>JAUCMU010000013.1:4629932-4646271 GCA_032275025.1 Enteromius treurensis
TCAAATAAAGCGTTACCAAACAAACTTTTGAAATAACTTTTCACTTCGCAAGATGTAATTGATGGGCTGGAGTCATGTGGATTATTGTGATGCTTTTATCAGCTCTCATTTTGACGGCACACATTCAATTCAAAGGATGCATTGTGAGCGAGTGATGCAATGCAACATTTCCCCAAATCTGTTCGTTTGAAGAAACAAATGTTAAGCTAATTTTCATTGATGGGTGAACTGTTATTTTATATAACGCTTTAAGAAAACTGGAGTGTAAAAAACAGAATTCCCAAAACTGGAAAGGTTACACCTGTTATTTTTTCCCAATCCTAAATATGTGCCCATGTGCATTTTGATGTTTTTTTTTTTATGTATGCACACTCTATAAATAAAATATTTTTAACAATGACCACAGTAGTTATGATCTTTTAGAGTAAACTTTCAGTGCGACAATGAATAAACACAAAAATGCTGCAGTTCAAGTAGGATCATCAAGTGTCCCCTAGAAAATGTTTGGTATCGAGTGACTCACGGTGCTCTTTAAGTAGTTTACATAGTAATGCGATTGAATCAGTAGATGTTACATTATAACAATCTGCACTGCTAATTAAAATAAATATTTAATTCAAACTGCTCAGACAAACATGTACTTATTATGTTTTGTTAAATTATCAGCTCGACAACATACCTTTATATTACACATTCTCTGCTTCAGAAGCTCTGTTGATTCTATCTAGGCCCAAAATCAACATCAGTAGCATGACACTTCAGATAGACATGGTGATTAAAGAGGAATGCCTGCATTAATTGCACGAGTTGCATGGAATTCCAGTAACTTGTTCATGCAAAACCCAAACGGTGAGCAAAGGTGAGCTCAGCATAGTTTTTTTCTCAGTGGATTAAAACACTCCTTCGTACATGTACTTCCCTGCATGTGTCTACAGATCTAGTATGTATCTTGTAACCTCATGTCCGCGCACCCAGAGGTGTATGATGTGAAAAGAGACCACTAGGCAGGTGTTGAGTTCCAGCCTGGCCCTCTTTTGACTGTAGCTGGGAGGGAAGGAAGGAAGGTCTCAATCTCTGCTCCCCGGAGAAGACTGGCTCGGCTGGTATAACCAGTCACGAAAGTGAGCCGGCGACAGGGACGTGTTTACTAAAGACACAACAAGGACAGATACCTAATATCAGACTTGAGCCGAGGGAGACCAGAGCATGTTGTAGGGATGGTTTGCTGATGATATGCTGACTCAAGACGTGGATTTGGGCAAAAGCTAAAAATGGGCAGATCACGGGGATGACTAGTCGCTCACATTGGCTGGTGACGGGGAGTAATGTAACACTAGACAGAGAGAGGCCATTTAGAATGGGAGGAGACAGCAGCGATATGTCAGAACTTGACGGAAAGAGCCGATGGACTGAGGGTGTGTGAGTGAGTGAGACAGACGGGCGCAGACAGGTAAGACTCCACTTTTAGTACCTACTGTAATTCTTTAAAAGTGTTATTATAAAACAGAGAAACAAAACTTAGTTCTGGCATCAAATATGCGAAAAAGCAGTACGCTTGCTAAGTAAAATGAGTATTTAAGTGTGAATTCTTTTGGGCACTTTATGTGTAATTAAAGGTAGAAAAAAAATTCATATTAAATGTAATGGCTGAACTTTACAGTCTTTTTGACCTCCTTCATAATCACCTTTCTTTCGTAAAATATGGTTGAGGCTTACCGACATAGTACTGACAAACATTTATGGTGGTGGTAAGCTAAAATATATTTGTGCTTAACACTTGTGAAAAAGAAGTATGCGTTTGTTTACTTAAAAAAAAAAAAGAGCACTTAAATGAAAACTGGATGTAATGTGCTTGAACACTTAAACGCATGTTAATTGCAATTTAATAAAATATATTGTCGTTTCATTTTATAATAAATGTAATTAGCTACATTTTGAAGTGCTTTTTGATTTACATTACAGTACATTGTTAAATGTAATTTTATAATTATTATAATTTTTTACATTAACTGAAATATACTTTAATTTAATTTCTATTTATACTCTAATAGAATATTAATACATGTGTCTGTCATGTATTTTACAAATTTGTAATGATGATGTTGTATTTAAAAGAAATATTAAATAACACACTGTAATTAAAATGATAATCAAGTACGTTGCTTTAGTATTTTTATGTACTTTAAAGTACACTTTTCATTTGACATTATTACAATGTTCATACTTCATACTTTTATTTCCTTAATATTATATTATCCCCAAGTGATTTTTGTAATGTATTTGAGATTTGAAGTACAAAAGAAGTGCACATTCAGTACAGTTAAGCACACCTCTTTCTCACAAGGGTGTTGACCAAACCAAACCAAAAAATAATTATGTTGTTGTGTTCCCTCAAGTCTGTATTCCAGGTCATTTCAAAGCTCTCCAGATCTTCCCAGGACGATGGCAACAATTCCACCATGAAGTCTCCAGCTTAACCATTGACTCTTGGTGTTTAAAAAGGGTTAAATATCTTCAAGAACCTCAACTATCTGAATAATTCACCAGCCTCCTCCTCCTTCAAGTTCTTAAAACAGCTGCCATTTATTGTTTACACATCAACATGTAATTTTCCACAGTCGTTTTCCTTATAGTAGAAGGATATCTCCAACTGTCGTCTGGCTCCAATCATGTCAAACTCTCACGAGCAGAGCCTCAACGAGAACATCATCTTCGCTCCACTGACAGAGTCCAATCCTGACTTCTTGCACAGCGAGGAGGAGCGTTATTGTTTGGAAAGCCTGGTGTGCTCCGGCCGTGATGCTTTCTACACCAAACTCCACCAAGAACAGATCGGCTCGTTCCTGTCCCCCGGCGAGGTGAACAATATCTCCGGCTGGGCCGAGGACTATCATCAAAGCGATGCTAACCAGGAGGATGGAAACGGTGAGGTGGAGGTCGGCTCTGATGGGGAGGACTTCTCTGGACATTACTTTCCCACAGAGTCCGACATTCCGGCGCCATGCTTGGAACTGGGATGGCCGGAAAAGACCATCTGGATGGACATGGGGCAGATTCACGTCTACACCAACCCTCCTGCAGAGGACACGCCCACCATACGGGAAATCCTCAGGAGACACCTACAAGGAGCCACTAGGGTAAGACCAGAGCCGTTTTTCGCAAAAGCATCGTAAGCTGAGTTTGTGTCAATAGCTTTGCGGTCTACTTAGGGTTATGATGCTTTTGGGAAACGCAGGCCAGAAGCTAAAGAGGTCGACTTTGAGGCCCATCACACCAAGAACGATAACTAGATATGGATTTTAAAATAATTCTTAATTTAAAGAAAAGCAGATTCATCACAAGTGATAGCAGCACAAAGGAACAATATCATTTTAATGCATTTTTTTCCCTATGCTCATGAACCTTACCTTAACCTAACAGCCAATCAGAAACCACCAGAGCTGGGGCCTGTTTCATAACAGCTTTATAAAATAACCCAGGTTTATTTCAGTTAATAAGTCCGACTCACTGAAATAAGCTTGGCTTGTTTGGTAAACTTGTTTTGTGTGACAAGTGACAGACAACAATAACAAACTATTAGTAGATATTGTAGTTATCTTCATGGTTATGATTCTTGGTGTGAACAGGCCTTTGCAATCTGAATAATTATCATAATTTTAATGGTGCAAACTAGTGATTTCCAAAAATGATTAATCGCATCCAAAATATAGGTTTTTGTTTACATGATATATTCGTATACACCATGTTTATTTATTAAATTTAGTGCAATTTCATGTATATATTTAAGAAAAATATGTTATGCTCATATATTAAATATATTTATATCTTATACTTATATATATCTTTACAGTAATTTGTTAATGAAGTGGTATAAAACTCAATTTTGTAAGTGAAAAAACAAGCCATCTTATAATTTACACTGAAAATCCATAAATTGACATTCCCAGACTTTTCTATATACAGTATGTCTATACATTATCTGTAATACTGTATTACCGTATAAGCTACTTATAATAAGATTTGATTTATCATGCATGTTACTGTATTTATTTATTTATTTATTTATTTTTCAGGTAATTTTCTAGCAACCAAAGCTGCCTTTTTAAACTATACATTTAAAAGATATTGTGTTTAACAGTGTAGTTAAATGAACTTAAGCAGACAATTTAGAATGATGTTGCATATGAAGATCCTTCTACTGGAAGTGTCATAGGATGTTTCCTGTACACATATATATCTATATCTATTTTTTTGTATTTGTGTCGGGCAGCTCATCGCTATAGTAACAGATAAACTGTCAGACATCGCTGTGATTGGTGACCTCCAAAACGCTGCATCCCGTGGGGTTCCTGTGTACATCATCCTCAACAAAAGATCTGTGGAGGAGAACTGCACTTTGGATCGGCTTCAACATCCAGTGAGTAGATACAGTTGACTAAATCTAACTTAAAAACAAAAAAAAAAAACATTTGACTTAAATTATTTCGAAGGCTGAAAAACCCTAGTTTCACTTTTAATTTAAAGTTGTTGTTGTTTTTTTCAAAAGAAATACTTTTCTTGGTGGTTTTTAAAAGTAGCATTTAAAAAATATTAAAAATACTTTTTATCACTATTTATGTTTCATAAATGTTAAAATATGACAAAAAGACAAAACTAACAAACTAAAATGAAAATAAAATGTATTAATGAAAACAATAGTATCTTAATCATAACCCATAACAAATAATGACCCAGTGTTCTGCCGGATTTTGTCCTGGTTTCCATGATAATATTTCAAGCCAGTTATACAACCTTTAGACCACAAAACCTACATGCACACCTTAATAGACTGAACTTTAGGCTGTTCCACTAAACAAAAGACCTAGACACACCTTAGTGGATAACTCTGCATCTGTTAGCAAATGCTCCTCTCCATCACAGAGTGTATTGCTCTTTCTGTCTCTGTAAGTATGAATGAGAAGAACAGACAAAGCAGCGATGAACAGGTTCAGCCACATTCATCTGGTGTACATGATTGGCGTGCGGTCGTGGAAGGCTTTGGGTTAAATCACTCCGCATCTCTGAAACTTAACAGGAACTGACCTTTGCTTAAAAGCAGTTTCTTGTGCATTGGAAATCAACCGAATAAATGCTCGAGATATGCATTCATGTTTCCAAAATGTTGGGTTTCGCAATGTATTTCACGGGAGTCTCTTCCACATAATCCAGAATATCATGGTGCGCATTCTTGGAGGTAAAACGTACCTGACACGTGACACTAAGATGGTGGTCGGAGAAATGAAGGACAACTTTGTGCTGGTGGATCTGGAGACGGTGATTTCTGGGAGCTACAGGTAAAGAAAGGTTTTATGAAATTAAAAGAGCTCATAAATCAGCCAGTTAAAGACTTGCTTTAGGGAACATGGGTGGGAACCTTCTGGGATTTGAACCAACTTTTGGGTTGCCAGCTCACACCTTTAAAGACTATAAGCCACACCACCCCTACATTATTCAGACGATTAGAGAAATTAACAGTTTGTGGGAACAATTCGTTTGCATCTTTCACAGTTGTTAAAGTACACTACAGTTAAAAAGGTAGCTAAAAGCTTTCAGTGTAAGAAGTCTCTTATGTTTACCCAGGCTGCATTTAATTGATCAACCACAGTAAAAAAATTAAATATTATTAACAATTTTAAATAGTTGTTTTCTATTTGAATATATTTTATGCTGCAATTAATTCCTGTGATGCAAAGTGGACATTTCAGCATCATTAATCCAGTTTTGTTGCATGATCCTTCTGAAATCATAGTTAACTGTCAAAATTGAAAACAGCTATGTTTTTGTGGAAACCATGCACGATCTTTTTTTCAGGATTCTTTAAAACAGCATTTATTTGAAATAGAAATCTTCTGTAATATTATAACCAACTGAACTAACGACGCGCGATCCAAGTGCGTAATGAGACGTTGTGAGTCATTTAGACTATTTTTATTACGCTGTAGTTTTATGGTGCTACATTTTGGTAGTTGTATACATGCTTTATAATAATCTGTTGATTTGTTGTCTTTGTTTTGTCCAGTCTGAGCTGGAGCGATGCGCACCTGCACCGTCAGCTCGTGACAGTCTTCAGCGGGCACGTGGTCGAATCTTTCGATCGTGAGTTTAGGATCCTCTACGCGTCCTCCCTCCCAATCCCGGACGTGTGGAAAACTGGAAAACCAGCTACCGAGCACAAAACATTTAGGAAACTACAGCCACTAAACATTAATAAAGTCGAGCTCAGAGAGTTCGTCTCAAGTCCTCCGCCTCCACCTACCGACAGCCCCCTGGACTGGGAGGAGATGGGGGTCATCCAGAGATTCCCGGACAGCCCTCTGAGTCCACCTGATGCGGCTGAGGTCCCCTTTCATCATCGACACCTCCTGGAAAGACATCAGGGAAGATGGGAGCCTCCCTACAATGACTTCAACAACAGACTTGTGCAAGGGTATCCAGAGGACGTCAAGTAAGTAAAGCTCAGCACACATTTTTAACATTTTAAGTCATGTACTGACAGTTACTTGATTGATAGTGCCTATAAAATTATGAGAAAACTACAATAAAACGGTTTTAAACAGACAAAATTCTGTCATTAATTACTCGCCCTCATGTCTTTCCAAACTCATAAGACCTTTGTTCATCTTTAGAAAACACATTAAGATATTTTTGATAGATATTTTGATGTCTAGAGTTCAAATCCTGACTCAAGGACCTTTCCCGATCAAACCCCCTTATAATAATCTTGCTTTCTTCATATTCTGCAAGCTTATGACAACTTTTTAAGACAGCTTAAAAGATCACAATCCTGAAGCTACTTCATATTGTATTTCAAAATTAGGTAAAATATTCACCCTAGAAGGCTTTATCTTCTTTTCTACAAACCACATGTTTACTCAGCCTTATCTCATTACATTTCAGGTTTAGTTCAATGTTTCTGTCAGATATGAGACATCCAGAATATCAAAGACCAAGGTTAGAATTTCTTTTCATGCAATCTCATACGTACAGATGTATTGTTAAACCTGTTTGTGCTTAACACACATATTGTTCTGATGTAGGCGACATTACTCTCCAGGAGATATGCATTGCAATGAGGTGGTGAACAGGTAAATATTTGAACAGACATTCAGAAAGACCAGTAGAGCGAAAGACAAATATTTCGATAGATGTTAACAAACGTCGCGCTAATCTTTTTCATGCAAAGGCCTCTGCAGATTCCTGACAGAATCACGTATCCTCTACTGAACGCTGAAAGTGACGAAAGGTTTCCAGTGTATAAATCTCGCGTCCACCATATGGACCTGACATCAGAGGAAGAGCTCGGGGCCTCTGGGAGGCGAGAGCCTTACATGAGGAGGGACAGAGTTTTAGGAGATACGTTGAACCCCGAAGGAACCACACAGGCTAATTTTAAGGTATGCTGCTGTATGTCAAGATAGAAAGATAAATAAATGTCAAATAAATTGTATATTAATATGATATGAATATGTAGTTGAATCTAAATAAATTCTCTATTGATTAATTCAATTATTTATTATTCACCCTTCTAATTCGTTATTCAAAACAAAGATTAATTTGCATAAAGCGCTGCCAATAAAAATAGAAATCAATTATATAAATGACCTTAAAGGGTAGTATTACATTTTGTGATATTACATATAAATATATTATTGAGTATATGTTTAGACAGCACAGTGTAGATGTACAGTAAATGTTAACTTGTATATTATTTTTCCATCTGTTGAGTTATATATGATAATTTTTTTAATTCATTGTTATAAATTACAAGGTGTTACAGTCAATAACAACTGAATAATTTATTTTAAAAGTGTCTAAAATAGCTGAAAATTATGATTTCTTCTTGTCTGATGTTTCATCAACAAGTATCAATGTGCAATCAAATTATTTTACAGTACTTACACCAAGGTTTATTTTGTAGAATTTCAATATACTGAAATATGTATATAAATAGCATATCATTTATTTATTTTTATTTTTATGAAAGCCGGAATTGATTACAGTGATTTTACCTTGGTTAATGGATGTTGTTTGCTTTTCTCACAGAAACCGTCAGAACTGCCAAGGAGCAAGACTTTCAGCACTTTGAGCGACATTCTTAAACGGGTCAATGCACGCGCGAGTGCCTCGGGACAGCAGAGGACAGATAACCCGGCGCCAGGAGTCAGCAAATCCACACTGGACCTCAATTTACAGCGTTCAGACATGGCATCAAACTCTCGAACCATCGTAAGAGACAACCAGATTTCTCGTTCACATGCACTTTCTGTTGGGATAAAAGATAAACACACAGTCAGTACTAAAAGAGCCATTCAAGCTATACTGTTACCACAGATATTTCAGGCATGTTTCATGTCTTTGTTAATGGAAAATATTTTTACTGTGAATTTATTTCCGTGAATCTGTGGCACGTGGGTTATCAGTTAGAATTGTGATCGGTTATGAATTATCCTCCAGTAAACACGTTTACAGTAAATGCAAGTACAACTGAAGCCTAGAAGATTTAAAATATACAAGATCACACTGTCATTAAAGTACACCCTAAAGTTTAGGGTCAATACGCTTTTTTGTTTTGTTTTTTAAGGAATGAATACAAGAAATGACATTAATTTAAATTGTTAAACAATTTCAACAAAAATAAATAAGTAAATTAAATTAAATTAAATAAGCAGCACAATTGTTTTTAGGATTTAAACTAATAAGAAATAAAGACTAACATGACACTGAGGACTGGAGTAATAATGTTAAAAATTCAACTTTGACATCATAGAATAAAATACATTTGAACTAATTTTCAATTAATAAACAGCTATTTGAAATTGTAATCATATTTCACAGTATTACTGTTTAACTGTAAACAGTATTTTAAACATTTTTAAAAAGCCCAAACATTAAAATAAAATAAATATGAATAAATATATATTACATTAAACATTACTTTAGTGAGATTGTGTCTTAAAAACTTGCTATTGTAGCTATAGCAGCGTGCATTTTTTTAAGGCAACAACATTTATATATATATTTGTCTGTTGTCTTTCAGAACTGTGATAGTCTGCCCCTGACTCCAGCTCTGGCGCTTATGAAAAAGAGAAACGACGAGATTAAATCGGGGATGTTGAGGAGCATGCCCAGTGTGTTTACACCAGGATTCAGAACTCCTAGCTTCGGCCTGCAGAGGGAGACATGGAGGTCTCCGTTCAGAAGCCATAGAAGTGAGGAGGAGCACTGATGTTATGCAGGAAACCCCAGACAATGACATCACCAGTGTTACAATAATTCCCACGTATTTAAATATGTAAATGTCACTGTAATAAACAAAGCTACAGGAAAAGGGGGGTTTTCCTGCTTACAGAGAAAAACATTCCTCGGCAATGACGTTACACTTGAAAAATAAGACTATTAATATATTTGCTTGATTTAAATGTGTTATTGACAAGGATAGGATTGACTGTCTTTAAAGTTTAAAGGCCAAATGTTTATACTGCCTAACATTTTAACTAGATTTATAAAAGCTGGTAACACAAAGGATTTTAGAGGCTGGCTCTTTCTATTTGAAAATGCTGTGTTTAAAGTCAGCATTGAATTGTTTGAAGTTCGTTTTACTTTTGTACATCCGTTTGTCAAAAAGGAAAGTTGTTATCCATTTTGCTGATTTTATTCTTCTTTGGTATAATAATGCACTGATGAATCATTCAAAATATGATTAGGTATCAAAATAAACACTGTAAAAAAAAAAGAAAAAAAGATTTCTCCAAAATTGTAAATAAAGCTAAAATTACTGGAGTATATTTTATATGAAAATGCTGTTTCAGTCTTTCTACTTCAAAATGTTGTTTACTGTATCCTTTGTGTTACTTGATGTTTCTTTGTTAATATTTAAAATATAAAAGGATGAAAATTACACCGTAAACTGACCTATGATGAATACAAGTATGTCGCAACTTACATCATGCGTTGTACGTCAAATCCAAGATGTCCCGCATGTTCCGCTTAGCACACCGAATGATCTCATTGCCTAAATAAAGACATTAATTTAAAAATGTATGGCGCACTATACTTCATAATAGAACGAAATAGTGCATAATGAAACAAATTGAATATAATTTTTTACACTTTTAATTAATAAATAAAAGTAATAATATCCCTTTTAAGTGTAGATGTGAGAATCACTAATTAGTTTTGTTTATAAAATACAACATTTGACATTAACACTTAATTGAACACATCATTAATATGTAGAAAAAGCCTGTAAAAAATAAGCTACGGGGCTAATCAGGTATGCTTATGTCTGCTATGCTAGTACATAAGCTAATGAATACAGACATTAATTATCATTGTAAGATAGTTTAAACAGCATTTATCATAACATAGAATTGTAATCTGGGCACTGAAGAGAGTACCCATTAAAAGTCATTTGAAACATAGACATGTATAGAGATATGTCTCTCTCTATATATGTCTATGATTTGAACCAATGGGACTCGATTTGCTACCGCACCGGAACTCGGCGCTCTGGCGGGAAATAACCGGAAGTCAGTTATTTACGTTATAATTGTAAAACTAGAAATATATTTTTGTTACAAAACCCCATCGATCTGCTTCAGAGGACATGTAATAACCTCCTGAATGTGTAGAAGTCGCAGTACTTGCGGATATATCCGGTTTATGGAGTTTCAAAATAATGGCCGCTATCCACCAGCATTAACAAGCTTGGAAAAGCCAGGATAAATAAAATAAAAAACTAAATGCGTTTGTCTGAAAGAAGAAAAGTCATATACACCTAGGGTGGCTTGGGGGTGAGTATAGTTTTATGGAGTAATTTTCATTTTTGGGTGAACTATTTTTTAATTAAAATGTTTCAATGTATGTTTTTATTTTTTATGGAGTCAACTGTAATTTTATGTCGACTTTAAATAATTAGAAGTGTCTGGATTGCTGCTAAGATTACACAAAAACAGAAAACAAGTTTGTTATGTGTAAAAAGAAAATGTTTTTTAAATATTGGGGTGGATTTTAATTGTAAATGTTAATAACTGCATTGTTTAGCATAGATTTGACAGTGGTTCCTCTTTCAAAAATGAATGAAAAAAAAAACAATTTTATTACTAAATAGAAAGGAATACCCCTGCACGTTTGAACTGGCTCATCATCATTTATGAAAAAAAACTGATGAGTCACAATCAAATGCAGGTTATACGCCTCTGTTGTGTGTGTGTGTGTGTGTGTGCGCGCACACATGTGGGTGTATAGTGACGTTGAGGAACTTACAAATGTGGTTTCACATGTGAGTACTTCAGACTCTGCAGCTCACTGGAGCAGATCAGTATTCTGTCAAGAGACGTGTGTGTGTGTGAAGTGTGTTAGCAGTTGGCTGGTCGTGGAGGATGAAGCTGCTCCTTAGACTGATCCTGGCTGCGTCAGTCCTGGTTCTGGCTGCAGGACACAGTGTGGAAACTGGATGCCTGGACTTCAACTTTGATTTGAAAAACTCCAATAACAAGTGCTGTGTAAAGTGTAAACCAGGTGAGTTTGAAAAGGAACGATAAGCTTTAGAATAAAATGATGGATAACATATACACATGAACTGGATAAAAAAAGTTACATTTTTCTGCATTTAAATGTTGACTTCTATGTATAAATGTATTTATGGCAAGCAATATAAATATGCTATTTAAACTATATATCTTGACTTGACATATGGCTAGTAAAAGTAGTTCATAATTAGTAATTAGTAGTTTAATAATTACTTTTTTTCTTATATTTCTGCTCGATGTGCACAGGAATAATTTTGTTAAACGAATATTTTTTTGTCCTTTTAAACCCAAGCCCTTTATAAAATGCTTATAAAATTTGGTTAAAACAAACTAACAAAAACCATATTGAGTAGAATGCTTATTGCTGTGAACTAAAAGAAGTGATTGCATGGGTAAAAAGATTTAATAATGCAAAAAAAGGTGACTTAGAAAAGGAAATGTTTCAAATAGAGAGATGAGAGGATACTCTAACAAATGTAATTGCTATTAATAACAATTAACAACAATATAATAATAATAGTAGTAAACAAGCAACACCCCTTGTAACAATGTTAATACAAAACAAATGACAGTTTTTATTTATTTAATGTCTGGCGTATGATTTTGAATGGATTTTATATTTTCATGTGTTATGAAATGACTAAACCCTAAAAATGGAAATTACTTTTGGAATATTAATGAGAGTTGTTGCACAAGTCTATGCAAATGTAGTTTGCATAGTATAGTATCTAGTCTGTCTTACAGCAGACCACCCCACCTCTGGATCATGTGCGATCATATGATTAAAAACCACATCTGAGGTTTACTTTCGATTTGATTACAGTGCATTAGACATTTTTTACCGGAAGGAAACTCTATCTGATGTAGAAAACAAAGGGAGGTTCAAATGTCGACGTGTGTAGATGCTTCTGTTCCCTATTTCCTTTCTTTTGTTATTTTAATTAATGTTACTTAGGCTATTTTTCCCCTATACTTCAAATAAGCATGATAATCCAAAAACAAACTCTACTAAAAGTGCATTAAATATTCCATCCATTCATGTCAATGTGTCATTGTTCATTACTAATACTAAAGCTTTATGCATTTCCAGATGTTCATTGTTTGTGTGTGTGTGTTGCAGGAAACCGTCTTGTCTCTAGTTGTGGCCCAGATCCAAACGCATTGTGTACTCCATGTGAAAAAGACAACTTCATCACTGATGCAAGCTTATGGTCGTGCAAGATATGTGATAAGTGTTCAGGTACAGGATTTAACATATTTTCCTTTTAAACTGATGCCCTTATCCCATTGCCTACATATCAAGTGCCAAAATATCCCTTCGGACATATTCTGATGACGCTTGCGTGTGTTGGGTGGGTCTAAGACAAAGGGAGCAATCAGGTTGCAGATTACCTGTTGAGAAGAAACTCTGCAGGTTCTTCATATCAATTGAAACCCAAACATTTCATGAAATTCCTCCTTTCCTAAAATGTTGCAGTGTTTACCCTTGTTTTGAGTATTTTGGCAAGTCTTTTCCTCCTGTGGCTCTGCCTGCTAGCTTAGCCACGCCCACAAACTCTAGCTATTGTCTGACAGGCTGGGTGGGCATCGTATTGCATGCAGTTAAGACAAACATTTCCATGGTCCCAAGTCTTTTACAGAATATATCTATGTATTTTATCTTCATATAGCTTTTGTAAAGCATTAAAGAGATTTCACTGGAAAATGAAAAACCCTCATATTATCATCCTAATGTTGTTCCAAACCCATAAGAACTTTGTTAATCACCCAAACGTTTTTGGAGAACATGTTTCAGATTTGAATGCTTTTTTTTGGTACTATGATGAACGTAGCTGCTTGCGTTTTGATGAGGTCTCGCTCCTCTCCTCTGCTCCAGGTAAAAACAGGCAGGTGAAGGTGAATTGCACCGCCAGCAGCGACACAGTTTGTGAGTGCAAAACGGGATATCGATGTACTAACAACAAGTGCTCTAGCTGCATTGAAGAGTGTGGTAAAGGACACCAGCCCAGTGCAGCAGGTGAGTTAGAGATACAGATAACGGATCCGTCTTTTGATTCAAAACTTAAATAAATAAGCATCTGGTATTTCTTCACAAGGCTGTGAGCCGTGTCCTCCAGGGACGTACAATGACAAGATCCATCAATACTGCAGAAACTGGACCAAGTATGCTGCATTTACCATATATCCTTCACCTATTCATGAAGCTACACATCACAAGCAATTTTAAACACTGTACCTTTCAACCCACAGATGTATGCAGCCAGAACAACAAATAAATAAGATGGGAAATGCATACAAAGATGTAACCTGTAGCCCTAAAGCAGACACCAAACCAACAGTGTTGCCTCCAAGTGACTCAGAAAGTGGTATGAATGACAGATTTAAAATGAGCAGAAAACATGTAGGCATAAGTGACCATGTTTACTGATAACAGACATCATGGGACGATGTGTTTGTGTGTGTGAGAGATTATCTTTTAAGATGTGAAACCAAACATTTTGTTTCCATCTTCTTTACAGAGATCACTGTCATTTTCATCATCTTTGGGCTCATCTGCTTAGCAGTACCTGTTGCTACAATCTTCTTCCTGGAGTGGAGAAGAAGAAAGGCCACACAGAAACCCCACGTTGAAAAGGGAACTCTGGAAGGTAAACATCCTTGCTTGCTTTCTTTAGTTATACAGCACATAGGTTTGCTAGAGAGCTCTTGTATCTTCATGCACCTTCCTAGCATGAACGTGTTTGTCTGTGTGTCTTTGCTCGGCAGGAGGACAGACTCAGACGTCTCTTCTTGATGAGCCCAGCTTCTGTTTTCCTCAGCAGGAGCACGGCGGTAGCAGTCAGAGTTCGACGGCCTCGCTGGTCTCACAGAGCATCGGGTCTTTGGAAGCATGAACTTGTGTCGTGTAGCAAGCTGAACATAAATGAGCGTTAATTTGTAGTTATATGCAGATATGTATAATGTAATTTATTACTGAATTCTACAGGAATACTGTGATGATGTTTGTGACATTTTGTTGCCATTAAAGTAGCTGTACCATGTTTTCATATTATGCCTATGGTCTTAAACAATAAATGTTGTACTTAAGTGTACTGTTTGAATCAAATCTTTCTTAAAATGTGTGAAAAAATATATAATATATAACAAATATGAGACATTTAAACTTACAGGTTCAGGTCGTTTAAGAAAAAGACTGTTTATCCTCAAAATGTGCTCAGATGACTTTTATTTTGAAAACGTGTATTGTTCAAGCACATTATACAACAGAAAAAGTTCTCAAATATGAGCCTAATATGACGTCTTTAGACTTTCAGGAAAGAGGTGGTCAGTCTCGAAATGTGCTCATTATTATGAAAAGCATAACATGCTGCAAAAAAAAAGAGAAAAACCCTCAAATAAAAGACTTCTGAACTTTTCCTTTAAGAAAAGAGGCATTCTTGCTCAAATAGTGCTTTAATTATGAAAACATGTAAAATGTTAACACAAAAAACCCTTGGTGTATATAGATATTCAAACACATGCATTTTGTAAATTTGTATATACATTTATTATATATTTAATAAAAAAATCTTAAATATATACATGCGTGCGTTTGTACTTATAATAAATACTTATAAATATACACAGCACTCACATATATTATGCAACCAAAAACTTTTATTTTGAATGCGATTAACGGTGATAAATTGTTTGACAGCATTGAACGACAAAAACTAAAAAAATCCTCAGATGTGGGAACAGAGGCGTTGCTGCACAGGCACAAAAGGTTAAAGTGTGTGGGGGGTGCAGAGACCTCTGCACTGAAATATTGTGGGCTGTCAGGATGTGACAGCGTTTGATATTTTATTTAAAAATCCATCAGAATTCCCCCTGCATAGCATTCGTTTAAATCCACAAAATTTCCAGCCTCAAAACCCCTGAATCTTCACATTCTGGTAAAAGGCTTCTCAGGGTCTTTTCTGAGATCTGAAGGTCAGATGAATGTTTCCCAATAGCATCAGTTAACACAGACTTGCTGTTCTTTTTTTTTTTAGAACTAAAAGAAGAGGAACACACATTTACAAAACAAATGTGCACTAAAAATGTGCATGGAAAATGCTGAAATAAGGTGATTGTATGGCACAACACAAACATAGCAGCTATAAGGCGTAACATCCCTTACACAAAGTTAATATAAAAACAAAGATCTACGGTGTCTTCCTTAATCTTTCCAGTTTTTAAACATTTGTTTTAGTTGTTATTTTAGTGGAATGTTATTCCACTGTATGTCCATAAAATGACTATACCTGAAGATTAATACAGACCTTTAAAGTCATTTTTGTCTCTGAATATCCTATTAGCAATCTCTTAGTTGAGTGGTCCTAATGTATTTACAGTAGTGCTAGCAAATTATTAATTGTGATTAAATGTGATTAAATAGTTTTTTTAAAAGTTTTTTTTCCATGTATATATATATAACATATTTATGTAAATGTACTGTGTATATTTATTCTGTATATATATATATATATATATATATATATATATATTTCAAATATATGTTTATACATTTATATATTTAAATTCTTATAATATATATATAAACATAACATATTTTTCCAAAATATCATGCATGCATTTGTATTAATATAAATGAATATATATACATAATAGTGCTGTCAAATGATTAATCGCGATTAATCGCACCCAAATTAAAGTTTTTCTTTACATAATATATTTGTATGTACTGTGTATATTTATTAAGTATATATAAATACAAACACATGCAT
>JAUCMU010000013.1:4649409-4661909 GCA_032275025.1 Enteromius treurensis
ATGTCCATGTACTGAACTGTTATTATTCAACCATGCCAAGGTCAATTCAGTTTTCCATTCTATGGCACCTTTAATGGCTGTTTGTCTTCATGAATTTGAGATTCATGGAAACTCAAGGTTTATGGGATGTTGTTTTTAAGCAGTTTTGGTAGAACACTTGTTGAACTTGTGTTCTTCAGATGAAGTCTAATCATTGAAACATATGCAACTAAGACTATTCAATAAACTCTGCTCTTTTTTATCATCTTTACTTCAATACTTCATTATTAATAGAGTTTTGGATGTAAACTGTTCATCGATTTATTAGTCGAGTTATCCTGATGATGTTTCTACCTCATCTTGGGCGACTTGGGCTGCAATGAAATCCACCTCTGATCCAGAGCTCTGAGGAAGATAATGAACACCACTAATGTTGTTAAATAATACTGGTCCCAAACCTGAAGTCATAGAAAAACAAAAACCAGACTCGGGTCGAGTAGCAAACATACCTCTCTGTGAGGCAGCATATCCTCTTCCTCCTGAAGTCTACGAGCCAGCTCCGCATCCTGAAGCACCTGCTCCCAGACTCCCAAACCTGACGGAGAGAGACCAAAACCAGTTGTGCAACATGTGATGCCTGCTTTCACATCAAGCATTTGTGAGGGGAAAAAGCCGGTTACCTTCACACAGTGGAGAAACACTGTCATTATCATTGTAACCAGCAGCAACCCTCTGCCGTCTCATTTCCATTTCTTCTTCTTCCTGCAGCTGTTTGGCGATTTCCTGTTGAGAAACAATTCACACACGTATTCAGACATAAACGGACCGCTGCAGGTGTTTTAACTGTCCAGGAAGTGTTAAGAGCAACCACAAATATACAACATCTATAATGTGACATATTTATAACGACGTCTGAAATAAATGTGAGCAGGAACTTGGGTTCATTTATTGGAGATTGACTGGACTGCAAAAGTGGCATCGGATGAAATGGATAGCTGTTATGTTTTGCATTTATTTCTTCAAAATCATTACAAATAAAGCCAGGGATATATGTAATATTGTATAGTGCTTTCTATGGTAGCCAGTTTGCACCGTGGAATTAAAATAAGCAGGCAATTGCAGAATTTTATCTCACAAATCAGACTTTACTTCTAAGAAACGCAACTCTAAGTTGACATCAGCAGATGTGGCTGTTCCTCAAAACTGTGTTTTAGAATTGAGATAAGCCTAAATTGTGTTTGTGAATTTTATCCCTTGACCGAAACTAGCTTCACAAAAACTGAAACTGGAAAAAAACGTACTTTCAACTTTTTCCTCACAATTTTTCTTTACAGAATTGCAAGATCTGGATCAGTTTTGAGATTAATTTAGACTCTTTGGGGTGGTTTCCTGGACAGGGTTTCAATTAAACCAGGACAAGGCCAAATCTAAAAAAGTTCATCTTTGTTTGAAAAATGGATTTCTGAAACACAGATTAAGTACAAAATACTTACTCCTGGACTAGAGTCCGGAACTATAATAAACTTGATTCACGAGTTTGCACATCCTTATGATAATAAATAAGCATGTTTGGTGTGCTGTTCCAGCCGACTTCAAGCCCCTGAGGTTTGAACCCTAGCGAGGGCTCAGCTCGGCGTCCGGCTAGAACCCTGCGGAGAAGGGGCGGAGGAGGGATCCGTAACGAGATAAGGAAGGGAAGGAAGTGAGTTTATTTAAGGAGTAGACTAGTAGAATTGATTGGACGGAACGAAATTGGATTAATTAACGCAGAGCCAGCTGCGGCTAATCATGCATGCACGCTCCTCCCGAAACTTTGTTTATAAACATCACTTAATTTAAAAACAACTGTGCTAATGTGAAATAGCAGGACAGAGGTTGCGTGTAAAAAATGGCTAAAACCAAGAAAAACTGAAATTGTATGTCAATGAAAAGCAAATCCAAGGGAAATAACAGATGTGGGGAAAAAAGACTGCAATCAGCAAAAACAACTCAAAATGTTGCTCAATTTTTTAAAGCACACAAACTAAACTGCAGACATCAGGTGTCAAATATTAAAAAAATCTCTTTGTAATGAATTTTGGAATAAAAAATATTGCAATTACCTGCTGTTTTGTAACATTATGATTATTGATTATATTACACATAAAGTAGCTGTTTTAGAGCGAGTCATGGTCAGAAGTATATTGACCCTAAAATATGATCAAAGAGCATTGTGAAAATAAATCTCTATTGCTTATTCGTCTGATCTTTTATTTTAAAAATGTAAATAAATAAATAAACATATTTTCAAAAAAATCTAACTTTTTAACAAAATGCTCTAATACACATTGACCACAATTATTTGCAGTCATAGAAATTATTATGAGTAAAGAATTTAAATTTTGGGGTGAATTTCAATAAACAGGAAATCTTACAAATATGCCTACAGCATATAGTCTGTGACTATATTGTCCTAATGCAAAGTGAGAAGGAGAGTTTGAGTGGCCAAAGCCTCTTCAAGGATCACAGCTGGAGAATTGCAGAAAATAGTTGAGTCTTGGGGTCAGTAAGCACTGCTTGGATCTTCCAACAGAACAGGGATCCAAACGGATCATCAAAACTAAAAAGCACAAAATGAAGGTTCTGCCATCACAGTTCCCTGACCTGAACCCTAGAAATCTGAGGTGAGACTATCAACACGGAGCTGGGAATCTGAAGGGTCTGGAAACATCTCTTGTCAGGTGTTCTCCAAACTATTCAGGCATTATAGGCAAAAAAAAAGCCCCAATTTAGTCCTGAAGTAGCTCTAGTCTTCCTCCAGGAAGTCAGACTACTAAAATCCTGACTACACTAAGTCTGAGAGTACTTAAAACCATGACAGAAAAAGCTGATTGCTTTTAATCTTGTTTGAACAGTTAAAAAGTCTAGGACGAGGCTTAATCTTTGTAGTTCTGACTTTTCTTCTCAGATAGGTTTAAGCAGCAGACATGATTTTGAATGATTCCCAGTTTAAAATCTTACAATTCAGACTTTATTTTGTGTCACAGTACTGACTTTTCCCCTCTAATTGCGAGGAAAAAAATCTGAATGGTGAAAAATATATTGTTTTGCTTTTTCTTTGAGGGCTTCCATAGTTTTCATCAAATAAAATGCATACATACGAACTTGAAAAACACACAAGTGCAACAATACAGTCGAATTAAGTAAATAGCAAATGTATATTTATTTTAAAACTGATATTCGTTAAGCTGCCGAAAAGCCTGCAGTGATAATAATATAGGCCTATCTGACATTTAAAGACCTTAGTTTTAAGACATACACACACACATCTTGGCCTGAGTTTAATATCACCCCGCAGAGGTGTCAAAGTGGGCCGTGAATTTTCCACCACGAAGTCACTAGAAACAAAACTCATCATCGTACCAGGCTGACACCCACCAGAGGAGCTGCGTGCCAGACCGGTGGAAAATACAGCTCACACACTGTATGTGTGACGCCCACAAAGACGCTTCTCAGGACACCTAGCATGAGATCTGCTGAGTCCTTTAGACCTCATTTACACACCGCCATCACGGAATAAAGCCACACAGCACATGAGAGCGCTAACACATTATCATAACACCGTCATGCTGAGCCTGACTTTGATCTCAGAACCATTTTCCGCCAGAATACCACAGTGACCTCACTGCTGCAATATCAAAACATTCACATCGGATCATTCAAACAGCTGTCAGAATTTGTGAACGTGACGTCTAACACAAAATCGGACACAAAGACACTGTCGTCCTTTAAGTATGTCCTTTAAGTAACAGGAAATGGGTGGCAAAATATAGGAAATAAAGACAGGAACTGAGCTCACGCAGTAAAAATAAAGCAACACTAAAAATGCAGATAAAAATAGAGGTTAATTTAACATGTTTACCTTAAATAAAAAAATGTTTAAATTTTAATATTAATACTTAAATAAATAAATGACACACACTATGAAGCGTATACTTCATTTGTCCACTAGAGGCCAGCAATGAGGTTTGTTCTATAAATATCTCACTATTAAATGTCCAGATCATCCAGAATGTGTATGGTCATCATTTACTCATCCTCAAGTGGGTCTAAATAAAAAAAGCAGAACCAAAAAGCCAAAATCTACAAACAGATTAAAATATTAAAAGCAGGTCATACTATTTATGCAGTATTTTCAAAAGACATGTCATAGGTTTGTGAGCCAAACACAGTTTAGTTTTAAGGTAAAATACTTTTTTTTTTGCTAATCATCAACACTAACACACATCAACAGTGTAACAAGGGCCTCTCTTTGCCATTCAAACAAATACAAGTATTAAAGAAAAAGTCATAATAATGCATCAACAACCAACATAATCAGTATTAAATATATTTTTTAATACTATAATTACTAATTACAAATAGTACATTTGGTGTCTGAAGTCTGTTACTGTCAAACTCTGTTACCAAGGTAGAGTAGCAGTGCTGACAATAGCGTAACTTCTTTTTCCAAAAAATTCCACTAGCTGGCAGAAATGCTAAGATTATATGACACTCATGAAAACATGATTAAAAGAGCTTTAAATAAGCCAGTGTAAGATCACCAATAAATTTTTGTTGACATTTTACAAAATAACTCTTGGTGTAAAACGTTTCTGGATAAAAATATTTTCCCAGAAAGAGCACAGATACTTTTCAGAGCTTCAGATCTTTTCAGTGAGTGAAGGTGACATCATTTACTGTAAATTACACAATTCTGAGAGATAACTCCACCAATTTTAAAGGCAAGAATTACTATTAGCAGGAAAATTTCTGGTAAGAGAATTGACGCAGAACACACCTTTTTTTAAGACTTTTTTTTTTTTTTTTAAATAAAGGATTTAATGTTGTAGAATTAAGTAAGAAACTATTTAGGGCCTTTAAAAGTAAAATGAATAAAATGTTGCCAAAAGAAAAGTACTGTAACATATTTTCATTGCACATTGATACATGATGAAAAAAATACACTGACTAATTTGGACAAGAAGAATCACGATTTTTAGCGGTTTAAGACATTTTTTAAATCAATTATTATATTGTTATGGACTGTAACATCTTGTAGCTCATAACAATTAGTAAAGCATAGTAATAAATAAATAAACAAACATCTGAAAAAATAATGACTTCGGACACCAAATGTACCCACAACTATAGAATCACCCAGACATCAGGGCTCGAATTGATGGGGATGGCATCCCCCGGTTCGAAATTTTTTTGCATTATGAAAAACTTACTAGTTAAAACACTACTGATGATTTACTAAATAAAAGTAATTAGTCAATCAGAATTCAGTACTGAACAAGCTAAAGCAAGTTTTCGCTTTAGAAGTGATTCAAGCTCAACTTTTAAAGTTTCGTAAAAAGAAGACAATTAGAACTGATTAGAATTTAAAGATATCCCTTTGACATAATGTTACTGTACTGTGTGAGTGACTGTGAGGGACTGAGAGACGATATAAGAGCTAACATTATTGAGTATGTCACCGACTTACAAACAAACAAAAGCATTTATTCAAAGTCCACAAGCATTCACTGCATGATTAAAGCTTACAATGCATTTAAAACGCCTTCATAAATTAAGCATGAAAGAAAAAATACTCATGTGTGATTTTATATATATATATATATTAAAGGTGGGCCATTCTCTGCCCTTATCGCGCGATAAAAAAACTAGATAGTAAATTTCGCAGACAAACTTTAACTTGGCTTGAAAAGGCCTAGCTAGAAAGTTTAAAGTAGTTCAATGAAATCATGCTAGTAACATGCTTTGACTTTAAAAAGTTTGAAAAGTTTAAGTTTGAGTCTAAAATAGTTAGAAATAGTTTACAAAGTCAGATTACAGATAGACAGATGATTAGCATGTTGTTAGCATGTTTCTAGCACAATTAGCAATTTACTAGCATGTTGCTAGCTTGATTAGCATGTTGCTAGCATTGTTCTAGCACGATTAACAAGTTACTAGTATGTTGCTTGCATGATTAGCATGTTTACTAGCATGTTGCTAGCACAATTAGCAAGTTACTAGCATGATTAGCATGTTACTGGAATGTTTCTAGCATGATTAGCAAGTAATTAGCATTTTGCTAGCATGATTAGCAAGTTACTAGCATTTTGCTTGCATGATTAGCATGTTTACTAGCATGTTGCTAGCACAATTAGCAAGTTACTAGCATGATTAGCAAGTTACTAGCATGTTACTAGCAACTCAGTCTTCTCAGTCAATTATGTTCTTTCATTACTAATTCTAAAGTGACTTTTGGGAATCAGTAATGGAGGCTTGGGTTGTCTAACTGTCAAATACACACACACACACACAGCAGTGTTCCTCTCTTATGAGTTACGAGAACATCAGTAAACGGTCAAGATATAGATGACTACATTTAGGCATTACTAGAAAGCTGATTTCACACACAGAAAAAGAAAAGGGCTGTTACAGCTCCACTGGACATACACAGATAGACTTTGTTCACAGGCTGGCAGAAACCAGGAAGTCAAGTACCAGTACAAATCCCTTCTACTCCACTACACCCGCTCCATCTGCAGTCTAATACTGTTGTCACGAGGCATAGAGGACAGTCAACACCAGGTGTTCAAGCACAACTACAGCCCACAACAGACAAAAACACCATCAGCTAACAAACAGAGCAGGCGCTGATGGACGTCCTCTTTTGTTGAGGCACACAAGCACAAAACCCCCTAAAATACCTGATGTAAAACAGGATGACCAGACATCTACATTTTTTATGGACAATCCTGGTGCAAATTAACTAATTAACCAGCAGTAAATAATACAT
Source organism: Enteromius treurensis (assembly GCA_032275025.1). NCBI lineage: Eukaryota > Metazoa > Chordata > Actinopteri > Cypriniformes > Cyprinidae > Enteromius > Enteromius treurensis. Next base: position 4,656,200 of record JAUCMU010000013.1, read on the forward strand.
GAATGAATAAATGAATAAAAAATACATTTAAATTAATTTTAGAAATCAAACAATCACATTAGAATAGCCTAAAGATAAGCCTAAATAAAAAAAATTGTAATGAATAAATCAATAAAAAAATCTTTACAAAAATAAATAAAACAAAATTAGACTACAGAATTAATTTAATATTATTGCTGTTATTAAATTCAATTATTTAACTTACTTTTTATACCTATGTTACTTATTATGCATTTAATTATAACGCGCATTATGCATACATTTTTTTGTATAAAAATGAATTAAATCTTAATAAAAATGTTAACATTTTAAAAAACAATTATAAAAGAGATATTACTTTTTACAATATATTCACCGTTTTACAAAATTAATACTTAATATATGTGTATATACAGTAATTAGAAAATGTAAAAATACATAATTTTTTTAAAAAAAGTTCTATATCTATTATGTGTTCCCATATTTATTTTTACAATGTGTTTTTGTAATAATAAGTCATAGTTTTGTTATATATTGTTTTGATCTTTCCGCTATTTGTAATGGTTTACTATTTACTAATTTTTAAAATGTTTTTTTTTTTTAATGTGGATTAAAATTAAAATCAATTACATTAAAAGTCAGTTAGAGCCACATGACAGTTTATGAAACACAACACAATAAAAACCATGTCCCTGATAAATTTATGATATTTTGACCAGTAAACTAGGAAACATTCCCAGTTTCAATCTGATGACATTAATGTCAAAATAATAACAATAAGAGAGATTTAAGGTGAAATTAGGAGTTGCCTTCAATCTAAAAAAAAAGTGGACAAAACTGATACTTTGTCACTACATTAAAAATAAAACATCAAAGCCAAACACTGTGTGTCTTCAAACGAGTCCGAGTACTGCAGACTATTACTTTCTCAAGACGTCTTTCCAAAGGGTGGAATAAAGGCCTCCAGGCAGACTGCCTCAGAAAGCCTCTTTCCACAAAAACAGAAGCTCACTGTTTCCCGACTGAAGCATCCGGCGGGACGAGGCCTCCCAGATGACGTCCACCTCCTCAGTGGCAAACCACTCGTCACACACCATGGGAACACTTTTTAAAAACCACTCCTGACAACAAAGATGACAAAGCCGCTCCTTTGGGCAGCAGAAATGTCGCCCAACAGCTAAATAAAGGACATAATAGAATACTTGAAGCCAATGGATATCAGAGTGCCAGATCCGAGTCGGGCCTCAGTCTTCTCACTCTCTTCTGTCTATTATGTTCTTTCTCTCCTTTATTCTTCTGTCTGACAGCATCTCTACACAACCACCACTCCACACAGGTGTTTTAATAAGCTTAACATGAAAAGACAGATAGTGCTATGTAGTCTGTTACGGTTACAAATGACATGATGGAAATGATCGTTTGTAATATAATCTACTGGATTAAACAGGTCACGTATTCTGACTTCTTCTTGATCACTTTTGACCTAAAATATATCCCATTCTTTGGTATCAACATCAAGTGTATTAAACACTACATTATACCTGGGTTTTCAAAACTGGAGTTCATGAATGAACTACACTACGTTTTATGAGTTAATGGACGCTTGACGACTTTACAAATTTATAAAAGCAGCAGAAAGAAATAAAAAAAAATTTCAAATGTAAAAAAATTTGTTGTTTATCTGTCAAATACACAGCGTACAGTGCATTTTTTCTGTGTATTTTTGTATGAAGCACATGAATGACAGTAATAAAGGCAAAAAAAAAATTAAACAGAGCTGGCAAATTATTAATCACAAACAAAATAAAGATTTTCGTTTACATAATGTATATGTGTGAGCTGTGTCTATTTTTATGTATATATAAATAAACAAACACACATACAGCAATTATTTTGAAAATATTATGTATATATTATGTTCATATTATTAATGTACACATTATGTATAATAATGTACAAATAATTTAATAATTTATAATACATTTCATAGAATTTATATTATATATAGATATATTGAACACTTTGAGTATATATATATATTTAGTTCAATAATTGTATTTTCATACTTTATTAATGATCAATCTATCATTGCTAAATTATTACATTATTTACAAACCAGTTATTTAGGAGTTGTTAAGGTTTAATACGATCATTTAGAAAGTCTGAGGAAATTATTAATAATTTATTTAAATGTACAATATTAAACCTTATTATTTAGACACATGATAATAATTTCTCAGTGTGTTAATAAATGGTTTTTGTTTACATATGTGTGTGTACCGTGTCTATATATAATGTATATACAAATACACACACGTCCAGTAAATCTTTTGGAAAATATTGACATATATATATATATATATATGTTCATATTTTTCTTGTACAAATATGTATAATATGTACATGTATATATTTATTTTCATAGAATTTATATTATATACTGTATAGCTATATTGAACATAAACATATTTTTCTTAAATATATACACATGTATGTGTTTGTATTTATATATACATAATAAATATACACATTATACACACATATATTATTTAAAAAAAAATAGGTGATTAATTGTGTGATTGATCTTTTGATTAACATTCGACAGAACTATAACAATATTAAATATTTTTTTTTTAAATCATATAAAAAATATGTTTTACAGAAATGTATGGGAGAAATCACACATGATGATGATCAGATATTTACACTAACAAATCAAAGCGTCTGCATCTAGTCGTAACAGTTTTCTCTGTTTTTCCAGGTTTATCTTTGTCTTGTTTTAATGAAACGCACCTCATCCTCTTCCTCTCGCCTCCTGGTCTCATCCGTACACCTCTGGAGCTCCTCCTGAATCATCCGTGCATATCTGCAGTCCTCTTCCACACTGCAAACAAGACAAAGTTCAAGAAAAAAGGGTGCCTTCATATACAAGCTAATCAAGTTGCGCAACACAGACGAGTCGACGCATCTGTTTCCACAAAGTAATCTGAACATCCTAAATGTGTGTGGTTTTGGACACGTGTCGAGGCCTGACGGTGCTTACAGCTGCTGAAGATCCTGGCGGAGGTTCGCTCGCTGCTCTTCTTCCTCCTGCAGCCTCCGGGCCAAACGAACATCGCTCTGCACCGCCTGGTTCTTCTGGATGTTGGTGCTGTAGAACTGCTCAACTGACACGATAATCATCAATCAGAGCTATTTGAACTCAGTAAAAAGGAAGGATAAGCTAAATTACAGGAAAAAGACGTTTATACTCACTTTCCTGCTCTTGAAGACTGTGAGCCAACGCACCATCCTCTAACACAGAGAAACATTGGCACACTGAGGGAAAACCCACACACAAGATTATTCAAATAAGTGGTGATTAAAGTACATTATAGTGATTTTAGCACATTTATATCGGGTTAGTTTAAAGCAGAGTTGGTAACACAAGGCAGAGTGCTCAAAACTTCCGATCATAATCACAATCACAATCACAACAACAATCACCATTAGAAGCAAAATTTTAGTTGAAGTCTGGTGCTTATATTGAATTCAACTAATTCTACACCGCAGGTTCAGCTTACAGTTTCAGATCAGATTTTAATAGTGAAAAAATGTCCACTTTATAAAGGGAAATAAATTAATTGAAATAAATTGTGTTGTAACTTTATTTATGAACATTTTACACTATTTGCGTGGCAAAAATACCATCTGCTAAAAGCAAAGCTTTTGTATAACACTGATTATGGCCAAGGTGGTTAACTTTAAAAAATGTAAAAACATCATAAACTTCATAATCGAATGTTGTCTTTGGCAAATGACTGATTTAATAAAACAACAACAACAACAACTCAGAACTGACTAATAAAGATATATATTTAAAGAGGGATTTGTTCATATATAATTAACTTGATTATGTGCAACATTTTATGTGTCCCAAAATTTTAAAACATATTGTTTTCTGTCCATTTTAAGCAGTTTCTGAGTGCCAAAAATTAGATATCCCAAAAACTCTTAACTCTAATATGTAAAAATTTTAAAAGAATTTTATAACTGACTTGACTCAGTGTTTAGGCTAGATTTTAGTGCTAATAATGTATGCAATCTTTAGCACATATTTCATATTTTGCATATTTAAACCAGACATTTTAGAAAGCCTTTAATACAAAACATGTTTGCTGAGTAAGCAAGGCTACAACTAGATTAAATAGAAATATTGATATCACTTTACAATAAGGTTACTTTAGTTACTGTTATTTAATATATTAACTAACATGAACAACCAATGAACGATACTTTTATTACAGTATTGATTCATCTTAGTTAACAGCATTAATAAAAATATAGACGTTCACTGTTAGTTCAAGCTAATTCACAGAGCAATGCTAACTGTGAAAGCATGTCACAACTTTTGATTTTAATAACACATAAGTAAATGTTGAAATTAACATTGAGTGGTGCTGTCAAAGCATTGTGCATTCTTAACTCATGTTAACTAAAGTACTACTTAGAAATATATTTGGGTGTCTAATTACTTTTAGTGCTATGTTTGGGGATTGTACTTGTGCAATTCTTTTTCTATTTCTTGCAAGACAGTTTGTGCAAATAAACAACGCTATCTGCATGTGCGATTCATTCTCTAGGCCAGGTTTATGTTTGGATCCATCTCTGTCTCCGCTGCACTAATAATGCCACACTGGGGCCCAAACAGGAAAACTACCGCCAAGCCAACTGGGTCAACAACTTCAACACAATGCATTAGAGGAAAAGCACATTAAGCCCAATAAGCTTTCAGAGGCCAAAACTGCCACTCATTCCTGACAGGACTCTACCAAACAGCCATTAAACAATCTCGACCTCAGGAAAGACCTTCAAGTAAACACATGGTCACACAAAAGCCTGCTGAAGGTCAAACACACCCTACATATTAATCATCTCTGAGGTTCTCTCAAATCATTCTTCTAGTGATTAGGGCACACTATTATAGGTGATTAAGGTTCATATTTTGGTTTTGTGAGTCCCCAACAATAGGATGACATGCATGCAAGGTCGAAAAACACTTTATCATTATAATTTATTATTCTATCGAGAACATTCAAAATTTAAATTCTTTACATTTTTGCAAAAGGAAGAAACGGAATGTTTCCTTAACTCTTTTCCCGCCATTGACTGAATGATCTTAGAACGTATTACTCTCGTTTCAGAATGTTCAGAGAATATTCAAAAGTAATGTTCCCATAATGTTTGCAAAGCAATCAACTGGAATGATCCCTCTCAAACTGGAGGTTTCGAATGTTCAGATGACTTTCAGAATTTCACAACCTAATGGGAACATTAACAATATAAAAACAGCCCTCCCATGCTCTCTTTAAGTGTCATCTCTCTGAGAGAGATAATAAAAGCTCATGAACTATCACACAAGCATGTTAAACATCAGTCATAAAAGCTGACACTCTATTAAAGACAGGTTGTAATTACAGATCTGTCAGTGCTGAGGACATTTTAAAGACGCTCACAAATAAGGATTTAATGACATAAGTGTTTACACAGCCAACTCAGAATACTAGTATTTATAAAGACAATTTTTTAGTTACTATGCAGTAGATTTTACCGTTTTGAAAGATGCGTCTGCGTCCGTGTGTCAAACTCCTACTGTCCTGAAGCACATGAACACAGGCGTGCGAGCTCATCCTATGTGCTTTACTGATAGTAAACAGCACTGCTGCTCAAGCAGATGGATTGGGGAAAAAAA
>JAUCMU010000013.1:4666909-4669254 GCA_032275025.1 Enteromius treurensis
CAGTCTGCTGGACCTGGCCTGGTTTTATGGCAGGACATATTGCAGGCTCCAAACCACACAATGATGCAGCTCGATATGATGCTCTCGATGGTGCCTCTGTAGGAGGAGTGCATGATGGGGGCTGGTGCTCTTGCTCTTCTTAGTTTACGAATAAGACTTTAAGATTTTGGTCTACAAACTATTTTTTAATGTTGCATTAAAGGGTTAGTTCTGTCATAAATTACTTGCCCTCACGTCGTTCCAAACCCCATAAGACCTTTGTTTATCTTCAGAAAATTTGGATTTTATGCTTCATTGACATGGCACTATATGTGTAGATCAATTGCAGATCGCAAGCTTCTGAAGGGCACAATACTGGAAGTCTGAAGTAGTAAAAAGGGGTGCAGAGCCAGTGGGATTTTTGTTGGCAAATAGCAATGCCTTCAATTTTATGCAAGAAGCTATTGGTATAGCCAGTGTAAATTGATGTCACATGCACTCTTTTCAGCTCATGACGTTGTTATTATTATTATGGATTAATTGTAAAAGTTTGACGGACCTGCCAAAAGAGAACTGCAATAGTCTAATAGAGTTGTGATGCATGTTGCCAAAGAAAGCGCCTTCTCTTCTTGATTTGGAAGAATGCAAATCTGCATGACCAGGCAGTTTTAACAATGTGGTCTGAGAAAGTCAGCTTATCATCAAACTCAACTCCAAGGTTCCTGTCTGTCGTTGAGGGAGATATGGTTAATGTCCCTAGCCCGGTGGTGAAATAGTGATGAATGACAGGTTTGCTGGAAACACAAGCAGCTCATACAGTCTTTCTTTATGTAAGTTTGAGCTAAATGGGCCGTTTTTTTAGACAAGCTAAGATGTGAGCAGCTATTGGCAGATTATCAAGACTGAATAAAAAGGAGACTTGAGTGAATCACAGAAGTGATGTCAGAGAAGTGGTCCAACTTACCCCTAAGGCACTCAATTGGTTAGATGTTGTAACTTGGACCCTGAATCCTTCACTGAATGAACTCTAACTTAAAATCAGCATCCAAGGTCTATAATATGATTTTATGGTCTTTGTACTTCAACATTTCACTTTTATTTCATTTTACTAACAACAACATATATTTATAATCAGATTTGACATTTATGAGTGACTTGTTTCAGTGTAATTTTTATAAATGCCTACATTTTAAAGGTACATACACTCTTAAAATTGATGTGTTAGAAATTTACACAAAATACGTGTTAAGCAGTTCTTAACACATTTTGTGTTACTACAGACACATTGTGTGTAAATAATCGTGCATGCTTTATTCTTTGACACAATCACTGTGTAAAATACATTTAAGCAGTACTACATAATGAATAGTGTCTATTTTTTTATTCTTCCTATTTGATCAAAATGTGTTTAATCAAAAGTATACTGTACTGATGTAGTGTATTTATATAGTGTTGGGAATATAAAATAAGCATTTGAACGTGCGGGTTGAAAATACTGGATTGCGGCGCGCGCATGCGCGTTGACGTTCTTTTTCAACCCACGCTTCCTCAAATCTGTCAGATGACGCTGCTCTCTGCCTCAGGTGAGTGAAAATGATTAAAATACATCTATAATAGTACATTTCTTTTACACATTGCCAAATATTGTTTTGTGTTAATTGTCTAAGGTGTTTTTTTTTCTTTTATAATGTTATCTCGATTCATTTGTACCCCAAATAAAGGTGAGGTCTGTAAACTAACGTTAAATTAGACGCGGTCTAACATTAGCCCGCGAGCTAGCATATTTGGCGCGGTTTTTGTAAGTTTTTGTTGGCTGAATTGTTAATAATAAGCGGGTATCAAACCCTTAACGTTACCGTCCCTTTATAATCATTAAGAAATATTTCGAATTTCACGAGGGTTGTTAACCCGCTGGTGGTAAGTTAAGTTATGGGTTAAAATTGCGCCAGTTGGTGCCACCTGTTCATTCTCTGACATTTAAGATGTAACGTATATAATATATGTAATATATACAAATTAGGGGTGTCAAAATTAACGTGTTAAGGCAAAAGCATTTTAACGGCCTTTTTTTAACACGGCAAGCATTTCTGTTTGACCCGTGGCCTAACTTAGCCCATGGTTGGAGAAATGGATGGAGATCCCGTCAGTGTATTTATTTGTTTATGTGTGTAATAGACATGAACAAGTTGATAGCAATTACTGTATATTTAGAAAGAAAAACCTCCTTGACCTTTGAAACATGTTTAGTCTTCATGCTAGAAACGTATAGGTTTCACTTATAATAAACATAGTGAAGTGAAGTGACTTGTGGCCAGGTATGGTGACCCATACTTGGAATTTGTGCTCTGCATTTAACCCATCCAACG
>JAUCMU010000013.1:4669354-4680399 GCA_032275025.1 Enteromius treurensis
TGTCATGGGATTTTTAATGACCACAGAGAGTCAGGACCTCGGTTTAACGTCTCATCCGAAAGACGGTGCTCTTTTTTTGACAGTATAGTGTCCCCGTCACTACACTGGGGCATTAGGACCCACGCAGACCACAAGGTGAGCACTCCCTGCTGGCCTCACTAACACCTCTACCAACAGCAACCTAGCTTTCCCAGGAGGTCTCCAATCCAGGTACTGACCAGGCTCAACCCTGCTTAGCTTCAGTGGGCAACCAGGCTTGTGCTGCAGGGTGATATGGCTGTGGATACTGTAGATAGAAACCATATGTAGATAGATAACAGTATTTTGACATGTGTAGGTTGTGAACGTTTGTGCAACATATCTAAAGTTGAGATGAATTAATGAATCATATCTTATTTAGAACACTTAAACTTGATGAGGGGGAAAAAAAATTTGCGAAGAGCTCTAGTTTAAAAATTTTTGCTGTTGTTATGCAGCTGGCCAGTAACTTACTGTAGATTTATGTTTATAAAATGCATTGGCAATAGTTTGTTCAAATATTAAACTAGCCATTAAAGCTAGTCACTAATATACAACAAAACTTGGTGAAAATACCTTATACACTATACACTGATCACAAAAACAACAGTACCATTTTCAATGATAACATGTACAAATGACTAGGATAATCAAAATAAATACACTTGAAAAGAAATAAAAGCCAATTAATATATCATCTTGTAAATAAAGATGGCCACTGAAGTGCATCATACATTGTAAAATTTTGAGTATAAAAAGAACATCCTAAAACAAATATATTATATAGAGTATAAAGTCTATTAAATACTTTACTGGTGCAAGATCTAATTTAGATGCAAATTGGTAAACAACATCACAATAATCAAAAATTGGAAGCACAAGTTGAGAAGCAAGTTTCTAACAAACACTATATGAAATACAATCTCTAGATCGGTGTAACCAGGGCCGGATTAACATGGCCAGGGGCCCCTAGGCTATAGGTTGCTGTAGGCCCCCCCTCAACACTGTTGGCAACACTGGACGTGTCTCTGACGTTTATATACTGAAAGCGGATTTGCCTCACCCAATCAGCATCCGCTTATTTAAATGTTTATTTTAATCCAATGGATATTAAGTTTTTTCTTTCTTTTGACCGATTGGGGGCCCCCTGGGAGGCAGGGGGGCCCCTAGGCTGAAGCCATATAAAGCCTGTGCATTGATCCGGCCGTGCTCAGCAGCACCATAATTGGTGCATGTGCCCTTAAGGCTGCACAACTCAAACTGCGCTAAACATGGCAGACAATAGTCGAGCTCCACAAATAGTCACATTTGGCTATAAGGACTTTGAACCGGACCGTAACGTTACCAATAAAAAATTTTTTTTTCGAGATGCAGAGAATGCAACGCAAGAATAGCTGACATGACAACCGCAATGTCAAATTCCCTACGACATTTCAAGAATCACAAGGAAAGTTAAGAAAGTCGGATTTCTGTATAGTCAATTTAATAAAACGATTACTTATGTCATTAATTAATTGTTTCTGTTTGTCATAATTTGGCCTTGGTTGCATGTTTTTATTAGAAATGTGATGATCGGGGGAGGTCACGTGGCTTTGGCGAGGATGGCTGGTTGATTGAGGAGCTCCGATAACCCGCACACAAAAAAGTTACAATACCCCGGTAAAGTTAACTAAGTCCAATCGAAATTAACAATCTGAGCATGTCCAAACATCTTGCTTCAAAACAGTGTGATATTTTTACTAGAGCTCGTAGAACAGGCGCGGAAAAACAAAAAGCTCAGGCCGATTCTGACCTGGATGTCATGGCGGATACATCAGATGTGTTAGCTGAATTGAAATCACTGAGAACGGCGATGGGGACAGGATTGGACGGTATTTAAAAACGATTAACTGAAGTATCATCGTCTGTAAAGTCAGTAGAGAACAATCTGACGGAAATTAAGAATGCGGTGACACCTGACACACAGTTCTCTCTGGAGCGGGTTCATAGGACTCTAGCTCCAGCCAAACCCAATCAACATAGGGTCGTTCTTATCCGCTTTCTTAAATTTCAGGAAAAGGAACTGGTGTTTCGCTCAACAAGACGCAGAGAAATCACCTACGATGGAAACAGACTGTACTTTTCCGAAGATTTCTCATCTGAAACAATGCGACAACGCTGGGAGTTTAACAACGTCAGAAAACTGTTTGCTGATAAGGGGATGTACCGTGGATTTCTTATCCAACCCTGCAAACTGCGAATTCTTCACAACCAAAAGATCTACTTGTTCTCATCTCCCAAAGAAGCTAAGGACTTTTATCGCAGCGTTGGCTAGGGTTTCCATGTGAGTAATCGGCATAAGGATCGGATTAAAAAGAATAAGCGAGTCGGGGTATAAATGTCTTGTTAAAACGGACAAAGACTGTTCTGAAAAACATGTAAATTCTAATTTTATTTGTGAGGAAAAAGATTCGTTAAATAAGTATTATATTCTTCTATGTCTTAACATTGTTAGTCTTTGAGATGACAGTTCTTATTTAATTATTTATTTTATTCATTTATTATTATTATTTTTTTTTTCTTTTTGTTTGTCTCTCGCTAAATTTGTGTGCGGGGGAACTGAGCACTATCATACTGGTTATTATATGCACAGAGTTAGTTCGGTGATGGGCCTGGCCTGTCGTTTGGGGACAGGGCTCGTGCCAAAAGGGATGGGGGGTGGAGGGGTTCGGGGAACTAGTTCGCAGTTCTCACAGTTTGAACAGGTTCAGCACATTGCATCTAATTTTTTATTTGTGATTATACAAATTGGTGGTCAGGGTAACCTAAGCATTTTGGTAAAATGGATAGTATTTGCAAAGTGATAACATGGAATGTCAAAGGGTTGGGTCACCCTATTAAGCGCAAACGAGTGCTCACTTTTCTCAAGAAGGAGAAAGTTAATATTGCCTTTTTGCAGGAAACCCACCTGTCTGAAATAGAACATCAAAAACTCATGAGAGACTGGGTGGGTCAAGTATTTTTTTCAAGTTATACAACTCAAAAAAGAGGAACGGCTATACTTATACATAAAAAAATTCCTTTTTTATTTAAAGAACAACGACACAGAAGGAAGATTTATATTAATTAAAGGTACTCTATATGGTCAAGAAATTACGCTAATGAACATCTATGCTCCTAATACAGACACTCCCAAATTTATGAGCAATATTGTTATTTTATTCAATCAATACTGTACTTCATTAGGGCTTCTGGCAGGGGACTTCAATTGTTGTTTGGATGCAAATTTAGACAGGTCTATATTTTCAGTATGCAATCATAACTCTTCTAAAGCCCTTAAATTAGCCTCCAGTGAAGTAGGCTTAGTTGATATATGGAGAGAATTGAATCCTAGAACCAGAGATTATACATTTTATTCAGCAAGACATAATTCATATTCCCGTATAGATATGTTTCTTTTGCCTCAAGAATATATCTCCTTTGTAAATACATGCACTATCGGATCAATACTTGTATCAGATCATGCACCAGTTTATCTTAATCTCTCCATAGGTCAAGGCTCACCCCAACATAAACACTGGAGGTTTAATTCCTCATTACTTAATAATAATGAGGCATGTAACAATATCAAAGAATGGTTCAAATATTATATAATGGATAATGATGCCTCGGAGGTTTCACCAGCTGTTATGTGGGACGCTGCAAAGGCAGTTATCAGAGGGCACCTAATATCCTATACTTCTGCCAGAAAAAGGGCATCAAAGCAGCAAGTGATGGGGCTACTGTCAGAACTGTCCAAACTTGAGCATCTTCATAAACAGCAAACTTCAGAAGATAATCTTAAAAAATGACAGTATATTAGAAATCAACTAGATAAAAAAGTTTGTTTGGACAAACTTTAAGTTAGCTTGAGAAAGCCAGAGATAGAAGTTTGAAAAAGTTTGAAAAGTTCAAGAAGTTTAAAACAGTTTAAGAAGTTTTAAAAGTTTAAGTTTGATGTTTTCAGTTTGAAAGAGTTAGAATAGATAGATAGATAGATAGATAGATAGATAGATAGATAAATAGATAGATAGATGAAAATAGTCAGATAATAGATAGATAGATAGAAATAGATAGATAGATAGATAAGTTAGAAATAGTCAGATGATAGATAGATAGATAGATAGATAGATAGATAGAAAGAAATAGTCAGATAGATAGATAGATAGATATATAGATAGATAGATAAGTTAGAAATAGTCAGATGATAGATAGATAGATAAATAGAAAGAAATAGATAGATAGATAGATAGATAGATAGATAGATAGATAGATAGAAATAAATATTCAGATAGATAGATAGATAGAAAGAGATAGATAGATAGATAGAAATAGTCAGATAGATAGATAGAAAGAGATAGATAGAAAGAGATAGATATATAGATAGATAGATAGATAGAAAGATAGATAGAAAGAAATAGTCAGATAGATAGGTTCGAAATAGTCAGATGATCGATAGATAGATAGATAGATAGAAATAGATAGATAGATAGATAGAAAGAAATAGATAAATAGATAGATAGATAGATAAGTTAGAAATAGTCAGATGATAGATAGATAGATAGATAGATAAAAAGAGTCAGATAGATAGATAGATAAAAAGAGTCAGATAGATAGATAGAAAGAAAGAAATGGATAGATAGATAGATAGATAGATAGATGCATAGATAGATAGAAAGAAATAGTCAGATAGATAGATAGATAGATAGATAGATAGATAGAAATAGTCAGATGATAGATAGATAGATAGATAGATAGATAGATAGATAGATAGAAATAGTCAGATGGTAGATAGATAGTCAGATGATAGATAGACAGTCAGATGATAGAAATAGTCAGATGGTAGATAGATAGTCAGATGATAGATAGACAGTCAGATGATAGAGATAGGTAGATAGATAGATAGATAAATAGATAGAAATAGTCAGATGATAGATAGATAGATAGATAGATAGATAGATAGTCAGATGACAGATAGATAGATAGATAGTCAGATGATAGATAGATAGATAGATAGATAGATAGATAGATAGATAGATAGAAATAGTCAGATGACAGATAGATAGATAGATAGATAGATAGATAGATAGATAGATAGATTGAAATAGTCAGATGATACATAGATAGACTTTAAAATATAAAAAATAAATAAATTTCACACATAACGTATAGGCATTTAGACCAAAATTGCATTGCCTGAACCTAAAACATGTCACTGCATTCCTTTTGTTCTAAGATGCAAACAAGTAAGGTTCTTTTCTAAGGCATGTTTATAAAAATTGCTTAAATGTCCTAACTGACCTACTGTATGGCTTAATCCTGGCTTGTCTGTGAAACCGGGCCTTGATCTTTCTTTTTTTTTTTTAAATATGGATAATAAGAATTTAAAAAAGGGGAAATAAATATCATGAAACAAATGTTTTCTCTAATACACATTAGCCACAATTAGGCTGAAACACCCTTTTTTTCCCAAAACATTTACAAAAATTTGTTTAGCTCTAGATAGATATACTGTATAGATAGGCCTAGAGATTCGGAGGAAGCACTGTCTGTCACTCAGACTAATAAATGTGATTGACAACTCTCGCCTTTTTTCTTTACACCATTAAGAAAATTGGTCACACTTTGTGTTTGCCATTTCCAGTCTCTTAAAACAGCAGCTGCGGGGGTCGTAAGGAGGAAACGCTTGACAAGCCGCAGCGGACATCGTGGGAAATAAATCTTAGCAGCCTCTTAAATAAATGAATTAAATGGGCAATTTGCCTGGCCGAATGCATCCCGTTTTCCCAGCTGCGTTCAGGCGGATTTATGAACTCGGCTGGATTACATCCCGAACTGGTAAAAACCGTGCGACTCATCCCTGACGCACAGACCCCGCGTCTGTCTTTCACTTTTATTGATCCATTCATTTATCTTCTGTGAATTTACGAGCACAGAATGTGTTGAGGGTTGGGAGGAGGTCAGCGCTGGAGACGGGGAGATGACACGGCCAGCGATGGAGGGTATATAAGTCCAAGACAGAAACAGGACGGACACGTTTAGACGAGACCCTCCTGGATAAAGTCGCGGAAGAAAGAGTTTGTAAGTGTTTGTCGGCATGATGTGTAAACTCTTTCTGCTGGTTGCTTTGCTACTCACCGTCCTTGAACCTCTGCTGGGACATCCTGTGATCCATTCAGCAGAGATGACCTACGCCAGGCCTGGTAAGTGCAAACACACACACACACGTTGGTTTTTGTGATTAATGGGGACTCTCCATAGGTGTAATGGTGGCATCATCCAGTCTGTCTGGAAACACACTAAAAAACAGAACAAACTGAGACCGAGTATCCAGAAGAACTGTGGAGAACATCTTCAAGATGCTTCAAGAAACCTAAGTACAAAGCAACAGCAGTTCTGTTAAAAGTACAGGCACTTGTGCAAAAATGCTGTAAAATGAAGATGCTATCGTAAATAGATTTTCTTCATTAATGAACTTTTATTAACTCAATTAAATCAACTTTTGGTGTTTAAAGTTCTTCTTGACGCACCCCAGATAGCACACGTACGTCTGCATGACGTCTGTTAAAGATCTCTTGATCTGGAAAGCATCTGCTGTCTACAAAATCTGGCAGACCTCTTTCAGATGTCAGTTTTAATAAATCATAAACATCTTAAAGACATCTAATAGACGTCTAATTGACATCTAAAAGGAGACGCCCAATAGACGTACTACAGATGAGCAAACAACATAAATAATACAGATGTAAATCCAGACATCAAATAGACGTGTCAGAGACATACATGTGCTATCAGGAAGAGTTTACCAGGTGGCTTTCTTGAAGCATCTTGGAGACTTTGCCAGCGTTCTTCTGCATTTAGTCCTTATAAACATAACGTACAAAAAAAACTTCACAAGGGAACAACTGGTATCATAAATGTTGTTCAGTGGTATTGCATGCCATGTTCACCTGTAGTTCTTGTAGAAGAGGAGCAGGTGGTCAGTCCAGAAGACCTGAGTTACTTGGAGCAAGCGTATCTGTCCCAGGACAGCATGGGATTCGGGTACCCGTCCCTCATCACTGGAGACATCAGCAGTGACGGTGAGCTGGTCCAGACTAATTTAGATACCATTACCATTCAGTTTTAAGGCGTTTTAGTTCATTCTGTTCTTATTGGTCTCTCTCTCAGGTCCCAGAACAGCTGGATTTGTCCCGGGTAAAGCTGCGAAAGAAGTGAGTGATTGTTTTAATTTTCATTTAATGAAACCCATGACATCATGCAACATTCCATCAGCAGACAGAGAAGAAGGTTTAGTTAAACAAAGTGACTGGTGTTTTTTGTTCAGGTGTTGCTGGAAAAGCCGCTGTTGAGCCGTTTCCTGGGCAGCAGGAAGCAGTACCGCAAACGAGGCAGCAACACCGAGTGTTTCTGGAAATACTGTGTCTGAAACATCCCGGGAGAACACTTAAGCGCTTACATGCACTACATTTGCAAAAAACACGTTTATGTTTGTAGGAACAAATAGTGGAGCATTTATTTGTACATACCTGTACAAGCTTTAAGCTTTGATGTAAATAAAGTAAATATATTTCAAAAAAGGCAAATGTGTTTATTTGACTATTACAATGTGAAAGAAATATCAGGATCATATAAAACAAGAACAAGGACAGATTAAGTCATTCTGGTGTTTTATTTATAGTTATGTGGTGTCACAAAATATTTCCCTGAATTTGACACAAAAATGGCTTTTTTTTTCTTTTTCTTTTTTTTATACAGTTTGTTGTATTTTGCACCTTTTCTTTCGTAAAATACATTGGACCGATATTTACATTTCTTTCTAAAAACTGTACAAAATTTCTCTTTGATCACAAAACTGTACAACTCTTGAGTTTTCTGTCTGGTGGGGCTTATGGGTCAGTAATTGGGCCCCTGGCAGCTCTCTGCAACAGCCTAAAAACCAGCAAGAAATAATGTCTAATCTGAATATAGGAACACCACAGGAAACACGCTCACAAAGACACACCCACACCTTTCTAAACACAACAGGAAAAGAGAAAATGAGGTTTGGGGAAAATTGTACGGTAAATGCCATGGTAATTTGTTTTGGGGCTACTTTATGATGAATTTGAGAAGTTTTGTATATTTAGACTCAGAAATAAATTACAGGTACTAATATATACCTTTGAGGTACCAATATGGACCCTGTAGTGGTAAATAAGATACAAAAGTGTACCTTTTAAAAGGGCACTGCCCCTGTGACTGCTAGTGTACTTTTTTTAGGTCACAATTTAACGGAAGTGTTAGAAAATATAATAGTAAAAATGTTTCAAATATATTTTTATATTTTAAATAATTTTATTATTACTATTAATGCATATCTAAAAATAATTTTAAGAACCATTAAGAATTCATTGCTATTTCTGCATTTTCACAATTAATCAAATTTGTTTTCTCCCAAATTCACATAATGAAAATAAATGGTTGACAAAAATGTTTTTTTAAAATGTAAATATATATATATATATTATTTTGTGGTGAAATGTGACCCAGGTACGAGTTCAGTTGTCAACACACACAAGAGAAAACCGTCTGTATATTTCAATTACACCATTACTTTAGTGCCATAGTAAAACTTGACGTCATTCAGTACATGTACAGTGGAAGGAACATTTGAAACGGAGAACAGAAAGCTGAACAAACAAGCTGACGGAAAAACTAATTTAAGGCCTCCTGCGAACCATGAAGATCTTTGCTCTCTGGACCAAATATCTTTCATTTCCATTCATAGATCGCTTTTTTTTTTGGTGGTGAGTGCTTATGTTCTTTACTAACTGCACAGGATGTTCTAGCATTGTGGGACATTTATATGTGCGCAAGTGGTCAGCAAACTCATTATAGGTATTTCTAGGGACCACGAACCCTTCTGAGACTGCAAAATTCTGTAGAGCACGCGGTATTAAATCAACAAACAAATAAAAAAAATACATAAAAAGAAAAAAAAAAAAATACACCACCTGCACTGGTGACATCACTACCAAATTATAGTCTGACATTCACAGTTGTTTAGGTCCATGGACTCTAATGGAGAACAGAAGAGAGATATACATGGTCATGTGACTCCCACTACTGACTGTCTGTCTGTCTGTCTCCTGCGAGTGTCCAAACTCAGTTTAGGGGGTCTGATCGAGTGCGAAGGCCTCGCCTCATTTTGTGACTTCAGGAGGAAATATGAGACACTGGCACGTGGATATGGACGTCTGTCTCTTCCCACGATTCCCAGCTGAGAGCAGAAGAATCACTGAGGTCCTGCAGGGTCTGCGGTCAGGTGTCAGTGTTGAGTCTGGCATCCTGAGACGGACAGTCTTGTGGACAGGAGCTGTCAGGAGTCGTAGAGTTTGGAGAGTCAGTCTGAAGATTCAGTTCCTCGCGAGCACAACTCACACAACACTAAAAGAAAAAAAAGAAAAAAATATATATATATATAAATATATTAGATCACGATAAAGCGGCTCAATGACAGCAACACTTTATTTTATGACATCCATGCTATTATAATAAAAAAAGGCATGATTCCTTTTACTTGAAATATAAAATGCTCCAACTGGAAATAAACTAAAATCGAAAAAACCATGTAAGTATATGTTATATGTTATGTTAGTATAATATACGTTAGTTATTATGCATAATGGTACCCAGGGAGTACAATAACTGCTGATAAGGAACTACTTAATTTTTTGAAAGTTAAGGATCTCTTTTCATTCACTGTACAGAATGTTTGCTTTACTTAATTCAGATATAAGCACTATTGAAAGTGCCATATGTGGAAAAAACTGCGACATCCGTTAAAAACTGGTAACTAGCAGCCAGTTACTAGTAGACCATCTCAAATATTGGCCTTTAACGTTACATACGTTTGAAACGGAGGTAAATGCTATGTTTCAGACCTGTGTGTTGATCTCCTGAGGGACCGTGTGCTGATGAATCCAGGGATGAACTTCGGCCAGCTCCTTCTTCTGGTCCTGGGTGAACCAGGGCTGCATGGGCTCCATCAGAAGCAGCTTCTCGCGGTCTCCCTGAAGAACCTGTGCCTGATCCCTGCATGGATATCCACATACAGAAAATAAAATTCACTTACACCGCATTAATCGTTCGCTAGATGACGCTCAACTGCACACCGCTTTGATTTCAACATTAAACTAGGGCTGCAAATCGATTCATCGCAATTAAATCGCATTCAAAATCCAAGTTTACGTTCACATAGTATATGTGTGTGCACTGTGTATATTCATTATGGAGTGTCTTTTTACACTTAAGAGTTCAAAAAGGCTATTTCTAGTATGAACAGCAGAAAACCTTGCTATTTTAACAGTGTAAATAACATTTATCATATTGTATACATGCGTGTATATATATATATATATATATGGGTCAAAGACATTAAAAGGTCTGCATCAAAAGAAATTCACAAAAGTGATTTTAAGGTTTCAAATTGTTTTTTGGAGAATAAAATGTCAAAATTAGGTTGAAAACAATATTAATGTAAAAATTCAAAAAACATGCTTATTTTGTATTTTGTACTGTACATATATAATACAAAAATAAGGGAGCATATTACATTTTATTGTTTTAAATGAGTAAAAAAAAAAATCTTACTGACAAATCAGCAAAACCTAGGACAGTGGGAAACTAAAAAATAAATAAATAAATCAAATTACAACTATTAGTATTTGGGGAGAAAGTAATTAGTATTTTAATATATGTCATGTGCCTTTTGTACGTCAGGGAAAAATGTATCATGTTTATTTTTTATATCTCAGTATAAGATTTATATAGAAATTGAAATATATTAATTAACTTTTTTTCCTGAATATACGCATGTATGTGCGTGTATTTATATATACATAATAAAAAGGGATGCTCCGATCACAATCAGCCGATCTGTTTGCGCGCTTTGTCAGTAAATGTCATCAGGTGCATGATTTCACATTGAGCCGTATATACTACACACAGCCGTTGTTCACTGACGA
>JAUCMU010000013.1:4704334-4754063 GCA_032275025.1 Enteromius treurensis
ATAAATATACACAGTACATACAAATATATTATGTAAAGAAAAACTTTTATTTTGGATGCGATTAATCGCGATTAATCTTTTGACAGCACTACCAGAAATACATGCAAACTTTGTTTAAATCTAAAAGTTCATAATGGTTCAATTAAAAACCGAACCGTTGTTTCATATCAGTTTGTCAGGCCTTCCAGCATAAGTAGAAATATATCATGATCACACATTAGAAGTTGTGTTTACAAGCTTTAAGTGGATGATTAGTGTCTGCTCAGTAATGGAAGCCAAATCTCTGCTCTTGAGCGATGTGAGGCATCCCAACACAGCGCTAACCGTCTCCTCCTCATTTCATCTCATTTGGATGTGAAAAGATTTGGACAGGTCCCTTTTTCTGTCCTGTGGAGTTGAGATGGAAGGAAGGGAGGAGAGGTAATTTATGAGGAACATTACAGAGGCCTTGCCAGAGATTGATTTAAAGCAATTGTTTCTAACTTGTTATGGAGGTAGTATATTATAGATCAGCCGCTGTCTGAAAGAAAATAGCTGGAGGAGGGTGATATGTCTGTCATGTCATCTTGTACCCCGGACTGCTGGACTCTGTGTTATGTAACTCTAGAGTCATGCTGTTTACTCAGCAACACACTGGTTCAGATTTTGAATGTTTTATGTTACTGCCAAAGAGAAGTTTGATCTAACTTAATATTTAGATTTTTTAAGTGCACGATATTGCAGCTAATTTATTTATTGATTTTAATTAAGTATTTAAATGTAATAATATTGTCTGCATTATCTGTATAACATGCACACTAAAATAACAGTATTAATAATATATAATAAATATAATATAATACATATTGTGATGTATGTTATTTTTAAATTAAAATATTTTATTTGAATTATTATTGTATAATATGTGCATTTGTATTATCTATATATGTACAGTAATAATATTATAGATTTTTAACTATATCATATGCAATATATGATATGTAATGAAATGCCCAAAAAATAATAAACACACACACATATACATTACAATTTTGCAATCTAATTTGTAAAAAATAATTGACAGCCGATTCATTATTTTTGAGATATATATAAAAATGAATGACTCTGCTGTAGGTTGAACTCTATCCCAGCTTAATAGGAGCCAGCTGTAACATTTAACATCAAGTTAAGAAGAGATGCAGACAAAATGGCATCAAGTAATCTCTTTGTAGTGCTGTGGAGTAATGGCTTGATCTAGGGCTGAATTAAATACTTGTAGGTGCTGCCGTGGAGGGGAGCACCTTATCTCTCGCCATGTCTTAAGGTCTTTCAAACTCTGAACTCCTCAGTGGCATGAGCTGCAGCGCTGCCAAGCGGAAAGACAATCACCTAAGAGCTCGACGGCCAGCCTTCAGTACATAATGAAGTACATTAACTGAGCCACTTCAGCAGGCAGCCCACCCTGCCTCTGTTTCTCTCGCTATCTCTGTATTCTGTACCTTCTTCAACTCCCTCAAGATTTCTTTGTCTCAGGTCAGAAACTAGTGTTTATTCGCCTTGAATTTTATATTTCTGATTTTTTCCCCCCGTCTTCTCTTCAGGTCAAATCAACACATACTGCCAAACCATCAAGGAGTTAACATCTCAAAATCTGGGCAAGCTTTTCATGTCTGAAGCTCTTCAAGGAACAAGCAGTTAGACTTGAGCCACCAACATTGTCCTGTGATTGAGTCACCTCTTTTTATGAGTTTTTCTGTGTCTCATTTTAAAACAGTTGTTTTAGTTTTTTGTTCTAACATCACCAGACCAAATCATAAGCTTATACTGTATGTACTGTACACTTGCGCTCATAAGTTTGAGCTACTTCACATGACATAAGTTTACATATACTCCACAATACAAAATAATAACTGAATTTATAAAAAGGACCCCATTTAAAGGTTGACATACCCTTGAATCTAAATACTATCTAAAAACAGTCGTGGCTCATCAAGGACACATAGTATTTCGATTCAAGGGTATGTAAACCTTTAAATGGGGTCCTTTTTATAAATTCAGTTATTATTTTGTCTTGTGGAGTATATGTAAACATCTGTTATTTGAAATAACTTATTCAGGATAGTACTAAATATAAAATAGCATGTCATTTTCATGATCCCTCTTATTTAGTTTTAGTTATTAACATTTTGCACATTCTGCAAGGGGTATGTAAACTTATGAGCTGTATTTCAATTCTGATCCGACAGGTAATTTATATTTAGTATAAATACACATTCTGAATATCAGCATGACCCAAACAGTGTAAAACAGTATGTAAAAAGGGAAATTTGAAAATAAATTGGATCATGTCCACTTTAAAAGAGAGTTGTGCCATCCTTCTACCATAATTGCATTTTTCATGTTCGTGTTTCATATTTTTACAGGAACAAGTTGTAACAGGAGGGCAGTTTTGAAGTCTTTTTGCCAGCCTTTGACTGAGATTTTTCTTTTTTCCTTAAAATTATTTGGTCCGAAATCTCACTCTAATTATGTTATATTAGAAAGGAGCAATTTAGGGATCAAAACAGTCAATTTGTACAAGCCGCTGTGTTGTGCTTTAGCCAAATATGGACGGGAACAGTTGTAATTAGAGAACAGCGCTGTCAGTTTACACCAGGAGTCTGCCGCTGGACAATAATTTCAGCCCACTGTTCCCTGTAGTCGAGTGACACTGGGGTTTACGTGACGTTTTCCACCCATCACCTCTCCGCCGTCCACCCACAAGCTACCCGCTACAGTCATTTGCCTTTGCAGAATGTATTTTAAAATTTATTTCCACTTCACTTCAGGTGATTAAAGCAGATAAACCATGACAATAAAACTCTTGAACTTCAGCCACCCGGATGAATGATTGCAAAGAGTTTGAGTCGTAATTGCTGCGATGAGCTTTTGACATAACATAACGTGCTCAGCCTCTCTAAGAGGAGTGCACCATTAAAATCCAGCTGTGTGAAAAGAAAAAGAAAAAAAGTTCTAGTTTTTAATGTCCTTTTTTTACCTCTGGATACATTCCGTGTCACCTTTCGCAGCTGAATTACTGTAATTGCGGTACAGACATTATAAAATTAAATGCTATATCCTGTCATGATGGACATGAAACCATTTTGTGGAATCCGGAAGAATTTTGCTTACTGAAGTAAAAGACACAGGTAATGACATAAATACCATAAATTTTCATCTTTAATAGAAAAAGATAAGTCAGAGGTCTCATGACTGACGTCGTTTCAGGCACCTAAAGTATGGGTATATTTTTTTAATTCAGAATTATTTCAGGGACGTAACAACTAAAGGAAAAATAATCCATGTTTTCAACCATTAATTCTCATTTAAGAAATTAATAATTGTATTAAATTTGTATAATGTAATATTGATATTTTGTTATATAATATCTCTATCTTAAATGCTTGTTTCAGAATTAATTTAGGCTATAATATAAGTATATATTGTAATGTATATGCTTTATAATATAATTATATTCTATATAATTGTCTATAGAATGCAAATAGTTCCATGTTTTTCTTCCATTAATGCTCAAAAATCTTGTGCATTCTAATTAACCTCATACTAAAGTAAAATTTTTTAAAATTGGTTACAAAATATGAACAAAACAATACACACAATATATATAATTAAATAGCACAATAAAATGCATTAAAACATGATAACATAACTCATCTGGTCAAGATTTTTATTATCTGTTTTTGCAAATTAACTATATATAAATAGTTTCTTTGTTTATAATCTTAATTATTTTAAGAATCCACTATCTTAAAAATGCTTTTTATACATATATTATATTGTAGATAGACTTTTATGAAGCTAAATGAATATTCCAGTATCGCAGCTTTCAAGAACTATTTTCTGTCGATCTATTGAAGACAAATTCAGTGTTTTTCTTCCATAAATACTCATTTCAGTATAAATACTTCATTTCAATTTGATGTTTCCCATCGTAACAGAGTCTCCCTGATTCATAGAATTGATAACTGCAAAGGTTTAACCAACTCCATGATTTCAGTCCCATTTAAAGGCCAGTTGTTTTTCCCTGACGGTTAATCTAGAGTTTAGCTCACCTGGTTCCTCACAGGTGATGAGCTGTGTTTGGAAATGCAGTAATGGAGAGATGAATTTCTCCCTAAAGCCTCATTGATCTGCGCTTGTGTGTGTGTGTGTGTGTGTGAGCAGGCGGCTTAGAAGACATTGATTTGAGAAGCAGCAGTAGCGTGGCTGGCTCATTAGGAGCTTTCTTTGAACACTTTCATTGTGTTTGTTTTCTGCTGGTAAGCTAGAGGTGCTACAGCTTTTGTTCTATTATTGATGAAGTCCCACTTGTTTCCACGCTTTATGAGGACGTTGCTCCACAAGCCAGCAGAAGTTGTTGATGTTTGTGTTAGTTGCACCTGTTTTTAAAGACAATACTGTAAGAAGAGGCTGTGCTTCAGATTAACAGTTCCTGGCACTTTTTATGAATACACTGTGAAGTCTGCTATAGCGTAATGTATTTTTTAAGGCACAAATTCTGTGTTTTTGTGGTTTTGAGAACTGAGAATGGGTAGACACTATTAACAGTAATAAATGAAATAGCTGTTATTTACAAAACCCTGTTTTTTTCTCTTCCTTTTATTAATTACAAAACTGCTACTACAAATTATTTACTAGTTTGCTTTTTTGTTGTTCTTGTTAGGAAAAAAAAAAGTCGTGCTCTGTCATGGAAAGTACCTCTTGGTAGAAGATGAAACTATCAAGTAAATTGTTTTCAGCTTTTTTCTGGTTTTTCTCAGTCCCTGATTCCAGAGATGATGGAAAAATAATATTTTTTTGGAAGCAGCAATGTCAAGATGTTCTTAGAAACCATAATGGTCACTCAGCTTCCTTTTGACGACACACACAGAACCCACATAAATGCAGGGCTGTCTGTGTTCAAATTAAAAGCATAAATGAAAACTGAGCCCTTGAAAAGTTTTTGAGAGTACTGTGGCTATCCGGTTGCCCTGGCACAATGGTTACCACAATCTTCTATAAACAGGAAATTCCTACGTTTCCACTCTAATATAGTTTTTGTAATACGTACCTGTCTATACATGCATACCCATGCTTGATAACTCACACTTTTCCAGGATTTTTACCCCTCCAACATTTCTTGTCAAAATTCTCTCTTTATTTTGTTTGGCAAGCTGGATTGAACACTTGAACCGAGTTACTGGCAGCCTCCAGAGGGTCTCGCAGGGGCAGATGGCGAAAAGCATCCGTGGCGAAACATTAGCACATTAAATATTAGCACCTGCTTTTTTAAAAGGCGGTTTATTCAAGTTTAGTTTGCAACTAATTATGTATTAATCTAAATCTATTTTCAACAGAATAAATGAAATCTAAAAATTATTAGCGTATTAAATTCCGTACTTCTGTTTAGTTTGGAAAGTGTTCTTTTCGTCAGGTGTTTCTCATTAGGATAATTTTAAACTTGTTACGTGAATTTAGCAAATTACGTGTACTCGTACATGTCATTTCCTATTAATTGAGTGCTTGTTATTGGTGAACACCTGTATTTAATAACTAGCTATTAAAAGACCTTATTGTTTCAAATGAAATAACAAAAAGAAAAGCGCTCAATGGCCTTGAAATAGTAGCGGGCTGAACACAGACCAAGTGAGGTCAGAATTTATGGTCTATGGTAAATAATTGCAAATGCGATTAACCTGAAACCCATTTAAACTCTTACTAATAGTGCACTCACTATAAATTGATACAGCTACACTAAATGGCTTCCAGTCATCCCTGCAGATATTTCTACTGTTAATTCATTAGAGCTCATCCTCTGCATTGCCTCTGCTGCTCCTGCTGTCCTCATATTGACAGGTCGCTGACAGATTCTGTCTGTCTCGGCGGGTTTATATTTGTCCCCTGTCTGGCTGTGGCTTCTTCGTATGTGCTTCACATTAATGTTCTAATGTGTGAGTAAAGTTGCAACCTCATCTGTCAACAGCTTGATCAGAAAAATTATAATGAGAAAATTTGTCACTTTTTCTCAACAACTGTAAATTCTTTTTATCTAAAGCTTTATGTACAACTTGCAACAAGCTGAATTTACTTTATAGGTCCATTAAAAGTAAAAAAAATCCACTGGTTGACCTAAAATATAAAAGTAAAAATGAATCCATCTTAGCTGAAGATCTCTCTCTTTGTGTGTGTGTGGAATCCAGACATTGCATGAGAATGAAATAAAATGAATTTAATAATAAAGGCCTATGATGATTTAAACAAATGCCTTTAACTAATTTTAAAGGAAAAATAAATGTCTAAAGCACATTTATGTAGGCCTAGTTAGAAAAAACGGGGCCTATTACTGTAAATGTAATAAACAGTGTTTTTGGAGAATCCTGGGCTACTGGTTAGGTTCAGGGTAATAAGAAGTGAAGTGTTTGCTGGTGAAGCTACTCACTAGTACAGGGAGGCAGTTATGAGCTCATAGTATGTAAATACACATCTATGAATTACAGCAGAGAAGCACAGCATAACGCATACAGATGTCAATTCACCTTTATGGTTATAGCTCTTTATGTTATGCAGATTGTGGCGAAACAGAGATAAACAGATTTAAATGCGTTATAAGATTTGACATAAGGCTGCTATACTTTTTTTTGTCTGGATGTTCAAACCATGTGTGACACCTTAGTTGGAATAATTTGCATATAGCATTTTTAGAGAACGGGTGATTTCAGGATCAGTACAGCAGCAGTTGTTTTGGTCGACCTTTTTGATGTTTCAGGCTTAAAACTTTAAATGACTGTAGAGTTTTAGGGTGACTGAATCTGTAGAAAACTATTATAGCTGTAATTTTCTTGTACTGGTTTTGAAAATTGTAGGAAAAAAAAAAAATATATATATATATATATATATATCTGTATAGAGCATAAAATGAAAAAATAAAGTCATGGCTCTGTATTCGAACAGTTTAGTTGAGATACATGATTTGAAGTTGAATCTATTTGCAATTGCTGCAATTACCTCCTGTCTGACTGAACAGGAAGTGAACTCTATTTCTTTATGTCCAAAAGAAGAGAAGGATTTTTACATAAGCTCTGCACTGTGTTATATATAAATTTGATATTCTTGAATGAGGATAATTGGGGTTGGATGTGTCAATTGCGCATCGATAGGAATTGCAGAATTAATTTTTTTTAGAGATGCACTTCAGAGGAGTGATATATTTTAAACTTAAATCTTGCCATATGCTCTCAGAAGATCTGATAATCTCCAAACGCTACTGTTCAAAAGTTTAGTTTTTTTGCTTTTGACCGAAGTGATTTTTTTTCTAGAATGCTTCGTTTATTTGATCAAGCTTTCGGTTTGGAAATATTGTATTGTATACTGTAATGCCAAAGCTGAATTTACTTCAGAAATCATTTTACTGTAATATGCTGATTCAACAAACGGTTTTTTTTTTTTTATATGATCTTTTTTCGTGTTCCCCCTTTTCACTTGGTCATCTTGAATATTGTGCAATGACCTGGCGGCAGCTAGCCTAAGTGTCCCACCATTCCCTCACTTTTGAGTAAGGAAAGGGAGGATTCTGTGCTGTGAATGGCATTGAGCTTGGCCAATGTTAATGCCACCTGACAGGGCTGAGATTAAAGCTGGGCAGAAGGTGGAAGAGCAGAGAGGATATTGATGATGGCTCGCAGGGTAATGACATAGGGTTTAGTGCAGGTCAGAAGGATCAGCTAATGAAGACTTATGTGTGGAGGAGAGGAAAGCATTACTTCAAATCAATGCCGCCTAAGACCGAGCGCCTGATAACCTTGGTTCAGAATTAGCCGGCGGACCGTAAATTGTGAGCAGAGGCAGCGAAACGCCTCTGACCTCTCATGCACAACACACTGCTTATACAGACTCACACAGGATGATACAGGGGAGGATGGAATTATCGAGCCAAGTCTCATGTGTGTACGTGGATGTGCTTCTGAGCTTCTTTAAAGAGAGAAAAAATCTTTATTAATGTGTGCGGGTGGTCCACATGAACTTTCAGCCCGTGTCAGCAGTCTCCTGGTGTGACATGCTGTAGTTCAGATAAAACTACATTAAACCACTCTTTCAAATTTCTTATATGAAACACAGCATTATGTAATTGCCCCTCAAGCTTTTACGAAAGCAGTTAAATAAAAATACGTTAGTAGCCTATTTTAAACACAATATTAACACTTTGTCTGTTTTTGCGTCTCCAAGCAATGCACCGTAAAGGTGTTTTTTAGAATAAATCAGTTAAAGATTGTTATATTAGCTGCAACCAAAGATTGCATTTCTGGCTGTACATGTCACAGAGGATGACGAATTTCAAAAAAGTAAGCAATAAATAATCACATTCAATTCTTTAAGTGTTCCAGACAGGAATTTATTCACTTATTAAGAATTACGAATTCTTCCCTTCTATAATATTTAAAAACAGTATGCCAAGGAATTCAAAGTATTCGAACAGTAGGTGAAAATAAAGCTTACTACAACTAGTGCGCATTTAATAGTCACTTTATTATCCCATGAGGCCTTGGGAGAGTTTTTTTTTAATTGCAGTGCACAAAGAGACACAACTGACCATGGTAGGTCATGTGATAATAACAACATGGAGGAAGTCATGTTTCTGAATTTTATATATAACACTCATTAAATGTAGTACCTACTCGGACAGTACAGTATTTGATTCTGGATGCACCAAGTTCATTATAAGCTCTTTTCGTTTACTGAATGAATCCGTGTTGGTGAAGGAATCTGTTGAGTGGCTCATTTCAAATGACTCGCTGATGAATTTCATAAGATAGAGGGTAAAAGATTTCCCCACACAGATTTGCAACAGCTTCAAGTTTCACTGTATTGACCAACTTTCTGTTGCCGCTTGCTTCGAAAGCGACTTCTGTGTGAGTTGTGTACACATTAACAACTGGCCTTTTTGCCCACAAAATCTAGCATAATATTTAATGTAAATGTGCAGGAAGTCACCAAAATTTCACTAATGCTGATTTCTTGGACTAAATATTCCATTTTTTTCTGCTCACCCAATGAAATCTAAGAAGCACTTGTATGTTTTCAGCTGTATCTTTTTAAACCTACTAAAACAAACGTTGCATGAAAAGTGCTTCCAAATAAACCCTCTTGGTTTAGATATTTTATCCAATGCTATGGCATTCATTCACTTCAGTCGTACACACTTCACATTCCCAGGCTGGCAGACATTATTCATTCTGAGCCGCTTTGGAAGACTCTCTCAAGACCACGGGTCATCTGTAGTCTATCAGTACGCCGTGTCAGGTTTGATGGAAGAGAGCAGCGTTTCATCGACAGTGAGGACAAGTGAATGATCCAGGTCTCACCTTGCCTGCCTTTAGCACACAGAGATTTCTTTTTCTTTCTAGCTTTCTTGCTTTCATCTCTTCTGCTGCTTTTTCTCACATGTATACGCGTGCATAATGTCTCTCTTCCTTCCATTAGTCTCTATTTTCCTTTTTTCAATCGCACACACATTACCATGGAAACTGCAAAACTCTGAGCTCAGAGGTTCTGGGGTTGTTCAGTGTGAGTGATGTGAAAGCAGCCCCCTCACATCTAAATATCCCAAAACCTGCAAACTATTGATTGCTAGGCGAGAGAGAGGCCCCGTGATCTAATGGGCAAAGGAAACCATGGTTACGCATGTTTAAACAAAATCTTTGTACTCAAGGTTAGAGATACGGCCACAGGGGAGAGATACAGCCTGAATATCCGCACAATATGAGAGTTTTTCTCAGGTCAGGACATCACAGCAGAGGAAATTGTAAATTCACACTGACGCCAGGAGGTCCTCTTTGTATTATGTATTCAGTTAGAGAGTTGGGAGTGTGATTTGCAGCTCTAGTCCATGCAGTATGGATCAATTTATGACCATGAATGCCTCTTTTAGATACACATGTTTTAGACTTGCAGTAAAGTGACTTGCATGTAAATTTTGCTCCTCCGGTTCACTTTTGGACTGTTTTGAACTTTTTATAGCAATGAAAAAGACCTAAAGAACATTCACTGGGGGTCAAAGACAACGACTGAATATTCTTTTATTTGCAACCTTTCTTAGATTAGATTCATTAGATTTCAAAAACATTAACATAGCTAATAAACTATATCTTATGATTTTTAAGTCTGCATTTAACCTCAGGGTGATCTCAAGGTACAAATAGTTGCTAAAGTAAATTCAATTATAACCTTTATTTAAGTGAACAGAGTAACGAGTGCCGAGTATCGCTGTAAGGTTAATCCTGTCTGCTTTAAATGTTATGGGTCATATCCCTTAAATGAAATAGCTACACTTATTACATTTTACAAATCAGAAATTGCACTTCAAAAGTCACCTTCTCAATTCTGTTCTGTTGTGTTCAACACAAGAACAAAATTCATACAGGTTTTGAACTACTTGAGGGTGAGTAAATAAAGACCACACTTTCATTTTTGAGTGAACTTTCTGACTCTGCTGTACTGTGTCTTCAAACTTTCCTGTTTTACAATGAATAAACAAGTCAAAGCCTGGGCAGCAGAGCAGCAGTGGCCATAACAACATACAGTAAAGAATGGCTTTCAGATCTGAGCGTATGGAAGATGTTGTCCCTCCTATAGACTGAAGTTTGAGGCTTTAAAGACATGTCTGAGTCACCAGCCACCTACATGTGCATCTTTTCATTATGTTTTCTTCTGTTGCCCGCCCTTCCCCCTCTTCGGCTTTGAAGGCTTCTTGTTGCAGTGGCGCTTGACAGTGTTTCCTCATGAATCTGGACTAATTGGATCGTACCCCCATGAAAGGCTGGGTGAGGAGATGTGACGGAGGAGGATGGGAGGGACAGACGGATGGTGGAGTGGGCGACCAGGGCAGGAGGCAGTGGGTGTTCGGCATTACGTGACTCCTCTCAAAGTCTGTGAAGATCACTGAATACATTTATCTGCCTTATATCTTCCTCCAGTTTTACCGTAAGCCCCTATCATCAATGAAAAGAACAATCAATTGGTCCTGAGAACTTTTCTTATTTGACTTTAAAATCCATACAAAAATAAAGACTTTGAAAGTTTTCATATTTATTTTAAAATGTTTATTTATTCATTCATTTTTTCCACCCTTCTATCTAAAATTCACATCAACCTAGTTCAATAAAAACAGTGCAAGCTATTTGTAGTTTTTTTCATAATACCTATAGGAGTTTGCATTTATTTATGTACACTTTAAAAAAATATAGAATATGAAAAAAAACAGATACTGTAATGTCCTGAGATAAACTTACCAGTACACTAAATTTAGATAATTCCTTCAAAAAAACAAAAAAACCATAATGCAATGTGTAATTTAAATGCATGTAAAACACCTGTAATGAAAACCAATACAGAACACCTCAAACAACATAAATAAATACTGCAATATATTGCTTATTATTATTTTATGATACCTAATACATTATTAAGAGGAGTTACCATTTATTGCAATGTTTATGTCTGCTAGGTAATATATATATATACACACACACACACACACACACACAAATAAAATTTGGTATCTGGTAACTTTTTTTGGTAAAAGTGAAACTTTCATATATTCAGATCAGATGTCTGTGTGGAGCACTAGCTGTTGTCAGACACTACACTACATTATTACAATTAATGACAAAAATAATTTTTGGAAATGTAAACTGATATTGGCAAAAATACTAGTGGCCTAAGACTTTTGCACAGTGCTGTGTATTTATTTTTTGTGTTCTTAGTAAAAACATATTATAATACTAATATTTGCTATTATGATTTTATGTATTTATTGTTTGTATGCATGGTTGCTCGATTATTTAAGCATACTTTTTATGTATGCTGTTGTGTACTATTAATTGCCTTACCAAATGCTGTAATATAATTGTTTTTATTCAAATTGATGGACATTGTGGACTAAAAACAATATTTCAATTGCAAATATGAGGTGTAAGTAGATGATACGTTAACTGTTATTTGTTCCAAATGTAACATCTCATAAAAAAAAAACACAGATTCAACAAGCAGATAAATTATAAGTCACAAACTTAAATGATTAACTAACTTGCTTAAGAGCTTGCTTGGTGATGCACATTCTTCCTGGCCACTCTGAATTCAGCTTGTGTTTTTCTGCTGTATCTGGTCTTTATCTCTGAAAGCCATATGCATTCAGTGTACATACACATTTGTTCCATTGTGGGAGGGCTTGCCAAATGGGCCCAGCTCTTGCCAGGTCCTTGTGGAAGGTATTTTATCAGAAAAATGATCAATGACTGCCTCTCTGTGCCTTTTTAGGGCTGATGTGGTGTGCTTCAAGCGGGTGTCAGGGTGGAAGGTCTGGTTTCTTTGGAATCTAAGAAGCACCGCTTCTTTTGAAATACCCATACAGATGGGGTGTTTCTGGAATCTGTCAACATTATTCCCACTTTATGTTTTCCATGATGCCAGCAAAGACCGTATACAACAGGCTCCTTTGGAGGACTGTAAAATGTGTCACTTCATGGCTGTAACTTGTGAAGAAAATGCCGCTGAAATGATGAGGTGCCACCTAGCATGAGGTCCCATAAAGTAAACGATTGCAATTACTCCTTCGTATTTGATGTTGACATATTGAAAATGATTTTCAAGCACATTAAGTACTAAATCTCGGAATCGCATTGAACATGAGTTGGGCTGACAACAGTTTATGTTTATGTAATTTATTTATTCATTTACAGTCGTCACCGAAATCTGTAAGTAGTACTAGTTCAACAATAAAATTAAGCTCCTATTTGAAAATGATCCATGTTATTTATGTGAATATTCAAACAATACGTTACTCTCCCCATGTTAAAGCTAAATCATACATCAGTTATTACAAACAAGTGCTAAATGTTCAAATTGTACAGTGATATAACTTGTAGGATGGAGATTTGGTGTTTAACTCCTTTATTCTTGTCAAGTCAAGGCCAGCACAACAAAAACTGCATTCCACTCCCCAGAATATTAATGACAGAATAGAAGGGATGAATTCTCATGCCAGTTCCACGTTTAGTATTGAGCCGACCTAAGCGGCCCTTCACTTTGTGCTTTGTCATGTTAAGCATGTGTAAGAGAGAGAGTTTGAATGTGTGTATGTGTGCTTAACTATTCAAGTGACCTTCATGTGTCTTGAAAGCATTAAAATCCTTCAGTGGTGGTCTTCAGATTTTATCTTTCAAACTCTGAAATCAATTTTGGCATAAATTCCCAGCAAAACTTTGAATTACAATATGTAGTAAATTATTGATATTGAAAAACTTTCATTTGTTGCCATAAGGTTTTTAGACTAATACAATATGTATATATATAAATATGAAGGAAAGACAAATACATTATTTGTGTAATATGGTCAAGCATTTTGTATGGATGACATCAACTTAAAAAAAAAAAAAAAAAAAGTATATATATGTATTAATCAGTCCACAAGCTTGTTCAGTAATATATGCGGCTTGCCTTGCGGTGAAGGCAAAACAGTGAACAGAGCAAACAATCCAGAAGTCACAAAGGCAGCTGGTTATGGAGAGACTTGCGTCTTCTTATTGGTTTTAGGCCAGGAATGAACAAAGTTATTTTAACTTCTCATTATGATGCGATAATTGGACACCAATTCGGGACCTAGAGATGGAAAAATGTTCCCAGCCCTCCTCCTCCTCCGCAATGGGCAGTATAATTTTTGTTCAAAATAGACTTTTTCCTCCGTTCATGTTTACTTTGTGCATGCATGAATGGAAGGCTTTAATATCAAACTTTTGTTTATAATCATGCCATTTTGGCATGACTGCAGAGAGTCGCTCATGCAGCCACTTAACTGAGGCTCTGTAGCCATAATGATTTGTGTCTGAATGGCAAATCCATAATGTGGGACAGCACAAGATGATTGGTCCTCTGTGCTGGCATCTGCTCTCCACGGTCTTATCTGATGTGGATTTCTATGGAGCTTTTCAGAATTTACTCTGCTGATTTCCTCTAGGATGGCTGTTGGCATATGAAGCGTGTTTTTAAGTGCAGAATGGCTTTGTGTGCTCAGATGGTCCTTTATGTTTATACTGCAATATATTTGTATTGTCCTAACCGTAACAGAGATATCTGTAAGATGTGGAATCTGGAATGGCACAGAAATATATTTGGGAAACACTTTAGAGTAAGATACAGATTTTAAAATTTCCAAAAATAAACCCTCCTTGAGTAGGCTAAAAAGTGTGAAAGCTATTCTGGTCTATTTATTCAAATATATATGGATTCTAATATACTGTAGCTAAAGAAACATTTAAAAATCAGTTTATTAGAAACCAGTGCTTGGTGCAGTTATTATGAGTGAGTTTTTTGTGTTATGAGGATGTTTTAGGTTAGGCGCCGATACGAGAACACAGCATTAGACTGTTGTGATCTTCAGCCTAGAGACTGCTGATGTCAGCTCTTCTCGCAGCCTTATTCAGAGAAAATTGCCCTATTTCTCTCAGCCTCTTATTCAGCCTGGCCTTGTGTTGGTGGATAATTTATCAGCTTCTTAACCAGCAAGCAAAATGTAAACATACACTCGAGTTCACAGCCTAAAAACTCAACATTTACTTCATGAAGGCAACCACCGGAAGCATAATAAGAGATCTTTATTGCTACAGTGTAAGGGGGAAAATTTTGGCAATGTAATGTTTTTAAATGTGAAAAAAAAGCTCCCTAAGGTTTAGTAAGAGGGCACTGAAGTGTGTGTTAAAGGAAATTGCATGGTTTATTTGAATAACATATTTGTTTAGTCTGATCTCTTTATTTATCAAAGGACATACAATACTGTCTCCATTGCAGTTGTGCATTTAATGCGTAATGAGCACTTAATTAAAAAAATGTCAGTGCACATTACTGATATGAAATAATTTAGATTGACCTGAATATCTTTATTCTGGACAGAACTAATTCTTCATTAGAACAGATTTGGGGAAATGTAGCATTTGTAACGAGGACGCTGACACAGAATGTGAATCCATTTGCACAAGTTTATTAAAAGCTAAAGGCAGAGACAGGTTAATCGGTCCAGGCAATTGATTAATATCGGAAAGGCAGTTCGATCTGGCATCATACACAGGGGCATTAACGATACGGCAGGCAGTGAGTCCAAACAGAGACATAAACATCAACATAACAGGTTAGAAGGGCAATCCGTGGAATCGTAGTTAAGAGCAGGCAGAGTCGTAACAAGATCAAGCAGAATATCAATGAGAGAAATGCTTGGTAAGGCAGTGAGACTGGCTTTATACAGGCCTGACAAGAAGTGGGTGCAGAGGGAGCGGAGTGAGCTGGTATTCAGGAGAGGGCTCCCTCTGCTGGCTTGGCATTACAGAACCCCCTCCTCTAGGAGCGACTCCTGGAGCTCTATGTGAACGTCCCTGTGGTCGTGGTGCTGGACGGTGGGTCTGGCTAGATGGAACCCCTGGGTTAGGGACGGATCCAAGATATCCCGGGCGGCTACCCAGGACCTCTCCTCAGGGCCGTATCCCTCCCAGTCCACCAAGTATTGGAGCTGACTCCCTCGTCTTCGCGAGTGGGTTATGGAGTTTTGGGCATATTTAGCCCATGGCAGAAACTCCAGCGGTGTTGTTCTCTGCTACAATAGGATTGTAGATAACGTCCGATCTCCTGATTAAGACATTCCACTTGGCCATGGCTTGAAGGTGATAACCAGAGGTAAGATTAACATTGATGTTGAGAAATTTACAAAAGGCTGGGATGTGAACTGGGTTCCTCGGTCACTGACAATGTCGTCTAGTAGTCCATAGAGCCTGAAAACATTTTAAAATTAAGAGAGAGCAGTGTTCATGGCAGTAGGTAGACCCTTGAGTGGAATAAAACGACAGGATTTAGAGAAATGGTCTATGATAACAAGTATGGTAGTCAGTGACAAAGTCTATGGAGAGACTGGACCAGGGTCTTTGAGGAATGGGTGGTGGCTGATGGAGACCGTATGGCAATTCTTTGGGTGTTTTTGACTGGGCACAAACTTGACATGACTTGACGAAGTTACTTATATCCTTTGACTTAGATGGCCACCAGAATAGGTTTTGTTCCAGGTGAAGGGTGCATGATATACTTGGATGACCAGAGCTGAGGGATGAATAAACCCACTGCATGATGCGTGGACATAGGATGACTGGTATTTATTGTTTGTTGGGAGGACACTGAGGAGGTGATGGATCTTGCTGTTCTCTTTGAATCTCTTCCATGATGTCCCAGGATACTGGAGCTACTACAACAGTGTGTGGAAGAATAAGAATAATAGACCTTACTTTTAGCTGGCATAGCATTGGGAAGAAGGTCGATTGAGCAATCCCGTGGTCAGTGAGGAGGTAACTGTGTGGCCTTGGATTTGCCGAAAACATCAGATAGAGACTGTTAGCAGTTTGGAATCTTGACATTGATCGGTACTTCAGGACTCTCAATACTTGTAGTGCAGCATGGCTGTGGTGTGGAAGAGAAACAGTGACTAACGCTGAAAGGAGACCACTTAGTTATCTTACCGTGGTACCAGGAGATGTCAGGATCATGGATAGATAACCATGGATATCCAAGGATGAGT
The DNA here is from genome assembly GCA_032275025.1 of Enteromius treurensis. Taxonomy (NCBI): domain Eukaryota; kingdom Metazoa; phylum Chordata; class Actinopteri; order Cypriniformes; family Cyprinidae; genus Enteromius; species Enteromius treurensis. Next base: position 4,720,956 of record JAUCMU010000013.1, read on the forward strand.
TCACAGTAATAGATTCCTGGTGAAATAGTCTGACCTGGAGCTTGAGGGTTGCGGTTTGTTGAGTGATTCCAGTTGCAATTGTCTCATTATCCACGGATTTAATTTGAATAGGAGGAGTGCATGGTTGAGTCTGTATTTGGAACTTCTGAATGACATGTTGACTGATGAGATTTAGGGTGGCTCCAGAGCTGATCATCGCTGTCAATTCGAGAAGTGCAGGATCAATGTTCAACGTAACAGCTAATTGAAGTGATTTATTTTGAAGTAGCTGTTTGGCACGACGACGTTCTCTCTCTTTCTCTGAGATGCATGACATGTTGATTTGCATAGATTCAACTTCCTCGTGGGCCTCCGTGAGTGTTGCAGGTGAAATCGTGTTTAATTCTCGACGATGATTTCTGTGATGGGGAACCAGTCTCATAAGGTTGTCAATCTTTATGGTCAGAGTGATGAAAATCAGAGAAAGACAGGTCTTCTCCCTTGCAAGGCAGCTCTGTTTGGAGTTCAAGTTGTTGTGTAGGGCAAACCTGCAAGATCGGACTTCCTCCAACAGGTTCAAGAGATGTTTGAATACCCAGCAGGAGGTCGGGATGTTTCGATACAAATGATTCATTTAACTCAAGGTAAACGAACTGCATCTGATTATGCCATCGAGTTCATCTCCCTGCACTGGCTCCCAATTGCAGCTCGCATTAAATTCAAGACACTAATGCTTGCATATGGAACAACCACAGGCTCGGCGCCCACTTACCTCCACTCACTGCTACCAAGCTACACTCCCTCCAGAACTCTGAGATCCGCCAGTGAGCGCCGCCTCTTTGTACCATTACAAAGAGGAACAAAATCTCTTTCCAGAACATTCTCTTACACCGTTCCTGGCTGGTGGAATGATCTTCCCATCACTATCCGAAATGCCAACTCCCTTACAACCTTCAAACGACAAAACCCATCTTTTTCAATACTATTTAAAACATATAAAAAATTAAAAAATCCTTAACCCTACTCTCTTTTTCCTTTCTAGCCTGTACTTATTTGTTATATGGTATTATGAGCACTTCCTGTTTACCTCTTTTGGACTAATTGCTTGATGTTTTCCCCACCTGTAAGTCACTTTGGATAAATGAATAAATGTAAATGTAAGTAATCATTGTCCCAAACAGCAGCAGCCTAGTCGATCGCCTTTCCTGATAACAAAGACATGATGAAGGCACATTTTGCATTCCTCAGTTCCAAACACCTCCCCTTGATGCTCCAGATACAACTTAACTTGCCTTATAAAACTCTTTCAATGGTCAGGAGAGCCATCAAACTTTTCAGGAAGTGCAAATCTTACCATCTGAGGTGAGCATACTGGAACATAGTCTGCAGATTAGCTTCTTCCGCTGGATCCGTTTTAGGCGATCCGTGGAAGCGTAGTCAATACCAGGCAGAGTCGAAACAAGGCAGAATATCAATGAGAGAAACGCTTGGTAAGGCAGTGAGACTGGCAATACTTCGTGCTTGAGTTGGTTTATGGCTTTATACAGGCCTGACAGGAAGTGGGTGCAGAGAGAGCGGAGTGAGTTAGTACTCAGGCGAGGGCTCCCTCTGCTGGCTTGGCATTACAGCATTACATCAAAATGTTACTGTAATCCACAAGTGATGAACACCTGTTCATCAGTTAACATCCTGTAAAGTAAAAAGCTATCCATTTATAATTAAAAAATCCATCATTTTAACTTGTTCATCACTTCAGGCCAGTCCATAATCCATTATAATAATTCCTTATAACAAAATTCACAGACATATTTGCATAGAACATAGAAAAGGCACTTGAGAATTATCTCCTGATTCAGTTATTTTCACTGGAGAAAGCAATATTACAGATAGAGGACTTGTATTTTAGCCGAACGGTCTTTGTTACAAATACATTGCTTGTGGAGCTGTTTGGATTCATTGTGACGGCACCGCAGGGTGACAAGCGGTGAGCAAGTGATGTAATAACCTATGTAATGTAAAAAAACCTTAAGTACATTTTCAGCAAATTTTCAATTAATTTTCATTTTTTCAAACAATTATTATTACTGTTTTGTAACAAATGACACGCACCCACAGTTTTGTCTTTTATTGTAAGTATTAGGTAAATACATACGGGTGCATATTTTGCATCAGGTTGATGAAAAATATGTGCCTGTGGAAACATTTTTGCCAAAATGATATTCACTGTTTAAGATGATGTTCTAATATTTACAATTAAACTTGCAAAGCAAGAACACCTTGGACTTTCCTTGTTCCATTCGACTCCTTTCCTCTCTTTTTCTTCTCTATCTCACTCTATTCAGCTCTCACCAGATCTATGGCCTTTTGAACAGGGTGATTATCACCTGATTGACCCTGAGGTCGGGCGCTTTGAGAGGGTTCCCATTCTTGCCTGAGTGGAGAATGAATAAAAATGATCATCGTTGTAGAATACAAATGAAACGGCATCTCACATAAGCTACTCACCACGAAACAAGTATCATGCACACCTTACCACCAATCCACTATTTGATAAAATGAAGAAATGCATGCTGGCCAGAGCCATTTACTCATCACAGGTTTATTGCACACTGATGAAACCAATGTGACTTGTGTTGATGAAAGTGAATTCAATCTCTGCCGGCGCCTTACAGCATGAGTGTAGCTGATTGCACGATAAGATTTGTAAAACCCGAGCTCCTTGCAAATTGCTTTTTGGATTGTGAATGTTGAATTTAGTGACGCAAACTGCATCTTTATAGCATTTAGTTCAATTAACTGGGTTTCTACCAGTGCCACTTAATGTCAGTGTCAAAAGATTGCCTGGAAAAATCAGGATAGATTTTTATAAATCCTGATGTTTGTTCTGGAAATTTTGCACGCAGTTATAAAGGCCCATTTATGTGTAAAATTACTCTACATCCACTGTTAACCATGGCAGCATCAGATATTTAAGCTAGCTGACAAAATGAAGCATGCTTAGCCACACAGGAGCTTATGAAATTCCATGAGGAGAAGATAAACATTCATGACAATCCTAGCCATTAGTCTAAAGTCATAAGATCTAGTATAATAACTAAAGTATAATGAGGCGACATCAGTGGTCAATCTCAACAGTTTCAGTTCTGTGAGGATTTAGGCTATGTTAGCTGAACTAGCACTGAAACAAAAGAGGCATGTGCCTCAGGTAATTTCCTTGCAGTTTCTTGCAGGCGCTCCACAACTGCAAACCCTGAGGCTTTGGTGCTGCAAGCCAAGGAACATGTTTCTCATTATCAACAAAAACAAAACCGAGAAACCATATGTCAAAACAAGCAGGCCTTTGGTTCGTCTAAACAGTTCTGACAGTGCAACCATGACAAACGGAGGAGAAAAGAGGAGGGAACTGTTAATCGAGATAAATGCACTGCATAGAGCTAAAGGAGGTCCAGCATTGCTTTTTAAGAGAATTGAATTACTCTGCTCTGAGATGTATGGCTTTTGTCGTGGATACGAAATAACTGGTTTTATTTATACACAAACAGCTTTTATTTGATTGCTGAAATATTTAGGTTTTTGATGAGCCTTAAATATTCAAATGAGCTACAAAATGCCTCCATGAATATCTTAAAAGGCAAAAATGTATTTAAAAAAATTGATATGCCATATTTTTTTTATGTCATAAAGCCGTTAGTTCCATTAATTTCAAGCCAGCTCCAATCCCCAAGAATGGCAATTTAGTGCATTTTATGTTCTGTAATCCTATTGATGATTCCGAAAAATATTTACAATATATTTAAACTAATAATTTAAGCCATTGGGACAGGGCTGTTTAGGATCTATTTCAGCTGTTTGCAAAGCTTATAATATGTCTATATTATTATTAGGCTATTATTATTATTAGCCTATGTGTGTTGCAGATTTTCTTAATGAGTTTAATGCCTCCACAGCAAACTTTCAGCGTTTTTTATTGAATGACATTCGGTAAATGATCCTACTCTCTAAAATATACCTGTCATGAGATATCAGCCCTCTACAGTAAAATAAAAGTGTAGCTTTTAATCTGTCAATCATTTTGCAAGTTCACAGCCGACAGACCATATACGGGAGGCCGGAAACTGAGCGTGCGAAAAAGGAACAAGCATTGTTTTGATTCATTTGAATGATTAAAAATGTCCTAAAACGAATATGAATCCAAGACAACGACGGACGCAACAGGACATGAACAAAGCCTTTCATAACGGCAAAGAACAGACACCGGAGTTGTTGTTTCTGCTTGACAGGTAAATACACTATTTGGACACTGTTTTATGTCAAAGAGTCGTAGTTGTAGAAAGAGAGGGCGTGTTTAAAGTCTGGGGGAAGTTTTCGAAGGTAACATCACGTACAGTCTCTGCCAGTCCTTTGAATGAAAACAGCACTTACCTAGGTACAGAGCTTTCTTAGGCCACAAGGCCCGAAACACTAAGCTTTTATAAATACTCAACGTCTATACAATGCTTTTAGTCCTTCCATCTGCCCACACACTTTAACCATGAACAACTGGGACAAGAGCTGGGCTTTCATTTCCCCCCTTCCTGTCAGTGCAAAATAACAAGTTGGCCTCAATAAATGGAAACCCCTCAACTTGTATTTATTCTCTTGCCTTTGCATTGAAATTTAAACTGTCCTTACACAAATTCCTATTTCCAAAAAACAGGGAAAAAAGGCAAAAAGTTGCATTGGAAAATAATGGAGTGCTTGACAAATAAACAGGAGTGAAAAAGGTTGCAGAGCCTATAAAAAATATTGACGAGGGTAACTAGCGTGTTTCTTTTCTGTGGCCCTGGTGCTTTTGATGAAGTATACAGATTTGCAATTTCCACAGGCAAAAGACGAGCCCAATAAACCTCATAATAACATGCAGGGTTAACAGAGGTGTTGTTTTCACCTAGACAGTCATGGCTATAAATTTGCGTTTAAACTAGCTGAACGTGGTTAGGCTTGTGGTATATTTATTGCCTTAGTGGGTTGCGACGGGCCATTTTTTTTTTCCGGTTTATGGCTGTCTGTTATGTTTAGATTTTCCTTGGCTCTATGGCTAATCAATAGTCACATATTGAAAGCATAGATCTTAGGGATAACTTGCTGAATCTCGCTAGTCTCTCCTGAAATGTGTAACAAATTTCATTACCAGTTTCAATAATGAAAATAGCAGGGATGTGAGTAGTTCATCAGGATGTGTGTGTGTGAGAGAGAGAGACAAGGACAGAAAAAGAAACGAGGTTTAAGCTTTTTGTTTCTTTTACAGTGATCCTGACACGAACCAAGACGTCTCCTCTGCTGATGATAAACAATGGTGAGTATAAGTGTATTTTGAAAGAAAGGGGCAGTCAGGCAGCAGCACTGGGATGGCTCTGGGGCTGGGAGACATATTTATTTACTTAAGCGATGTGTGTATATTTGGCTCCGTCGGATTGTTCTCTCTGAGGTAACGGGCCGGTGGTGACCCTGCGGCTCCCTGCTGCTCCCTGTGTGAGAGGGTTAGCCTGCTGCTGCTACAGGGCCCTGCTGATAAGACAGGGCTGCCCAGTAAAGAGCGACCCAGAGAAAGACAACAAACATTGCCTAACACCTCCATGCTGCGACCAATTTAAAACACAGAAGCAGGCTTTAAAAACCTGAATGCAATGGATATTGAACACAGACGCACCTGAGGGACAAACAAAAGGATCGCTGTTTATAGGATTGCAGTAGACTGTGCCTGTAGTATTTTTATTTTATTTTTTTTTTAGAGAAAACATTGATACATTTATGGTACTGCTATGGTGTCAGAATTATTTTAGTAGTATGATGATAGTTTAAGATGCTTTAGTATTTGTAAAGCATTTCTTCAAACTTTTAGAAACTGCTAAATATTATGATATTACTCCTTCAAAATTGTACCACTCATAAGTCATATTTGAAAATGAATGTAATTAGATTCAGATTTATGTTTAAGAAAATGAGAAATATAGTATGCACACACACACACACACACACACACACACAAGTTTGATAAGTTTTTTTTTTAAAGAAGAATATTGTGCTCACCAAGACTGCTTTTATTTCATCACAAATATAGTAAAAAAAAGGAATATTGTGATTTTATTGCAATAGTCAGCAGTCATTCATTCCGTTTTCACAGTCACATAATCCTTCAAAATGATTATAATAAGCTGATTAGTGTTTAAGAAACATGTTTAATGTTAAAAATGTTCCTTATTTTTGTGGAAACTGTAATAGTTTTTTTCAGGATTCTTTGAATAGTAGAAAGTAAAAACAAACAAACAAAACAACTAGAGCCCGACCGATAAAGGTTTTTGAAGGCCGATACCGATACAAATATTTGTTGGTTTTAAAATCCGATATTCCAATATATCGGCTGATTTATAATATTTCAGAAACGCGCAACAAAACATTAACAGATTTCCCTAACATTAGTTTTTTGTAGTTACTTTTGAGTTTTAACTAACATAATATGATAATGCATTTTAAAAAGAAACTTGTTTCTTTTATTGTCACAACAGAACAGAGGAACATCAAAACATATTAAAGTTCTGATAAATAAAACGTATAAAAATACAAACTTTAGATATGAAAAGTCCTTTGAACAACAACACAATAACAACAACCACCAAATCAAAGTTAGCAGTAAGGGTGTTCGTCCATTTTTATTTTATTTTTGAAATATTCATTTATCGGCCATAAATGCCGATTACCGATAGGAAAATGCCTTATAACGGCCTGCCGATAAATCGGTCGGGCTCTACGACTAACTGAGACTTTTTTGCTTAATGACTTTTAATCTGGTGCCGAGTTTATTTCAGAATACATTAGTAAAAAAACATAATCATGTGAAAAACCTTGAGCCAGACTGGACTCCTGTCTAATGATGTGGATAAAATTTAAACTGTGTTAGAATAAAGAGTAACAACAGGAGACAGTAAGAGAGAACCATCAGGAGCGAAGACAAACACACACATTCCACAACCAGACGTGGAAGGCTCCATAAGCCTCCAGATCATGTGATTGTGGCAAAAATCCCCCCACAGTACGGCATGGTACATGTTTTTCTAAACGAATATTACACAGATCCCACTTCTATTTATTAAGGGTGTAAAATGGATGGTTCGTCAAGATGCAACACTTTATTTATTTAGATATAACACATTTAAAAATTAAATAATGGACAAAAACAAAGAACCGGTTCAAAAGCAACATTTGCTTAAAGTACTCACCCTCAGGCCATCTGAGATGTAAATGAGTTTGTTGCTTTATGGGAACAGATTTGGAGAAATTTAGCATTAGCTACATTAGTTTGCTCACCACTGAATCCTCATTCTGCCGGAATGAGAGCTGATAAAATTCACAAGTAATCCACATCACTCCTTTCTATTAAATTAATGTTCTATGAAGCAAAAGACTGCTTGTTTGTTTGTTTTTTTAAATTACGAAGATATTTTACTTTGGTTTTGGCTAAAATGCTAGCCCATAATAATATCTTGCTCCAGAGAAAAAGTCAACCCCCTGTTGTCCTCTCACATCTAAATCCACAAACAGTTTTTGGACTGTTACTGCTTGTATGCAGTACTTGGTCTGTGCAATGCATATTTATCTCTTAATTCAGACGGGACACATTTTTCACTGGAGGAAGCAGTATTGTGGACAGAAACCTTGTTATCCCAAAACTAAAAGCATCTTAATTATTTTTTACATAAACATGCAGCTTTTCACTTCACAAGGCATTAAATGATGGAGAGGATTCATTGGTGAGTAAGTCATTTAATACCAAATTTTTCAAATTCTGTTCAGATGAAGAAAACAACTCATCATGCATACACCTTGGATGACTTGAGGGTGAGTACATTTTCCTTTTTGGGTGAAATAATAATAACTTAATTGAATGCTATCATGTCAATAGCATCCAGAGCACTGGTGACAGACAGGCGGTCAGTGTAAGAGACAGATGATATACTTAGGTTATCAGTCTCTTAAGAGGTGTTGCATATCTAACCTACATACACAGCACAATTTCCACATCTTAATTGCCTGACATGACTAAAAGATGAATTAGTAACTGCCTGTTTACATCTGTGCACTGATCTGTGATTCAGAAAAGGGACAAAAACATAAAACATTTAAGGTCACAAATGTCTCCAAACACATGTGCTTTGTCACTAGTACAATAAAAAGTGACTTAAGTTCATTAATAACTCCACAAACAACACAAGGCAATGCTTAATATGAATTTATTATGAACATATTACATTGAAAGTAAAATGCATTATCTGTTAAAAGCATGTAAAATTGTTTTTAACTAATTTGAGCAGTTTAAATTGCCCCATGTATGGAGGGAAATATTTAAAGTTACCATTCATATTTGCAGTTCATCCTACGTCATTTAAAATACCAGACTATACGATCATTTAAATTAACGTTATATTCTGTGAAATGATCTTCAGTTAGGCCAGTTTAACTTTAACTGTTTATTGTACTAACGTTAAATGTTTTAAGTTGTCGACAAAGTTGATAACCTTGTTATCAAAAGACTACAAGTGTAAAACTAATGCAAGCCAGATATATATTATTATTATTATTATGGCAAAATAACTATCGTTCGAGTATGTTTCGAGCTTCACTTTTTCCACAAACTTTGTTATCAGTCAGGAACCAACTGTTAGCCATTAGCATGTAGCGGTTATAGAAACACACAAAAACTATTTCAAACTCTCGAAATAATAATAAACTTCACTGAAGGCGTCATGTGCACTAATCCCAACTAGAACGGACTGGAATTAAACAGCGAAAATGAATAAGGTTAGAAGTCGATATCAAGACAGAAAGCTAACGCTAAGCTAACTTGTTGCTTCAGCCGTATTCACACCCATTAGCACAACACAAACTTTAAAAACACACTAAAAAAACTGCTATTCACCAACACATATAAAACACGACATATCACATAGGTGTATGAAATCATAGAGTTCGCGTGAGAGATGGCTCCGATGTTTTACTTACATGATAGTTGAGCTGATATGTGATTTGTGAAGGCCCCGTTGATGCTACAGCTGGTAACGTTAACGTCACAGTGAGAGCGCAACTGTCTGTGCGCGCGCATGCGCGCGCGCGTGTGTGTGAATTTTCAAACTAGTATTTGCATGAAATACTAATGGATATATAAATTAATATAAAGATTCATTTTAAATGAAACAATAAAAAAAATTGTATAGCCTACTATATTTACAGTTTCTATGAAATAAAAATTAATATTAAATAAATACGTAAATAAATGCTTATTTAAAAAATATATTATATATATGTATATATATAATTGTAATTGTATTTAATCTAGGAAATATCTATAATAATTACATATATATAAAATATGTTTATATGTGTAAAATATATATATTAAAATATAAACTGTATGTGTGCATCTTTATATATACAAAATAGATACACAGTACACATATATTGTGTAATTTTCATGTTAAGTGCGAATAATAGTTTAAAAGCTGTATATATATATATATATATATATATATATATATAAGCATTATGTCATTTATTATGGTATTTTTTTATCTTAGTATCTTGTTAGTAATGAGAAAGAAACTGAGATTGTGTTTGTTTTTTGTGTGAACTTTCAGAGCTGAGGGAGGGAGTACCAGAGCAGAAATTATATTATTGAACTAAACACAGAAAGTTTCAAAAAAACAGGAACAACGTGAGCACCATTTCTCTTTTAAGATTTTATTTTACAGCAGAAATTATATAAAGCATTCAGAAAACATTTTCCATATTTTAAGGGCAATTCAAAATGTTTTGCATGGCTTCAGCAGCTGAATATTTATTTTTATTTTTTTTAAACATATCCAACAATTCAGTGATGCTCTCACATGCACAGTTACAAAACAAAAACAAAACAAAAATAAAAAGAATCATGAAAATAAATCCAAGTAAATAAATAAAACTCACAAGAAGGACAGAAAGAGGGAGACGGCCGAGAAAGCAGCACATGAGGCAAAACTCATCAGAGGAGGAAAAGGAGGAGAAGGATACGAGGAGCACGAAGCAGGTATGAAGGAGAAAGAGAGAGAGAGAGAGAGAGAGGGGAAAACAGAGGTCTAATACTAGCTTCACATGCAGAGTGTTGAAAGCCCACTGCCTTGTAAGAAATATGGGCTCATATTTTATCTTTTAATCTATTCATTTTAAAATGATGAAAACGTGCATTAGGGCTGGGAAATATGAAATCAATGTCCACAGACCACTGAACACCTCTCTCTGTGTACCTGTAATTGCATAAGAGGAAGTGAACTAAGCATGTCCCAAGGTTTCCTTTTTTTTTTTTTTTTTTTTTTTTTTTTTTTTTTCTATTTTTTATTTATTTTATGTTTGACCTATCCATATTCTTTCAACCTAAAGAGCTTGTCTAAAACAAAGTGTTTATTGCTCTGTTGTAAGTGAAAGCTTATAATCGAGTTGGTTTTTTTTCAGTTCTGTTAAAGTCTAACCTGCATTTCCGGAGTTCCAAAGAGAGGATTTAGGACATCGTACAAACTTCCAACTTTTCCCTCGTTTTGTTATAACCTTCACACGTGCTCATGTGGTCATCCGTCGAGATAAAGCACACGCACGCACGCACAGACGCGCTTACAACGTACCAGGGCTCAGAGAGGGAATTCAACTCGGATGGTGAGCTGTACAAAGTGCATATTTCTCTTATCTGACACAAAAATACAGAAAGCATGATCCGGATGCACGTATGCTGAGCTGTTTCATAAGAGGACGGGATCTCCCACCTTATTCTGAAGGTATTTGGCGCTGAGGTATACTTATGCATTCCCAATCCCATGGGGATATGGCAATACTAAATGAGCGGTGATACCTGCACGAACGATGATACCTGCTCAGTTTTGGAAATATGGTCTAAAAACTCTATAAACATAAAGTCTATCCTGTTACCCGAGTGGCGGTCTGTCTCTGAATGCATGGTTTTGTAACAAAGCCTATGGAAGTACATATTCCAAGTGGTTTCTCCTGTTGATTCTGAGCTGAACCTGGAGACGTAACCTAACCTAATCTAGTCTCCATGCTAAACACCATCTCCCTGTTTTAGCACCCTGAGTAAAACTACAAAAGGGAGGCAGATTTTTTTTCTTCCCCTTCCCTAAGATGAATGACCCAAACTGAGATACGCATACCTGGTGGTCCATAAACAGCTTTTCGTGGTGATTACTGAGGACTTTCGCTTATGATTTCCTGAAGTTTCAAGTCGGACGGATGGAAAGGGACAGGAAGGGGGGCCACCTTCGCTTGGAGTTGTGCTCGGACTTGAAACTAGCAATCGGATGAAGTTATTACATAAACGCGCCAACTACACTGAGCGTGTCCTACTTTCCTGGCCCAGTTTAGATCTGACATGGAAAAAGAGAAAGAATAAAATAAATATCGAAAGCATGCATAGTATGTTACCGGGTCACTCAAAGTCGCTTTTCAGAGACATGATCAGAATGAGCAAGGGACAAAAACAAACAAAATGACAGGTGCCTTCACACTCTTGAGTCCGCGTTTAAGGAGTGAAAAGGGTGTGAGAGGAGCAAACAGACCTGGGCTTCTGTTTGGACAGTAAAACCAGCCTTTAACGTTGCATACCGTTAAAAAAAGAGCAATCGGTTCTTTTCAGGAACAAAACACTCCTGATATCGTTTCAAAGTTTTAGGCACTTTCTATAATAATACTGATACTGAGTCTCTGAGATCATGAGGAAACATTGAACTTTTAAAAACAATGGAGGTTTTACATGTGGGGGATATAAATAAAACCACACAGGTAATAATAATTCAGCAGATAAGCACCACATTCTTTCCTCGTCCTTCCTTTCTTTCTTTAACAGGCAAAATGTGCTGGTGTAAGTTAAAATGATGCCTCTCGTCAGCTGAAATTGCTTTTGGAAGTTCAAGGGGGTCGGTTAGACTCAAATGCCTTTCGGAGACATTTATTTATTTCAATATAGCTGGCACGAGCGTAAACGAAAAAGACAAAAGAAATCGATATGATTCGGTGTGACTCAAACCGTGGGGTTTTGAAAGTTGGTAGCAGCCCCCCAAGAAATGAAGCAACGATCAAAAACAAAGCTATGAACATGCATGGCAGTCCGTCTATTCCGGGAGTCGAAACGCACGTGTTTTGAGCTACATTCACTATATGTATCCGCGACCGTTTCCGTGGCGTCTCAGTGTTTGATTCTAGCATGTAAGCACATGTATGGGAATCGCCTGCTGGAAATAACCATTCACAACCCTCATGTCAACATCTTTTTTTTTGTTTTGTTTTTTTAATTGCACGACCTACTTTTAACCTCCTGACTCCATCCATTGTTCAAAATGCGAGTACACTTTCTAGTTATGTTATACAAGACAAAACCGTGGAGACAGTTCATCCCCTGTATTGTAGGAACCTCAGCTTTAACTGTGTGAGTGAAGTTTGGTCATTCAATACTAGTTCTTTCCAGTACTTTTCAAAGGAATAGCTTATTTAAGTCCTGTGGCATTCACATGACTGGTCACCATTGGTGAAAACAAAACAAAATACTATTTTATTTCCGCTAACCCTGAAAAAGAAAGATCCTGTTGTGTCTCATGGAATTCGTTTGGCTCTTCCACTAAATCTACGGTTTTATCGTGAATCATGCTTCAGAGAATGTTCTGTGAAAGAACATTTTCAACAAAGTCTTACAGTGAAGTTGTTCAAATCGTATTACAGACCATTGCCACTACATTTTATCTTTACATTATGTTCAATGTCTTAAAGTTTCATGCACATGGCTCCTTCTTCGCAACCAGTATTTACAATATTTACAAACAATACAACCATACATCTTGGGCGTTCAAAGAAAACTATACAATATATTTTTTGTTTGTCTCTTAATGTGTTATAATCCAATTTATGAATAAAATACTATATATTCTTAAATACAATCCTCTTCGGAAAAAGTTTCTGGCTATCAATGTTCCTTCACCCATCTTCATATGTACAGGGACCACTTAAATAGTCAAAAATATGGTTTTTTTTGTTGTTGTTTTTTTTAAGCTTCTGTATAGGGACCCTTCAAAAAGTCAAGAAGTCAAGGCAATGTTCAGTGAAACTCCACGGGAAAGCTTGTGGCGGCTTTCTGGAGCTCTTCTAAATCAACCAACAGTAACAATGAAGAAACGTATCACAACACACACGCACACACACACACACACACACACAAATGGAAGATAACCTTTGCAAATATACGTTTGGCGCTGTGGCACAATGGATAGTACAGTTCACATTAAAAAAGGTCAGTTTTTAAAATAAGATTATTTAAAACCATCACACAATAATAATAATAATAATAAAAAAACGCAATAATGCTAAAGGCAAAAAAAGGTAAATAAAGCTAATAAATAAATAAATGAACTATATAAAAATAATGGTCTTTGTAACAATATACTCGAAAACAAACAGGCTTATACGGTCTAGTTTGATGGTGCCACAATATCACCAATATGAATGAATGAAAATAAAACACTAAACATTTACATAGCATGCAGGAGCATATTGCTCAAACACATGCACTGTATCCAGATTCAATTCAACAAACACAGGACACACAAAGTCAGGCCGGCAAAAATGACATTAAGAAAAGGACCCATAAGAAAGTCGAAAACAGTGCACACGAAACAGTAGCCCAGAGGGCTTCGCTTCAATCCCCCAATTTGTTGTCAGAAGTCCCCTAACACCCAAAAAGACAAAGGTAAGACACTGATATTTCAAACCCAGCATTTTTGCCCTGACCCCATCTACATTCATATGAAGGCTTCCCTTTGAATGAACGGACAGCATTTGTCAAAAACAAAGATTTGTGGAGATGAGAGACTGATTTCAAATACTCTGCATGCATATGGTCACTGAAATGAGGCCTTTTTTTGGTTTACATTTTCTAGGTTTTGTCCCCCCCCCCCCCCCAAACTTGTTGATTGTTGTCTTTTTTCCCCCTTTCAAAATATAAAAATGTAATCTGAAGCGTCTTCCAGCATGATGTTTTTCTGACGTTGATTTGTTCATGTCGCGTGGTATTTTACAAGCGTCGTCGGAATAAAAAGCCTTTGCTCCTTGGTCTTCCTTTGTTTTGTTTTTTTTGTAATCTAAAGAAAAAAAATCTATGAAGAGTGCAAAAATGCCATGAAGATAATGTCATATTTCCCTAATAGTCTTGATTTCAGTTCCCCGGTAGCAAGAAAATACACAATGCAGGAGCAGACCCAGTCACAAAGCTGCTAGAGTTCAACCGTCGCATATCCGATGATCTTCCGTGTCCCGCTTCCTGAATAATTTTTGCTTTTTTCGTAAATTGTTTATCTGTGATAAAAACGCAATGAAGAGGAAGAGGAGAAGTCCGCTCGGAGATGTTACATTGCAACAGGGCTCTTTGCTGCACTCTCATGTTCCTTGGCCTTTCTCAATTCTTTCGCCCTGAAAATAGATAAACAAACAGAGTTTTGCAGGATTAGTCTGAGTTTCACAAGCATTCTGGGCCCTCAGAGGAATCACAGACCATTAACTGATACACCTGCCAGTTTCATTACTGTTTCATTACTGTTTACAACAAATATACCCCCACTATAAATGACAAAGGTCTTTAAAGCCTCAACATACATACAGAACACAGATACAGCGACTCAAAAAGCTCAGTCACACTTAAAAACGTCTTAATGTCACGGCATTAGATAACAAAACATCAAAGCAAGTGTCAATTATTTTAAAGAAAGAGCACAAGCACACCTTTCAAGCAGAACAGGGCGTTTAACAGTAGATTTACTGATTCAAATGAAATTTGGAAAACTTTGTGGTTGTCAAACGTTCACAGTCCAGCTGCTCAAAATTCCAAGCAAATATGGCTCAGAAAAGCAGGTCTTGTCCAAGATTTGCGCACAGATGATACATGGTTGGATATTTTGCATCTAATCCAACAACTTTCACACATTTTTAAGTGTGATTTAAACGTCCAAATACTTTTTTGGCCGCTGTATAGGACAAATGTCAGCTTAATAAATTTTTTAAATCTGTGGGAAAAATTGTACTTTTTACATCTAAGAGTCTACAATCAGACTATAAAGCAAACACATAAAAGTAAACCATCCATCTTAAGAGTACTGTGTAACCTTTAAAGAATGAAAATATATAACCCGCCAATTCATATACAATACATCACAATAATTCATCTTAATTAATAATATTTAGATTGTTTCATCATGTTAAACTTCTACATTTAGAACTTAGTATCCAACATCTTAAAGACAATTTAAACCCCCAAACACATTGTTATCTCAGTTTGACCCCCGTCCCACCCTCTGAAAGAGATGTATAAAACAGGCAGCCAGGCATTCAAGACATTTCCTCTTCCACAGAGAAAGGGGTGTTATTTCAAGCATGCCCTGATAGAAGCAAGGCCTCCATGTCTTTAGCCATCATGCAATTGCCAAATGCACTACCCAGCAGTCCTTAGTGTTGTCATAAGCATCCTCATAACAAGAGAGATGGAGGAGACTTTAGGGAAATAGAGGGATCGAAAGAGAGATCGAGAGAAAAAGAGACAGAGAGAGAGAGAGAGAGTGCATTGTTAGTTTTGCAATTAATGCATCATCTGTATTTGTTGGTTAGTTGGATCTATGGTCCTCTCTCTCTCATATAAGGCTCAGTCAACTCGGGCTCCAGTCAGCCGTCATGCATGCAGGCATAAAGCAATAGAGAAAATAAGATAAAAGAAAAGAGGGTAAGAAAGGACAGAGAGAGTCATAGGGAACAGCGGAGTCTGAAATAAAGGTACATAGACAGAGAACAAGATGAAAGAAAAGGGAGAGACAGGGAGATAAAAAGAAGAGAAATCGAGGGGTACGAACTGATTTACTGAGGCTGCACTCACCCGTTTGAATAGTCTATGGTCCATCAAGGGGCTTTGCATAAACAGCAAAACAATACCAGACAGCTATTAGTACACACTGAGGTTGGGTGGGTTGGGGAAATGGGACCAAACACAGTAGGGCTTTCTAACAGAGCCATGAAAACACCAAGGTTTGTCTGTTTCTGTCCTATGACTCCTGACAATTGTGTTGGTGCACTCGAGAGATTAGGAAATGTGCCTATAACCTTTTAAAACAGCAGGGTATTAAAGACTGATCTAAAAGCTGCTAGTATACCATAGAGTGAGTTGTGCATGCTAGAACAACAGGGCCGTAGGAACACAATGCGCCTGCTGGACGTTCTCGTCTTTGGCCTACCTGTGACGGCACCGCAGCAGAAACCTCATTATTTTTCTGGCAGCCTGGTCTTGTCTCTTGGTCAGTAAACTGCTTCTAAAACAAAATAAGCAGCATGAGTGGTTTTGTACAAACCAGACATTTCTGGAAGAAAAATGATTCTAGGGTGTGTGATAGATTCAGTTTCAAACGTTACAAAAAGCCCACCCACAAACCTCTATGATAGGGCTGGGGTTTATCCCTCAATGCAAGTCTACAGGATTTTCTTGTACACTTTATTGTCTACCAGGCAAAATATATCATCACACCTAGAAACCTGATTCAAGGAATTGTCACGAGCACAAATGTTGCATGCTAATACCTAACATTTAGGGGTTTGTTCAATTTCTTAACTCTGAAAACTGCAAAATGCAATTGCTTCAACAGGTTGTGAGACATGTGGCATGCAAAAATAACGATGCTTCTATGTGTACTTGGACTCAAACTGTTAGTTAAGTAAATCATTTCCTAGCGCTGTTTGTTTCAACAGCAGATTGCCTCTTAAAGTAAACAGGAGGGTTTCGAATGCTGCCATTCTTTAGAAAGTCGACTTGGCAGTGTGTCACATTTTAAGTGTTGCCACTTACTTAGTAATTCATCCGAAACGACAGTACACTTTAGAATGGAAAAATTACACTTAATTCATGCATGCAAAACTCCTTGTGAGGCTTGAACACACAAGGTTGCTTAGTAAAAGCATGTGCACACATAAATGGACTTTGGGAACTCAATTCTGGAATAAACTCCAAGGTGATGGCCAAGTAAAAGGTCTTTTAACTGTCTGTTATACTTAAATGATGATTAATTCTGAGTGCTTGAGGGTGGCATTTTAATTCTAAATGTGGTGTATTACATGAAACATATTTTAATCAGTACCTAGCTTGGCCACTGGAGGCGCCAAAGTGCTCACTTCAGTAAGAGTTTGCAAATGCCATGTGTATTTGACAATAACTTTTATAATATCTGATTTGTTCAATCTTCAACCACTAGGTTAGCCTTTACTGGATTGCTGTTATTGTACCTGAGTTTTTGCTGCACCAGTGCAGCTGCAGTGGCCCGACTGCGTGGGTTCGGCCGGCCAAGCTCTTTGTAGCTGCGGTAATATTGCTGGATCAGCATTGCTGCCCTGCGACTCTGCTGGAACTTTTTCTGTTCGTGATAGCTGCGGAATTTACTCTGGATAAGGATGGCGGCCAGCGTCATCTTCTTATAAAGTGCATACTGCCAAGAGGACAAAAAAACTTTTGTCACGTGACTAAGCGAAAAAGAGATCTGTAGCAAACTGTTAGCCATTTTGCTAATACAAAACAAATATCAACACCGGCAAACTACACTATCAGCATTAAATGTGAGGATGATTGACAGTTGCTATGCAGTTGCTAAGCTGTTTTGAATATTTTTGAACACAAAAATGGCACAACAGAACGTGCTAGATCATTGCTAGGTGGTTGCTTACTGCCTCAAGTATCAAAACGTGGACTGAATCTGAATAAACTATGATATTTTTTGCCTGTTTTATAGTTTTAGACATGTCAGGAAAAGTGGCTAAATAGCTTATCTATTCTTAGAAAGCTGCATTATTTTGTTAGTAAAAGTTTGGTTCATGTCCATAACCCTAATTATAAGCAACAGTAATAATGATAGAGCAACACCACTAACAAACTTCCAGTTCAAAGCAGTTGTAGATGAAGCAGGTTTGTTACCTTCAAGGCTATCCATGTCAGCTTGGGGAAGAGACAGGAAGGAATTGAAGGCATTCTCATAAAGCCTTTAATAATTGACCACTTAAAAGTATACACATACAGAATTCTGAGTGTCTCTGCCTACCTGTTTGTACCTCTTATAACAGCGCTGAATAACAGCAGCTGCCAGTTCCTGCTGCTCCCGAAGCGGGCGACCCTGCATGATGGGGAAGAGGGGGATAAGGTAGGGTGGAGAGGACAGGAGAGAGATTAGAGTTCACAAGGAGGCCTGCAAGGCCACAGAGATGATGGCATCTGATTCCTTTGTGCCTGGCCAAGGTGTCTTCATAGACTGGTAAAGTTGCGTCGATATGCTCTGAGACCTGGGAGAAGGTTATTCCTCAGAGCACTGCGCACCAGTGGAACACTGGGAGAAATCTGCTCTGAACAACCAACATGGTGTGGACTCAGGGATATCCACGCATCCCGTTAAGACAGACAGAAAGATAGATGGAACAATGCAATCATTCCTTATAGCAAGGCCATGCTAAGCTCAAGCAAGTTTCCCCATGCTTGTCAACAACAGTGACCCTATCTCTGCCTTCTGAGCGCACACCACAACAATCATACCACCTTTCACGACACAGGACTGCAAAGATCCAGATTAATTTACCTTAAGTTCAGGAACACCATACAACACAACACAATACATCAAGACCTTTGAAATTGGACCATCACGAACACTGACAACAGACCACTGATAACCTGCATGGGTGACCCTGGCACCTGGGTGAAGCCCTGCCCTACCTTGTATTTGCGGAAGGTGTTCTGGACCTGCCGGGCTGCCTCGTAAAGTTCTCTCTGTTCGGGATCAGACAAGGCCAGCTGGGTCATGTCACGCTCCTCCTTGTTGTGGGAGGCATTGAGGAGCGCAGTCCATTCAGCAGGGGTCTGGAGGCCTAGCTTCCCAAGAGTACCATCGAGTTCTGGCTGTGCTCCACCTTGGACTGGGCCCAGGCCAGGAGAGGAAGTTAGGGGCTTGTTAAACAGGAACCTGGAAACAATTGAGAAAACAATTACACACAAGAGCCCAAAGAGGCTGTGACTAGGATTCCTGAGAACAGATTATAGAACGTTTTGATGAATCACCTTTCTGCATCTCCAAGATAACTGGCCAACCAGCTCATGGTGCTGCTGACTCCAACACCATCCAGTGTAGTTTCGGTTGCAACAAAGTTTTCCCTCTTGATGCGATCAGATGTCGCCTCAATGACTTCCTCTGCTAAAGTCATCATGTTCATGTTCTGGAAACAAACAGATGAGTACTTTCAAAATTTCTAGCAATATTGCCACTGAGACGTCAGACAGAAGCCAATGCAAGTTTTGCAAGATCTGACAGGCTTTACTTTTATCTTGTATCACTACAAAAAAATCAGTTTCTGCAGCCTGCTTGAGTATCTTCTTTATGCCTTACCTGCAGGTCTCCTGTGTTCTCCAGATCGTCTTGGGTTGTCCGCAGATCAGAGATTGTTCCCGCACTAGCAATCTCTCTTAATCTCAGTCTGTTCGCGAGCCTTTCCTTGCCAAGTCCTACAGTTGGCACTCTGCGTCCTGCAGCTTGTCTGGAACCCCAGCACCCACCTCCAAAAGTTGAGCCCAACTTATTCTGAGACTGCTCCCCATCTCCTTGCTCTTTCTCTGCAATACCTTCCCTTGGTTTAGAAGGGCACATTTTAGGCTTGTGAGCCTGTTCTTCTAGTCCAAGGGGGGTAGAGCAGGGTTTGCTGGGCCGAGTTTGAAGGCTCTCTGGGTTGGGTTTGTGTTTCTTGCTCAACGGGGCATCGCCGTGACTAACGCTGCTATAGAAACTAGATGGTTCAGACCTGGGTCTCCTTAAGTCTGCAAAAGTACAAAGAAAGCATCTTAGAAGAATGTTTGACCAAATAAACACAACATGTCACCCAACCAACATACAAAGCACTCATTTGTTCATGCAAGGTTTTTTTGGGTTTCATAGTTTTTTCTTAAATTAACATGCACATGAAAGACTGTCCCGACAGTCCAGATAGAATGAAGGTTTCCAGTTCTCACCTGAGCTGGAACTGGTTGCAGAACTAGTGCTGTTGCTTCCTTTCAGCCCAACTGAAGATGTCTCTGAACCCCAAACATTCATCCACCCCTCTTCGGCTGAGGCCTCAGTAGAGGATGAGAAAGGCATGCTAGGAGCTGTATTCAGAGCTCCTGACTGCTGCTCCTCCCTTTGCAGGCTTTCCAGACACTCTGCCAGCTTGGTATGGCCACGAGATCTTGCAATAGCCAACGGCAAGCGGCCCAAAGAATCCGGGATGGCCAAAGCTCTACGATCCCATTTATACAGAACCACTGCTGCTTCCATATGACCCAAAGCACAAGCCCACATCTGGAGAGAATTGAGTTGCATTTAATTTGTATGCCATCCCTCTGCTCCTTCTATATGAAACAGCTCATCCAGACATCATGATATCATGATTAAAGCATCCTGACCAAGTGTCAATACTCACCAGAGGTGTGCAAGAGAAATGATCCACGTTTAGAGGATCGACCTCAAGTTCCAGGTCAATACTGTCTGCATGCTTAGTTCTGTAAAATAAACAGCACAAAGAACAATACAAAGCAGTTATATATTATGCAGAAAAATGCAGTAAACATGGGAACTTAGTGCAGATATACAATCAGTATACTCACCGCCACTTGATAAGTGTTTGGATAAGCGTGGTGTAGCCCTGGGCGGCTGCAAGATGAAGAAGAGTCATGCCCCTAAACGTCTTGGAGTGGATCAGGTGCTTGGACTTGGCCCAGCACGCGCGGTTCATCATCTTTTCACAAACCACTACCACACGGCTCTCAAAAGAGTTGCCAGCTGGACCTTGACCCTGGCTCTGACCCTGACCTGGTGAGAACTAAGACAAAGAATCAAGAACCAAGTCAATTCCAAGAGGCTAATAGGGATATGCATTAATGTGGAGCCAGACAGTGTAGCACAGAATGATACCTGCGCCTGTTCAGAACTGCTGCTTCCTCCATTTCCTCCTCCTGTTCCAGTTCCTCCACTCTCAGACGGTCCTCCACTGCTCTGCTGTTGCTGCTGCTGACCAGCCATCTCTGCCATCCTTCGCTCCATCTGCTCTAGGCGTTCCAGGATGGACATTCTGAACTGGTTATCTGCAAAAAAAAGGGAATTAAGATTTTTTGTACATTTCAAGTGAATTTAAAATCAACATGAAGTTCTTAACAGACGTTCCCAGTGTTATTGTGTATGATTAATCAGTGCATGTTATTACAAAGAAAATAATGTTAGTCTTTCATCCAGAAGTAATAACTGAGACCAGTTTCTTTGTCTGCTGAGATCACCAAAGCCATAGGAGCATTCACACTGGCAGCAAGTACCTATTTCAACCGTATCAACGGATATATAAGGTGGAAAATCACTGGTAAGTAAAAATGAATTGCTGTTCTGTATTTTTTCTTGAGGAATCTCTTGTTGAACTCAATTAACTGTCATGTGTACAGACGTTTAATTTCACTACTTTATATGGGTCAATTAAATGATGCTTTTTTTTTTGGTTATTCAAAATACACCTCTTCTGTGATGAATTACAATTTTTGGGGAATTAAAAAATAAGGTACACAAAATATATTTTCTTTAAAAATGTCTACATGGTGTACCTGTCCTGATTTTTTTAAGAAAAGCAAAAAATAAAAACCAAAACTAAACTGAAAATAGATATATATTTTTTTAAATGCACAACGGAAACTTACATACAAAGATTACATTTAAAACACATTGAGTACTCTTCATCATCTTAAAGATACATTAATTCGTTATTATTTCTCACTGAACCATTTCCAATTGTCCATATCAAATAATAGCTAGCTTGCATACTCAAAACAAACAAAAAAATGCTTTCACAGTGACTGCTAACATCAAGCCAAATTCCCTGCATATTTCACATTGACACCGGTTCTGTTTCACACACGGTGAATGAAAGTGAATCTAATTTTAATGAATGGACATTCCTCCACAAATTATCCACCCTTGCAGACAAAAAGAGCCGCTCCGATACGGAGCTCCAGTGCAGCTTTGTTCAAACACTACTGCAGTATTGGTGCAGTGCAGATGATGTCATTTCCACCTGCTGCTGGCTGGCTGTCTTTCCCTCTCTCTCTTTCCCTCTCTCGCTCCCTCCACTCAGAATGCGGCACACGTACTCTCATGTAGGCTGGGGGGGAGGGGAAAGGGGAGGAGGGACCAAATTGCTCTACAACGGGGCTGTGACATAATCAACGCTCTACTACACCTCCAGCAGCCTGGAGACGACCAATCAGATGCCAGCAGACCAGCCAGGCAACAGAGCGCTTGAGAGCTTTGTGTCAAACCTGAAACTGTTGAGGGGCAGCATTTCAAAACAGACAGACCTAACTCATGTTTATTTATGCAGCCATGGAGAATATGTTTAGAGGAAACGGATAAGGCAACGCTATTTGCATTTGCTGTATTGAGGTGAATATATCAGGTGAATTCAAGGTAATCTGACCATTTTTCACAGCCATCTGTCAAAAATTGGCCCAAATTCTTTGCATTCCAATACGATAATTAGCTCCCAAGAAATCACAACAAATGAATGCATGCAAAAAAACAAGCATCACACAGTTCCTACAGTAAACTTTAACTTTTAATATGCACTACAAAAAGAGCAAGATTCTTCAGAAAGTCATAAATGCGTATGAGTCTCTCTTTTAAAAGTACAGAAACTGCATACATCTGACTTTTCCCAAGCACCCAACAACAACCTTCACCAACACAGACCAACAACGCACATGCATAAACTAGCCCAAAGGTGTCCAGAAACAGAACAAAACAGACTGTGCCAATGAGTGTTACCGTTTTTCAGCAGGTGTTACATCAGACTTGGTGCTGCTCCTTTGGCCTGGGTAGCTCTCCTGGTCAAGCGGACCTCATGTGGTTGAGCACAAGCCTTGAGTGAGAGGACTAAACTCTCTATTCGCTGGATGTTTGAGAATCTCATGGTAATATCCTAATGCAGAGAGCCCAAGCCGGTTTCTCTATTTCATCACAGTTGCATCATGCTCTTGAGAGTGGGGGCTTCTGCACCACTTTACAGCTACAAGCGCAACAGGGGCTCAAAATCACTCACTTGTTGAAGATCTGTTGCGGTTTATTGTGCCTCAGATTGGTAATAAAGAGACTACAGGTTTACAGTCATCAGAAATTAAACAAGCATTTGACAATGCATCCATATGGCAAGGATTGATTATTGCACATTAAACTGCACTTGCTGACAACATTGTTTTTCATATTAAGTAAAGGTGCAAAATGTGATTGGCACAGTGCAATTTCTCATCTTCTCCAGAACTGGTGTCGAGGAAACCATATCTGGTGAGCTGAGACTGCACAGCTATCCTTACAACATCCTTAAAGTGTTGAATGTGACACTCTTTTCAGTCATTTAATGAAACACAGCTGCCATCTCTCTTAAATGAATTTCCAATTACTAAATGACACTTATATACTAATAAATGATCAATGCATCTAAAATAAAATAGAAAGGCCAGTGTATGGAAAAAATAAGATGTGTACAGTGTATTTGCAGTGTTTTGGTTACTTGTCAAATTCTGGATGATTGCTATATGATTTTGCTACCATAAGCATATCCAATATTTGCTACTATCTGAGCTTAGAGACCATATTGATATTTATTTTTAGGGTTTAAAAGAGCTCATCCTCTGCTGGACATTTCCACAGGAAATATCCTGTTTTAAGCCCATCACCATAAATGCATCGAACAGAAATGGAAAAAATTTTAGCTTCAGGATTTAGCTGATAACGTGCAATGATTTTGTCTTTAAGGGATTTAGCTCAGCATGGACTCAAAGCTGGCATAACAGCTCCTAATGCTGTAGACATGGGTAGATCTGGTAGATCATGACCCTGGAACAGGTGGTTGTTTTGGAAAGAATCGAGACAGAGACGAGGATGCTATGAAAATAATGTCAGTCATCCGCCCAGCACTGATTATTTGTATGAATTTCCTTGTCTAAACGGAAACATCCCTTCTGCTTAAAAACAGTTCAATAACAGTTCGAATCAAGGTTTATCAGACATGTAATGCCTCAGACTACAACTTCGACAAACAAAAGCTTCCAGCACAAAGACCGCTGGAAACAAAGGCACTCTTGTTTATGTGTGAATGTTTTTCTTTTTTCTTTATTTTTGACTTTCTTGTGATATTATGCATATATGTCTTAAAGTACCAGACAACAATGGGCTTCAAAGAGTTTTACTTAAAATACTGCAAATACTGTGAACAGTTTATTGACACAAAGAAAGAACTTTGATTGTTTTTTTTATATGTAAAATGTGTTAAACAATGAAACTAAATGGGAAAAACCCCCAAACTGAATGATCATTGCAAGACAACAAAAACAACAACAAAAAACCCAGAATCTCCACAAAGAGTTGTGTCCAATAACATGAAACTAAAAGCGAGTGCAACACAGTGCATGCTCAGATTTAGCTGGAGAGTAGACATACAGTAAAAACAAAAAACAGTTTAATCTCAATCGAGAGCAAAAACAGCACGGATGAGACACATCTGTGTGGGCGCTCCATTAGAGGACTCAAGCCCTGACCGCAATTCCTAGAATTCCACAGGAAATCTCATCAAAGCAGAACAAGGAACTTTGAACTGCAGATTTAGGGTTGATTATGGTGACCTAGTTAGAAGTTTCCTTGTAAGGGCATGTAGGGAGCCCAGCAAAACAAGAATACAGAAGTTACTCGATTTGGGTTGAAATCCTCTTGACTTTTGTAATGTGATTTCACTGAGATGTGGCAAGGGTCGCAGATTGTAATAACGCACAGATTAGAAATTAGTGTTGTTCATAATAATAAAAACAGTATGAATAATAAGGGAAATGACAAAAGTTGTCAACAGGTTGGTAAAATGATTCTAATAGGTCTGCCAGCAAAACAACACTGCATTTCATTATAACATTATAATTCTAGAAAAAGGGTCAACTTCATGGCACAGTAGATTCGTCCTCTCCCTCTGGAGCGCTTAGCAGAAGAAGGGCAACAGTCTGATCCTCTCAGCATCACTGTCGCTGTCCACTGCCTGTGGTGCTGAAGACAGACGCACTACACCTGACTGACTCATTGTAACCACATGCTTTAGGGGATCTGGAGGTCTCTGAAAACACTGGTTGGTAAAAGTTTACAAGCCTTTGTGCACAATCTGAACTGGTTATAACCTGCACAATATCACAATTCTACAACCATTCATTTATGGAAACTTCCATGCTGAGTCTAGAGTGGATATTTTCCACACTTCACCCATGAGCTCAATGCTTCCATTAGAGAAAATGCGCTCACTGCTGTTCACAAACAAGCCAAACAAGGGAAAGAATATTGCAGGACACACAACAAAGACACTCGCACCTGGAGCACAACCTATATTCGTCTTTAAATAGCCTGTGCGAGTGGATCAAGTTCATGTCAGCATGAAAAAAAATGAATTACGCGTACTAACCCGAATCAGCCAGCGTGTTGTCTGTCACTCACACATGTTCTCCATCCAGCGTCAAACTAACCGCAGGAGCCGCTTGGCAGCGGAGCCAACAACAATAGAACAAAGTGTAAGTGCGGAGTGTGTAGGGAGAGAGATAAAGACCCCTCGTCCCCCTCCTCTACACCTCCTCCTGTTCCCTCCCCATCCCTGCTGCCGATGCTTTATCTTCTCCGCTCGCTCATGGAGACGCGGGGCTTCGTCCACAGCAGGTACGCGCTTTACGCACCGCTTTACGCGCAGTCGTGCGCCACCGGCTGGTTCTCCAAACACTCGCAGGCACCTCAGTCTCCTTTTCCAGCGGAAAACAGTCGATAAGATAGAAAAAGAGAAATCTACGCCTAGTCGTATCGTTTACACGGCGAACGCTCTACGCGCACCAACCATTCGTCTCCGAACCGCGATCGGTTTTTAGCTTAATTTGTTTATGTGTGTTTTTTTTCACACGTTCTACTGTTTTATAGCGATTGGCGACTGCTCCTGGACCCTAAGTTTTTAGCTTTTGATGTTTTTGTATCGCTTCCGACTAAAACCGCGCAAATCTGAAGTCGTGTGGTGGTTGGATGTGGACGTGTTTTTCTTTTGGGAGTGGCAGCGAAACACAATGGAGCAGCTACGATCATTCATATAAGCGCTTGGAACAATGTGATGGTCGCTCACACGGGCGTTGTGCGACAAATCTGTGTCAACAGGAGTTAGGTTCAGTGCTACTGCCCCTCTCAGCCTCTGTCCTGTGGTTCAGTACCTGCAGTGCTGCAGATAAACTGTTTTTCTCCTCTCTGCATTATGACAAATCAGGCCAGGCGGTGTGTCGTTCAGCGCCACGCAGATAACGCGCTGGATGCACGCAGACAGCATGCTGGGAGAACTGAAGCTCGGTTAGACGAATGCGATCTTATCTGATAAACTTAGATCACTCTTTTCCAGCGCCTTTCCATCTGTAACTGTGACATGCTTAATACAAATAGAGTCTAAATCGCTGTTGTAGGGCTGAATTTCACTTTAAGCGATGTGGAAAAACAGAATGGGTTTTTGGAGGAACTATAAGATCTGTTTACATTATTTAGAATTGCTTCAGTTGTAAAATAAAAACAAATATCTAACTATACTCACTGCAAAATTATATATTTAAGTACTTAGGTTTATGCTGATTTTAATATAAAGGCAACTTCTATGTCCAAACTGGACTAATCACTTTACTTACAATCCCTCTATGAAAATGGCAATGATGTTTTTTTCACTTTAAATGATTAATTGTAATATCAGGCTAAATACAGTATATATTTTCAGTTGGTTTAGTGAAATTTGGGCTTTATTTATTTATTGTTTGCCATTTAAATGCAAACAAAATATAAAGCAATGAGATTTTCAATTAAAATACATATATTTTTTTATTATTACTACGCATGACCTGGATACTTCCTCTTGAGATTCACCCTCAGAAAATAAATAACAAATCATATTTATACCACAGAACAAGTCAACACAAGTCCTTATAACCTGATTAGTATATATTCCACAAACAGTTGAAGCACAAAAACATACCATAAATGCAAAAACAGACAAGCCTTTTAAAGCGTTCTTTTATCCAAATGGATTTGATCTTTTGAAATATCTGACAGACTTTACCAGCCCTGTTTAACCAGCTTACTTATTCGGGCCAAAAAAAGTCTCTGTGAGATGTTTTTATTTTACTTTTAGACTAGAGAAACATTACCGCTCCACCTTGATTAAAATGCATGCAAAACCAATAGTTTAACAGCAACCAAGTCTTTAATTATTCTCCTGCCAGTCAATTAATTCTTAAAAAACAACGACATGTCAGCCATCAACCATTCAGAGCTTTTTCAGACAAACAAGTTTTGGCCATACACATATATAATATGAAGTATTCAAAATGCACGAAGTTTGCTTACAGCTGTATTGCTCAAAATAAATAAATGCAAAATGATGACACCTAAAAACATAACTGTAACAGCGGAACATGATGCAACGCAAGACAAATCTCAAACGTACCGTCCAGTGAGAGCCAGTCGTGTTGAGAAGAAGGCAGGGCAGGCAGGGCACGGGCTTTATACTCAAACACCACTGAATTGGAGATGATTTGACTGCTGGCTGCCACCTGCAGGGTCACCAGGCCTGTGTCATGAGCTTTAAACGGAAACGAGAAACAAATCAATCATTTTTTAATGTGCAAAGAAAAGGCTTACAGTGTAAAGTCCACCCAATGGTTAGAGTGATGGCTCTGGAGTATTTGATGTTATTTATTTATTTAGTTATGTAACAGTGGAATTTTAATGAGTTCTCTATGACAGCTGTTAAAGAACAATCCTTTGTTTGTTCAACAAAGACTACGTTAGTGAGATTTAACATGCAAAGTTTTTATTTATTTATTTTTTTAGCATATAAAAGAGCCTGAAATAAGATATTGGATTGGGACCATGTGGCATACTGACTGTATATTTGCCAGATTTTAGTATACTATGAAGGTAGCTGCATCACATCACCCTTTCCCTTTAAAAGGACCATTTTAAATGTCTGTGCGTGCGTGCATTGTAATGAAATACCTGGGCAGTAACAGCGTAGCACCCCGGGCTGGATGAGGGAGGCCGGAACTGTTATTTGATCAAACAGACAGGTATATTCACTGCTGGCCTCCTGCCATGGACCGGTGATCAGCACCTTCACACCACCCTGAGAAATATATACCAGGATTACAAACTAACACAGTTTCCTTTAATGTAAACTGTTAAAACTGTGATGTCACCCTCGAAATCGGTTGGTTACATTTACAGTGCGCTTACGCTGTCAGATTTTAAAATGCATTTATTTTAAATGTCAGACACTACAAGCAATTTCCAACAAGGAAAATGTCACAGAAAAAATATCCAGGGCTTGAGAGCTGTTGTTGTGGTGGGATCTAATATCCCTCGGTCTATATTAGTCCGACTGCTTCCTTGCCAATGGGCATGTTAATAACAGGCCGAGTATGTGTCTCATGTGGCCCAGGGGCTTCTGGGACAAATACATACGTCACTTGTTGTAGAGAAGACCTTGAGCTTAAAAGACTTGAATCTATTCCTGCATTAAACAGCTTGTGGCCAATTCCCATGTGAATTATAAGCTTTCATTCCACAGGTTTTCACAGAATTCATGTCTCCTGGCCTTTGTTTAATTAAAGGGACAGTTCACCCAAAAATGAAAAATCTGTCATTTATTACTGATGCTCACGATAGTTCGAACCTATATGAGTTTCTCTTTTCCTGTTGAGCACAAAAGAATATGTTCTGGAAAAGATGTGTAACCAAATAGTATTATTTTTTCTGTACTGCAGGGGCCAGTTGCATAAATCTAGCCTCTATGAACAGCCAGCACTAAACCAAAGGGTTAATCAGTCTTATTCTTTGGATTCATTTTAGTCTTATCTACATTTTAACAGCTGACTATCTTTTAAGACTAGTCCAGACCTTTTCTGCAACTGACCCAAGAGAAGATGCTAGCAGCATTTTTCAAAATATCTTCTTTTGTGGTCAAAAGACAAAAAGAAACTCATACAGGTTTGGACCAGAATTTGTCAGACAGAATGATGAACACTCTTTTATTACTAAGTATGAATCATTTTACTGTTAAAAACCTTTCCAAATTTTTTTTTTTGCAGATTTCCCTACACTTGGGACATTTGCTTTCATCTCTGCTGCCCTCTGCTGGCTATTCTAGCACACGCAGAACATATTCCTGAACCAACATCCTCGTTGACCCTGGAACAACATGATGATTAACCAGTGGGATTGGGAGAACCAGTTTATGGCTTTTGTGAAGATTAGGCTTACAGTGAGTGTTTGGTGCTTGTACATCAGTGCCATTCGCGTATCGTTTGGTCTGATTTTAGGGATTACTCATGGTTAAAAGGTTAGTTCACCCCAAAATGAAAATGCTGTCATTAATTACTCACCCTCATGTTGTTTCAAACCCATAAGACAAATTAAAAAAATGTTTTGATGAAACTGGAGAGCTATCTGACCCTCCATAGACAGCAACACAACTGAAATGCATTGGTAAAACAGGATGTGACATCACTGATTCAACGTCAGTTTTGTGATGCTGGGATGAACTAAACCTTTAAGGTTAGGTTTAGGTATAGGGATAAGGATTAAAATGGATTAAAATGTTGTTCCAGGGTCAATTAAATATGCTGACCTAGAAAGACATCTAACTCAGCAAAATCAGCATGCGCTCTAGCACACATCCATAGCAGTGTCACTGTGAGACTTACCTCAGGATAAGACCATTCTGGAGAATAGTCTGTCACCACAAACAGCCTTCCGGTAGCCTGCAACATTCCCATGTTTCCATGCACCACTGCCGCCGACACGGCCTCGGCCACCTGCATATACGCCAGCTGCCCTGCCTCACCCGCACCAGCCTGTGTGGACTGAGGGCTGCAACAGGACTGGAGACAGAGGTCTGCAGAATTATACCCTCTTGTACCGTGAGCTACTTCATCTGCACCTTGTTGCGCAGCAGCCCCAGAAGAGACCTGCCCCTCTGTTCCCGAATGGGTCATCAGCTGATGGCTGTAGAGAGCGTTGGCTCCAGGCACTACCGCCGCTCCGCTTCCACCCTCTACCGAAATGAAGTCGTTAATGAGATCTGAGAACTGATTCCCGAAGGAGACGTCAAAGTGGTCCAGATTAATCTCCATAGAACCCCCTCCGTTGGTTCCCCCACCGCCCAGGCTCTGGTGGCCGCCCACGGTGCTAAAAAGCCCCTGCACCAAACCGGCCCCTTGCAGAAGCGGCTGGAGCTGTTGACTGGTGCTTCCACTTCCCTCTGCGTCATTGCTCAGGGCTCCACTTCCCGCCCTCGCATTCGTTCCTCCCGATCCCGGCCCGACTCCTCCTCCTTCCGTCGGTTGCTGGATGTAGTGCTCTGTGCCTCCCACACCCTCAGCTTTACCTCCTTCTCCGGTCTGCAAGTGCTTCCCTGGTTTCATAAGACCATCCGAGTCCTTCTCCTGAACACCTCCTTTTACTTGTTCTGCTCCTATTGGCTGTTCCAAACCAGAGACTTCCTCATGCTCCTGACCCGGTGTCGGAAAGCGGTTCTGGTACTGCAGAAGCGGGAGGGACCCGGCAGGTCTATTTAGTTCAGTTGGAGAGCCGCCGTTGCAGTTAGAGGCAGTGTGCTGGCTGGGGTGTGAGTGATGATGGTGGTGAAGATGCCCATTTGTTCCTGTTGAGTCCGTCTTGACAAGGCCCATGTAGGCGTTGGAGTCGTGGGAGTTCTGGGTGGAACCAGAGTTGTTCTGGGTTGGGGCCTGTGGAGAACCTTGCAGGAAGAAGCTGGGGGAGTGACCCTGGTGGGCCAGGTGGGAGCCAGAGATGGACTGGCCGTAGCCCGCCGCTGACATAACACTTGGTGGGTAGTCTTGCTTGGAATCGATCGCACTGAAATCCATCTGCTCCAGGGTGGTGCTGGGACTAAGTCCGCCTCCAGATGGCAACAGCGAACCAGTAGGAGTCAGAACCAGGGAGTTCTGGGCCGTACTGCCGTTTGAGGAACCAGGCATATTGACAGCCCCGCTCACCACTTCTCCAACCTGATAACCACCCTCGCTGGCCAGCTGCTGTTCGAAAGACATGTCCTCTGTTTTGATGTTCTTCACCAGAGCCGTATTAAAGCCATAGCCGTTGTCGCTGAGCGGCGGGGAGCACCTCAGCCCTCCATTACTGCAGCTGCTACCGTTGCTCTCCTCGGTTTTCATTCCATTCCCTCCGTAGGTCTGACCTTGCTTGGGGTTGTTGAGGAAGCAGTCAGGGTCAAAGTTCATATTCGTCTCGGGCAGCTTGATATTCCCAGATTCCAGGTTACTAGACAGCACAAGTTCTTCAGACACACCGGCTGTGGAGAGCATAGCAAGTCCGTCTGTGGAGCCTGCGTCTGTTAAACCTACTCCAACGGCTCCAGCAAAGGCAAATTTGTGACTGTCGGCTGTCACTGCTAATACCAGACTGCTCGAGGCTGTGTCGGGCCCCAAGAGGTGAGCATTGGGGTCTACAGTAGGGGACATGCTATAGACAGGGTCTCCAGAGACCTCTGACATGAATACAGTGGCGGACTGAGACAGGCTGCTCATTACCGAGGCTACATGACCCATTCCTGTCACTACCGGACTGTCGGCTATATCGGGGTCGGAGTTAAGCCCGCTGCTAATGGAGACTGGTGAGCTCTGGGTGGTATCTGGCACTTCCACCTGGTTGGATGAGGACACCTCCATGCTGTTCTGGTGGAGCAGCGATGGCTTGTGCACTTTGCCGTTCCTTTTCTCTCTGCCGCCCGCTCCACCGGCGCCATCTGCCCCTGCCCTGCCGTTTTTCCCCCCGCCGTGGCTGTGCTCTGTCTTTCCCTCGGACACGTCGTTGTTCTGGACCTCGGAGTGGGTGCTGCTGTAGGCTCCTCCAGTGCGGGGGTCCACTTTCGGCGAGATGATACGGTGTTTGGCACTGTTGCATTTGTGATGCAGGCTGCTCCCAGCACCTACAGACAGCAGACACATTGTAAGTTACGGTATAATATTAGCGTAACTTAAAAATAGTATGACACATAAAACTAAACTATGCATTTTGACTTTGGGATCAGTAAGACTTAAAAAAAATATTAATGCTCATCGAGGGTGAATCTATTTAGTAAAAAAAAAATACTTAACAAAACTTAATTTTGTGAAATATAATTGCAAATAAAAATATAATTAAAAATATAAATTAAACATGCTTTATTTTAATATACCTTAAAATATAATTTATTCATGGGAAGAAAAGGAATTTTCAGGATCATTACTTAAGTCTTCAGAGTCACATGACCTATCAGAAAGCATTTTAATACGCTGATTTATAATCGATATTGGAAATAAGAACCTTTTGAAGACAGTAATTGTGTAAAAATATGCACTACTATTGAAAAGTTTTTTAATTAATACTTTAATTCAGCAAAGATTAAATGGATACAATTTATAGTAACAACTTATATTGTTAGAAAATATATTTATTTTGAATATATAATGTTCTTTTAAACTTATTTATCAAAGAATAAAAGAAAAAATTATCAAAGGTTCCTAAAAAAAACAAATATATATATATAAGCAGCACATAAGTTTTAAAACTGATAATAAATCATCATATTAGAATGACTATAATGCATTACAGTAACTTGATATTTTAAAGTATATTAAAATAGGAAACCAATATTACAAATTGCACTAGAATTTCGCATTATAACTTTTTTTTATCAGTATTTCTGATAAAATAAATACAGCCTTTATGAGCATTGGAGACTCAATTTAATAAAATGTAAAATCATGATCGCAAACCTTGAGAAGTGTTATTTAAAATGCAAAAAATACATAAGTATGAAAAAACGACATAATTATATATTACAGTAAATAATTCAAAAAGATATTCGGGTAAAATATAATGT
>JAUCMU010000013.1:4781090-4793120 GCA_032275025.1 Enteromius treurensis
TCTGTTTTGCTCTGTGTTTATCTAATAAACAGCCTGCACTTGAACTCGCACGTCTCCTCGCCTCGCTCTCGTGACAAAGGTCTCTGTTCGCTATGATATTTTGACGAATGTTGGGAACCAAACAGTTAACGGTAATCCATTGACTTCCATAGCATGGGGCAAAAAATATAACATTTTATTTTAGTATACACTTCGGTTTAATTTTTAATTTGTATATTTTGTTTTCATTTTAATTTGAAAGTTTTAGTCATTTTGTTGTGTTTTAGTCCATAGTTTTATAAATTATTTTTTTTTATGTTTTAATTTTCATTTTAAAGTTTGTTATTTTGATTCTATAAAGTTTTTCTTTTTTTATTCCAGATTTAATTTTTATATGTTCTGTTTTTATTATCATTTCAAAGTCATTTTGTCATTTTGTTTTGTGTTTTTAGCACATAAAGGTCTTAGTTTTCATTTCAGTTTTAGTGTTTTAATTTTAATTTTAAAATGTTATGCAGTTTGTCATTTTATTCTACACAGTTTTTATACATATTTATTTCAGCTATAGTTTTTTTATATTTTACTTTTTAATCTTAATTTTAAAAGTTTAATTTAATTCTATTGTGTTTTATTCTCCAAAGTTTTTATATTTTAATTTTAAAGTTTTAGTAATTTTTTTTTTTTTTTAAATTATTATTCATTTTTATCAGATTTATGGTAACACTTTAGAATAGGTGTCTATTAACTACAACCTTTCCCTAAATAAATTCCTAATTTGCTGCTTATTAATAGTAGTGCGGTAGTTGTTAAGTTTAGCTGTTGGGTAGGATTCAAGATGTAGAATTAGGTGTTAATAAATGCTTAATCAGCACTGATGAACAGGCTGCAGTTTAAAGCAGATGACAGAGGGTTTTGCACGTGACAAGTGAACAGTTCAACATGTTTGGGAAAGCAACTACAATCTGCTTTATGGCTCTGAACCTTAACCCAAAGGCCCAGTGAAATCAAGCATCAAGCTGTCCTGATATGAGCGGTGAATGAGCCCAGGCCTGGACAGATAAGTGCAGGACAGAGGATGCAGCGTCTGCAGAAACAGAGAGCAGGAAACACCAGTGCTGCGGTCTGATGCTGATCAACACAGACAGATCAGAATGAAAGTGATGGGGACAGGCCGTGCCGGACACACATGTGTGAGTGTCTGTGTGCCGCTCACGTCTCCGCCTGAGTGAAGACATGCTGTCCGCTGATGTTAATGGCGATCCGTCGTCAGGGCTGGGCGGAGGGCCAAAGGCATTAAGCGGAATCGAATTCCTCCAAACTAGCTTTAATCAGCAGGTTTTTAAGGTTAGAATTACTCTCTCTCTCAGAGCCAAGGTTACAGCACACAAGAGTCAGTGGCTAGGAAAAGGGATGACATCATGGTCATGTGTGTGTGTGGCACGTTTTTATGAAACAGCACTTCAAATTACATCTCAGTTCTAGAATTTCAAGTTCAGCAGCAAAAGGGACACTAAATTATATTGTATACGGCCATTCAGAACCATGGAATCAATACAATTTTAATTTTAATTTTTATTTAAGAAGAAAGTAGCATATACTTCATAAAAAATACAGTAAAAAAATCAGTTATATTGTGATATATTATTACAATTTAAAATAAATGTTTTCTAATTTAATATACTTTAAAACATAATTTATTTCTGTGATGCACAACTGAATTTACATATTTTGTTGCATATATATATATATAATTTTCCAGAATGAATTACTGAATATATATATATATATATATATATGTTTTACCAGAATACATTACTGTATTCATTCACATTCATTCATTCAAATTCTAATTCTAATTTTTTTCTAAAAAAAATAATTATATGCCCTTCAAGGCTGAATATATTTCTGCCAATAATACGCCAATTCCCTAAGAAAATAAAAACTACAAATAATAACAATAATAATAATAATTATTATTATTTGGGATATACAATCATCAAAACCAAAACTCATATCCAGGTTCTGCATGTGTGAACATGAATGTGTTATCCCTGTAGTATAGTAGCCTCACTCCCCAATGATACTATTGGTGGAGCCTCTATTATATTGTGCAAATTAAGTATAGCACAGACAAAATGTGCTAAAACCCTACAGATGCTGTCTGGGTGTATAAGTTACTGATGCTTATTGACATGTTTTTGTATCACTGGACCTTTCACACACCCTGTGCGGACACCCAAAGCACTATACATACACCCCAGTATCCAAAAGCATTGCCTGAAGAAAGACAGAACAGAGAGCAGAAAGCCAGAGGCGCTGTACTCATGTAAACACTTCTGTGATTAGAAAGGAAACTGTCCATTTCATAAGGATGGCAGTCAGAAAAACCTCGGCTCACAACAATCATTTTATCCTGGGGAAATTGCATTGGAGCCTGGAGCGCTGAATACTCGCATTCAAAACATCCTCTGGCTAAAAATCCTTCAGTCAGTCAAGAGTGCCTCTCCTTTATCTAATCGTACAGATGCACTCTTCTCTTCCTTTTCCTCCCTTTTTCTCTTATCTGGCTACCGAGGGTGGATTTTTATCGGCTGGTGATAAGGGTCATCCTGCGGCAGTGGAATGGGTGAGGCAGAGCTATTGAGAGTCTGAAGAGCACCAAACTGAATCCCTGCTGATTGTGCTGACATACAGTTAGCACCTGAGGGGCCGAGACTACTGAAGAAGAAGGATAGATGCACCCGTCTTTCTCCTTTCTTTTCATGGCATCCCCAGGACAGTTAGACACAGTGCAGGCTTTGTAAAGCAATACGTAGATCTCCTCTGGGGAAAAATTTAACTTCAATGAACAAGGTTTCCCTTAAGGTGACCCTTAAGAATTAAAGATTTCCTAAACAGACAGAATTCCAGGACGGCTGACGAACACGCAGAGACATCGTCACACAAAACTACATATAACGACTGACAACCAAAACTCAAAAGTCAAACACGGATTAAATACACACGGCATGAGTTAAGGAAACACAGAACACCTGGCACACACAGCTGGGCTAAATGAACACTAAAAGGGGAAGGAGTCTAAACAAGGCAAAACACGTGGACATACTCAAAACATGGACACATGTTTATACTGTACAGACTGTATGTGGTATTTTCCTACACTAGCTATGGCTTGCCTTGAATAGCTCTGAATAAAATAAATACGTAAAAAAAAATCTTTTTTACTTTCAAATTGATCAAAATGTATTGAATTTATGATTAAAAAAAGAACAATTATATGCCAGTGGGCTCAGAATTTCAATCAATTTAATTCAGAGCACAAAAAAAGTTTTTTTGTGGCATCACTGACAGATACATTATTTGCTCATGATCAAAGTTTCAACTAAATTTTGTTACATTTATCAGAAAACAAGGCTTAAAATCTTAATTTTGCATCTCAATAAAATGTATTTATATTCATGCAAGGCAAAAATACTGAGGACAATACAGTATATTTGTACATATCAGCAATGCATACATAATATAACGTCTGTATGATTTACTGTACTAAT
Source organism: Enteromius treurensis (assembly GCA_032275025.1). Classification (NCBI taxonomy): domain Eukaryota; kingdom Metazoa; phylum Chordata; class Actinopteri; order Cypriniformes; family Cyprinidae; genus Enteromius; species Enteromius treurensis. The sequence goes on from JAUCMU010000013.1 coordinate 4,784,621, forward strand.
TTTTAAGGGCTTATGTATATATACACATACTAAATGGGATATTTCTTCTTATAATATTATAATGCAATGCCATGTAACAAGATGTGATTGTTTTGGATATCTAGGGCTTACGTAGAGCCAAGAAGTGCAAATGTTCACTCCACGAGTCCTGACAGATGTGTTTTTTGTGTCTTTATGAAGCCACCCAGCTTCACTCCTGACCCCACACGTCCCAGCAGCCATTAATAATGGAGATGTACCTAGACGAGGACGTCGTCAGTGGTGTAGGAGCATTACTTATAGATGGACATTAGCACAGGAAATAGAGAAGAGGATGAGGAAGAATGGTCTTTACGGTAAAGGTCAGTGGTCTTCCTCATTCTGTCACTTCCTGTGAGATCGTGCCCTGCTCACCTCACAGACCTTGCCCTCCAGAATCATCGGCGGAATTGAATCTGCCTTCGTTTGCGCTAGTTCTAATGCGCTTCATCCTAAAATTGTATGAGTATCTGGGGCTGACAGAGCCCTTGAGAGTGTCGTGCACAGTTAAGGAGAAAGAAATGGTGCACACCTCTTTTTTTCTCTCTCTCTTTTTCCCAGGGCCTCAGCTTCAGGTGGTCAATAAGGAAAAGCTCTTCTTAAATTCAGTTCAGCTATAAATCACAATTAACACATTCACAGGTCTGACCCCTAAATGATCTGTCTGCCGGCTAATATTCCCACTGCTGCTGCCGAAGGAAGGGACGGTACAAAAGAGCGTCCTGGAAAAAGAACAACAGAGCAAGAAAAGTAGGACGAGGGAATGATGAAGGTGGAAACGGTGGAAAAGGGCAATAGAGAAAGAAAAAAGAAAGACAAACCAGAGCAAGAAAGTCTGGTGTGTTGTGTGGCATCGTTGGCTATTGCATCACGTCTAGCTGTTGTTTCAGCATCTCGCAGCATTCCTGTTGTGTTTTTAACACGCTAACAAAGACCAGCTTGACAAGAACAAACTGACAAACACAATTTGTTTCCCATTGGAGATCGATCCACCGACACACAACAAATTTCAAAGTTTAAAAATAGTTAAATGACACACACACTTTTAGTTTCACTACAATTGCGTGCATTTATGTTATGTTCAAAACATAACTATTTTAAATTCAAAAAGCTGCTTTGAAAGAAAGTGTATTGTGAAAAGCACTACAAAAATACATTTGAATTGACTATAATATGATAAAATGTGAATGTCAAATTGTAATTCTGTTAATTCATTCATGCATGTGAATGAAATATATATTATAATATTGCATGAAAAAGATAATGAAAGATATATGATAATATAACATTATATACTATATTACGTCATCTATATTTATTATATTATATTATATATATGATATTATACTATATAAATTATTGATTATTTAGTAGATACTTTATATATATATATATATATATATATATATATATAATTTTTGAATATGCTGTTTTTTTTAATTTTTGAACTTTTTAAGAGTCTTTGCTGATGAAAAAAATTAGCTTTGCATTACATTTATAAATTCTGTTTTAAAGTATAATTAAACAGAAAACCTTTGTTTTAAATTATAATATTATTTTACAATATTACAGTTTTTTCTCTCTATTTTAGATCAAATAAATGCAACCTTGATGAGCAATAGATATTAAAAGAAATATTCAAAATCGAGTTAATCCCAAATATTTGAACGCCAGTAGTGTATATATATATTTATTTAATTATAAATATCATAATTATATAAAAAAGCATATACATTATTATAATTTTGAATAAAATAAATGATTAATTGATAATAAATGTATTAAATATAGCAGCTCTGTTGCATGTGAAAAATTAATGAAGATTAAAGAAATGCAAAGAAAATGAACGGTGTGTCCTGAACAGTGTAGGACGCTTTATTAATTTGATGCAAGGTTTAGTTTTGATGGATTGTGACATACCGCACATATCTGTTTCAGTGTCTGTGTATATAAAGAAGTGTTGGGTGAACACTAACAGCCTCCTGCTAGATTTGGGACGTATAGAGAGAGAGAGAAAAGAAAATAAAGCTTCATATTTCATTGGCGTAAGAGGAAAGGATGGAAAACACAATTTCTTTGGGCAGGGGCTCAGCGCTGATAAAAAAGCTATTTGTATTCCACAGTCATTCGGAGGCTCTGGCCTGTTTGGCGGCTGCATATTTGTAAACACGGGCCCTTCGGAGCTACTTAATCTTTCAGTACACAAACGCCGAGCGCGCCATGAAAGAGAGAGACGCGGCAGAGGAGGTTTTATACGTGTCGCGCTGTAAAACTGCTTATATTTTCTCTTCCGTTTTGATGTACAGCAGTGGAGGAGCACGCTGTGATGACCGCACTTCAGACAAACGCAACACGCTCCGTACAGAAATACAAAGCTGCGGGTGAACTGTAGCGGGACCATGATGTTGTTTGTGAGACTCAAATAGTCTTTCATGAAGCGCCTGGGATCGGTAAGTTCGTCACTCACACACACACTGAAATGACAGTGTGTGTGTGTATGGTGCACGGTTATTGGGGCGTGATCGAGCCAATCAGAGCTCCACCTTTCAGCAAGCGACTCTCCGGCCCACGGATACGACCGGCCTCAGATGCTCACTTAAACACAGTTAAACCAGATAAATAAACACACAAGCCAGGCTACAGCACTCATAAATATGGGGCATTATGCAACAAGATGAATGAACATGCTATGATGATTTTTGTAGCGTGCGCATGTAGAAAAATAGCTGCCTCTTGATACACCTGAATTATTAATAAGTGTTTGCTACATCTGGACCTACAGGGGGGTTTTATTGCTCAGATGTTGCACTTTCATAGCTCAGAAGACATAATGGAGTTTCATTAAAGAATCAGCAATGCCTTGAATAGAGCTCAGTTGTAAAATACAGAGTAAAAATATGTTTATTTCATTAGTTTCATTGTACTTCTGTATAATAGCAATATACAGTAACACTTTATTTTAAGAGGTAATTACCTAATTAGGTACTTAGCAGCAGCCATACTTACATGAAATAAAATGTACTTATCATATAGCTAAGTTATGAAACAGCCTGTAATTACAGTTTGTAATTATATAGATGTAACAGACAGCACATGTTACAGACCGGGTCTGTTACACAGCTACCTACACTTCAACTACAATCTTGATGCATTTTGTAGCTTATGCCTGTGTAATGCAATTAGAAAGGTATTTCATGTATTTAAGCTGTATCCTGGTGAGTTAAATCAAACTAAGGTGCACAGTATAGATACACATGAAGTACACTTACTGTAAGTACAATCGTGATGCACTTTAAGTATCTAATGTATCTTAAAGTCGGTAATGGCTACTACTAAGTACTTACTAGGTCATCACTCTGTATTATGGACACCTTAAAATAAAGTGTTACCCAATACATTATTCTGTTTTATTAAATGCTGGCCAAACATTTTTGAGGAAAAGACAAATGCACACAAAAGATAATTAGTGCTGTCAAACAATTAATTGCAATTATTTGCATCCAAAAAGAGTTTTATTTTTTACTGTGTACTGTGTATATTTATTATGTATATATATAAAATATGTTATGTTATTTATATATTATATAAATTATATGAATATAAATGGACATGTAAATACATGTGAATATTTTCCAAATATATACTGTATGTGTGTTTATTTAATTACATAATAAATATACACAGCACACACAGAAATATCATGAAAATGATTCTGAAAATGTTATTTTAAATGCAATTAATCGTGATTAATCATGTGACCGCACTATTAATAATTATTGTTTTATAAAATTGGCTATGAAAATAATAATGAAATTAGTTATAAAATAACGCTATTGTATATCAGGCTTTTTTTTGGGAAGATTTGAAGAGAAGTATTTGTTTGTTTTTAAATCATTTGTTTTAAGATTAAAATAAAACAATAATGCAATTAAAAAACTAAAATAATATAAAATGTAGAAATATCAGGTGAAAAACGAACTAAAACTAAATTTAGAAACTGAAATAACACGTTTAACCTGGAGTACATTAATTACTAAAATGAAACCGTTTTAAATATTATCAGAAATATTAAACAAAAAGCAATCACAAAACTCCAACAAAGTTAGTAAAATTACCCAAATTAAAATAAAAACGAATTAATTAGTACGGAAAAGAAATACTGTGTATATTTATGTAAATACAAACAAATGCATGTATATATTTCAGATAAAAAAATATATAAATTAAATATATATAAATACTGATATGTAAATATTTTTAAAATATATACTGAATGTGTGTGTATTTATATGTACATAATACATATACACAGAAAACATACAAACAAAAACATTTATTTTGGTGCGATTAATTGCAAATCGTTGTTGACATTACTAGTATTAATAAACACTGTAAACTGTGTATACAAGTACCAAAATTCAACAAAATACTAAAATAACACAGATCTGAGAACAGTTTGAGATGCTTGCGACTTCTATTTCCCAGAAGACATTTGAAAAACATCAGAGAAGATTAAAGCTCTCATTTCTGTCAAGGAGAAACAATTGACTATTATTTCTCACATCCACTGTTGTTGTTTTGTTCACACAAAATCAAAAACTTTCAGCGAATCAACTGCTACTACAACACTCGAAAATCACATCAACAAGGCAAACTTTTTCTTTGAGACGTTCTGATCAGCATCACCCGAAAACACAGCGTGCTCATCTAAATAAAAGAGTACAAATCAAAGCGCACAAAACCGAGAGAAAGCTTAATTAAAAACAAACACAAGTCTGATGGTGGACGACACGCGCGTGAATGGAGCCTCATCGATCTATGTTGACGCCAAGCTTCAGTGAGGCCGCTGGAAAGCAGACACCAGGAAATGTAAGAATGACGGTAAGAGAAAAGAAAAAAATAAAATAAAACGCAGAGAGAAAAAGTAGCCTCTTTCTGCTCAGTGACACAAGGGATTACATCCATCCCCCTTTCAGATGAGCCGCATAGGAAATTCTCTTGTATTCTCGGCTTCCTCGCGCTTTGCATGACAATGTAGAGGCTATCTAATCAAAACCAAACAGCGGCAAGGAGAGAAAGAGAAAGAGTAAGAGAAAGAGTAAGAGTGAGAGAGAGAGAGAGAGAAAGAGAAAGAGAAAGAGAAAGAGTGAGAGAAAGAGAGAGAGAAAGAGTAAGAGAAAGAGTGAGAGAAAGAGAAAGAGAAAGAGAGAGAGAGAGAGAAAGAGAAAGAGAAAGAGAAAGAGAGAGAGAGAGAGAGAGAGAAAGAGAAAGAGAAAGAGAAAGAGAACCACAAATAAAACCTGCAACACTGCACAAAGGCAGTTTCCCTTTCGGAGCAAAACGGAGATGTAGAACAAACTTCTGGACTTTAAACATAAATAAAAGAGTGAAGTATTCGTCACTATAAGTCCCCTGACCTTTTAGATTAAGGTGGTTTGTACAAGGATCTCCACTCAGGATTTACAGTTTCATCTAAACCAAAACAAGTTTGCCACTGTGTATCAGCTCTGCTTTCTAGACTTTTTTTTTGTGTTAAAAACCATAACACAGGCACTACACAAAGTTTTACCCTTAGCTGGCAATAAATCAAACCATAAAGATTCCCAAGGTTTTAAGAAAAGACCTGTGCACCCCTCTAAATTGGGTACGAGTTTTAAGCTAGAAAATGAGTCCTGTACATTGGGGGTGCTCCCCTTAGAATAATAGACCTTAAGCATTTGACACTCTTCAGCTGTAAGTGCTGCTTTTAATTTACACAAGAAGATAGAAAAAAAACAAAAAAAAAGGACAGATTTAATGTCCAGGTGCTGGGATGTTACCTCTGCATTCCCCAAATTTGGCCTAGCCAAAGTTAACGTTTGTCTCAAAGTTGTCACACCATGTTTTTGAAGCACAGAGCGGAGACCATAAAAACTGCAACTGTCCGATACATCCAAGCGAGCTCCAAGTATCAGAGGCTCCTCCAGCAACCAGTGATGGGAACGTGACTTTTCACCTCTCTGAATGTGACACAAACTCCACAGCTTGAAGAGGTTCCTGTAGGAAGATGACATTTTAGACATGTCCATTTTCGAAGGGTTTATTTAAAAAAAAAAAAAAAGATGCTTATCCAGTCCAAAGCCCCTGTAGCTTTGTAGTAAATTGCAAGCCAAAATCCGATGCACCATCAAGACATTTTTGCAGAAACTGTAATCAAAAGGCAGCAGTTCTACTTAGTAAATATATTAGTTCTCGTCCTCCTACATCTTTGGGCAGCTATAAAATGCTCTGTTGCACCCAGTGCAGATTGTCCCAGAAAAAGTCCACAAGGATACAACAAATGAATTGGAGGGTCCGCACAGGCCAGCTTGTGCCATAAGGCGGATGCCACCATATTGTTTACAACAAGAACGGGTCCCCTATAACACACGCTTGGAACCAGCCATCTCCATTTATCCAGGCGACCTTTTACCTTTTCAAGGACCCCTTCCCAGTTTTTTCTGCTGGGTTGGACCACCAACACGAGCCTGCCATCTGACAAACTACCATTCAGTACCTGAATCAAATCCTCTCCCAAATCAGCCCAGAAAGCTCTCCCATGTCTCCATGTTATGCAACTCTCTCAAACTCAGAGGGCTGGAGAGAACAGCATTACCCTCCTCAGCCATCTTTAGTAAAGCGTCAAAGAAAACACATTCCTCCCTGCTCTCTACATGAAGCTCACTTCTGTAGAGATTCTGATAAAAACCAACAGCTCTTCTTCGGATGCCTATGGGGTCCGTCAGCAAACCCCCACCTTCAGAGCGCAAAGCCTAAATGAGATCCCTTTGGCCATTCTTTTTCTCAACACTGGAAAAAGTACTTGGATGACGCATCCATTTGATCAGTACTTTGCAATCTCGACCGGACCGGCGCCCTGATATCACACTGTCTCTTGCATAAGCCCAGGTATACTGCCTTACATTACCACTTAATTTCCTCCAAATATCACACAAATCATATTTCTTAATTATGTGAGTGAGGCGTTTCCTAGTTCAATATGATTCCTGTCCATGTCATGTTCAGCACAATTAAAATCACCAGCAACAACAAAAAAAACTCCTTAGAAGAAACACTCTGCAAATGATGCTCAACATGCTCAACAACCATGTTCGCTCAACACTATCAAGAAAAATAACGATTGCGCAATCCATTCTAGCAGCAGATAAAATGGACGCAAGCCTCATACCTTCACCAACAGCCAAGTGGCATTGCTCAATACTCATCGCGGACGCCCCCTTTACAGCGTGACGCCGCGTGAGTGAGTTTAGAACCTGCACGTGTGGGGCCGACATGCTTCCTCCAAACGGAGTGCATGCAGCCCGAAAACCGGCAAAGGCTATAAATAGAACTACACGGACACGTAAAGACCAAAAAGGTGAAAGAAAAGAAAGGAAAAAGTTTTACTCATAGCACTCCGCCTTCCCACCCTCACACACCGGAAACGGGACAGAGAGAGAAAAGAATTTAAAAAGAAAGGCCGATGTGAGGAGGCAAAACCGAGGAGGAACAAAAAATAACAGGTATGAGTGGAAAACGAAAAGGAAGAGGCATCGCTGGAGTCCTTGTAGGACCAAACACACACACACACTCTAAGTGGAGGTTCCTGGCAGCTCAATGAGCTCAGTTTTCAGCTGAAAACCACAGTTAGTGCTTCACTGTTGTAGTTTCCTCAGGAGCAATTCTCTGTTGCCGTATCTAATTCTCCTCCAAAACACTGAAACACCATGTAGTTACCCATAATTCTACATGCTGGGCGTTTTTCATTCTCCTCTGCCGTCTCAGCCTGGGGTTTGGGGAAAGCTGCCTCTATTCTTGCTTTTTTACTCTCTAAAATGCTGATAGATGTGATTTTTGCCTAGTGTTAACATACTTTTTCTCAGCTCAGCGTTGCTAATACTTACCTTTGGCTCATCCAATGTTGCTTATAGGAGGCGGGGCTTACATATTTTTGATCAAATTTCACATAAAAAATGTTTTTGTTGCTTTTTGCTGACTTATGTAAGGCTTTTAAAAAAGCCTAGTGGACTTTTTACATTACATTATCTTAAATTCCAGTTTATATATGTAAAGTATATCAAAATTTAATATTAAATATATAAACAGTCCTTTAGCTTACAATTTTTTTGGAGGCGGGTCTAACATATTTTGATCAAATACCAAAAAAAAAAAAAAATTATGAATAAAATTATAATTTGCTGACTCAAGTAAAGCCAGTTTATAGATGTAAAGTATATTAAAATGTCATCTAGCTTCAGAATTAATTAAGTTAATTAGTGTTTACAACTAATCTGTTAAGGGAACCACTCAATGACTTTGAATTTGGAATAGTATGCTACTTTATTTTTGTTACAGTATGTTAATGGTTCCATAGAATGAAAAACTGTATTGACCTTGGCATGGTTGAATAATAACAGTTCAGTACATGGACATAACATACTGTGAGTCTCAAACACCATCGTTT
>JAUCMU010000013.1:4805722-4823364 GCA_032275025.1 Enteromius treurensis
ATAGATCATTACCATAAAGTTGACTTGATTTCAACTCTCCTTGACGCTCTCGCCGTCCAAGACGCGCCGCGCCGCTGCCTGTCGCCACCGGCTCACATTGAAAATGAATGACTTCCGGCCACTTTGACGCTCTCGCCGCCGGCGGTGTGAACGCACGGTTAGAAAGAGTTTGATGTCTGAGCAGAGAGTGGTGCGAGCCCTGTTTAGAACCATTTTTGGGAGCGCGCATTTTGGCAGGTGCATAGTGTTTGTATGCTCTTACAGTGCAGAATTACTCATTGGCAAAAATGGTCTTGTTTTCATGTGCGTTGGATATGAAACTACAAGACTATTTAAACGCCATAGACACAAGAGGTAGGTGTAGGAGTGGGTTAGGTGTGGTCATTCGTATGAATTACACTTAGTAAAACGTGCAAATTACCTTGAGATCGGTGTAAAAAGGTCCACACATTGCATTTAAATAAACACGCATTTTGATTGGTAACGATAGTCATTACGTAATTTCATAACGACAGATGCAACACAATATTGTCATTATTTTGACGCCCGCTAGAGGGCGCTTAACTTTAAAACATAAAGATAGGTTGTAATAAGGTGCTTGCAATAGAGTTAAAACGATGTTGTTACTATTACATTTTTTAACCTAAATTTGTAGTTTGGTCAGAGATCCATTACATGATGTTCATTGCTTGAATAAGCTAGACACTGAAGTAAAAATAAAGACTGAAAGTACTACAGGATGGTTTGAGTGACAATATAATGTAACAAAAAAAAAAACAACAACAACAAAAACAAAGTCTTCCAGAAAAACTAACACAGTGCTTCAGAGAAGCTAAATATATTCTCTTTCACTTTGAGCCTCTCTCTTCATCTCTCTTCTCCGTCTCTCTCTCTCTCTCTCTCTCTCACACACACACACACTGAGGCTGTGTCACAAATAATTAGTGTTGTTTAAGACAAGCATCTCTATTAGTACTGCTCATACCTTAGGGGAAGTGATCTGAACAAACCTCAGACCCTTGAGCATTTCTGACCTAAAACAATGCAACCAAAATGTTAATCAACACTATTTGGCCATTTTGAGATGATTTGAAAATATGGTAAGCAGTGGTGGATGAGCTTTAGTAAAAGTATTGAAACACTGGGTAAGGTGCATGAACCCTGGTACATTTTTATTACATCGGTATAGGTATATTTTGCTTTTTATTATGCTGAAATATCTGAGGACTGTTGCTGAAAGTTCATGCGCTATCATGTTGGAAATATGCCCAAGACCAAATCCAACCCTAAACTTACAAAATTGAAAAATGCAAAAAATGATATAAAACACATTTGTTGATGCAACCGTGACATTTCAACTTCCTTTTATGCAGTTTTGAACCGTAGTCACACAAGATTCAAATCGGAGCTCCTCCTCTCTCAAGTACATCTCTGTACTCCATGAGATATGAAGCTGGATTGTCATGAAAATTTCTCAAAACAGCTGCAACAGCAGAGTCGAACGATTGTTGCTGCACGGTACACGCCACATTCTGCTGCATCATCGCGTTACACCCGCCTCAGTCGTGCCGGGGGCGGGGGAGCTCGTTTCTCATTGGTTCCCACTTTTTTGGGAACAGAAATGCTCTAAAGCGACAGCTTTGCCAGACTAACTCTGCTCGCGAAATAAAATGTAGCGTCACAGGAAGTGTGGGCGGGCCCAGGCTAATAACATGATATTCTTCAAGTAATTGTGCAAAATTGACACAATTATTGGATACTCTAGCCTCTAGTGTTCATTTCTTTTCATGTCTTGCCAAAAAGTGCACCCAGGTACGTTTCTGGTAGGAAATAAAAGTACACCTTTCTAAAAACAAAAACAATCTTCATTACTGTCAACCCCTGAGTTTAAATAAACACCTTTTTATTTGAGTATGTGCTCTTATTAGTGTTCAGGTTCTTGAGCTGCACTGATGCTCCCCCATTACAGTCTTTGGCCTAAATCCTTTGTGAACCCCTAATGCCACTTCAAAGAGTCGCGCGGGGCGAGAACAGCGTCTGCCACACGATACTGACGGCTAGATGAAGGATGAGAGAGGAACCGCGAGCGGAGGCGGCCCTTGTTTGATCTGCTCCTCTTCTTCTCTATTTCTGTCTGTTCCCGAACACTCCTCAGCCGGTCCCAGAGAGAGAAGGAAGAGGAGGGGAAACACAGACACACACATGCTGTACCCAGCATCCCTTACAATATTAATCACACTATCCTGATGTGAACTCCACCTCTTAAAAGAAAAGATGGCTGGAGGTCACGACATCTCCACTCAGCGCTGATGTTTGTCTGAGTGGATCTGACGTGTTCACTCGGCACACTGAACTCCAGACGCTTCGGCTGCTGCTTTGGAAAAAGGGCCAGAAACCTCCAAAACTATGACATTTGAACTTTTCAGCCTTTATAGTGGAATGCAAACCTTTCTCGGGATATCAGACACAGAACTAAACACAATCTTAGATTACTACTTATTCTGACCAATAACTACAGGTTTAGAGTTGGCCTAACTGGACCATCACGATTATTTCCAAAACATGCTGAATAAAATCTGAATACAACAACAACAAAACGATAACACACTTGCTGATTATTAATAGTTAGTAGGTAGTTGTTAAGTTAGTAGGTATTGGGTAGGATTAGAGATGCAGAATAAGGCATTGATATGAGCTTAATTAGCACTAATAAATAGCTAATATTCTTGTAATATGCATGCTAATAAGCAATTAATAAGTGTAACCGTAAAATAAAGTGGTCCCAAAAAAAAACAAAAAAAACATAACGTATATTTCTTATTGAGCCAGTAAGAGGAATATACAACAATAAACAGAAGTAGACTGATGAATATGTGGAAAATCTACTCAATTAAAACCAACTAATTAAAAATAGAGTGTTTCTTAAAGAAATTGTTGTATAGAAATAATGAGGGGTTTTCACCAATTTAACCAAGAGCCATTTTTTTAAGGAAATATTCAGTTTTGAGGTTAGCATTTTCTTTTTAATATTGTCATTTATTTATAATTTGCTCAGTTTTGCAGTTTTATTTGAGCTGTGATTGTTTGTTGCCAGCGTTTTTGGAATATGGCTGGGTATGGAAAGTAAATATTAGATTTAAGTGCTATTTCTGTGTGTTTTTGAGTGAAAGGGAAACATCTATAAATGTTTAATGTTCAGTTTTGACATTTGAAAGAGTTTTCATCGTGCAGTGCCATCATCACCAATGTGCAAAACAGTAGAGCTTATGGTCATGGATACTACACCTGTGAGTTATTATGCCTAGTTCATTGGGAAGTCTAGCTTTGCTAATACTAGCACAGAATTTTTTTTTTCATATTTATCAAATATTTTCCTACTTGAGCTGTCTGGCTGTATATAAAGATTTTTAAATGTACTGTACAAAATAGCGCCATGTCAAATGCAAGCATGCCTTACCCCAAAATCGCCAACTTTTGAGAATAAACCTTTCACTAATTACATCAAATTCATTTTGTCAGAGTAAATAATTTAGAGTTAAATATTTTGTTGTGCCGCTTAATTTTTGTGTGTGATAAAAACATTCCAGAATTCCAGACCCCATCTCTTTTCAAAATAAAAAAACCTCACTTTTAAACCATGTTGAATAAAATCGTAATAAAAAAAAACCTTCTGATTAAATAATAATAATAATAATAATAAATACAACAATTAACCTTTCTTGGTTCCAGAGGATGAATATAATCCTAAATGTAACAAAGTCTTCAGAACCAATAATCAAATTCTGTACTGAATTTGTCACAATTCATGAATGCACATTACGCTACACACTCCAATGAATGAACGAACGAACTAGTATGTGGAGTTCAACTAGTCCTCCAATCAAACAATCATAAGCTTCCCCTCGTCCCAAGCTGCTGTGTGAAGTATGAAGCAAAGCTCTGTCATTTCATCACTGCACATCTCATGTCACTTTTCACGCATCTTTTATTATCGTCTCCCTGTCAGGGGAATTTCTCTCGCATCGGTTTTCGTTTCCGTTCCCACCTCGAGTTAATTTAATCTGTTGCCTGAAACACTGGATCTGTTTTGTGTGGAGCACTGGGATAACGCTCTGGTGGGTGTCAGACACTTACAGAGGAAAAGCCAGGTGAACCAACGACTATCTATATAACGCAGCCTGCGAGACGTACTGTGAGGCGGGTGGTTAAATATAGCGTGACCTGAGGAGCAAGAATGTTGGGTAATTACCAAAACGTCAAATAAATAAGGAGACCAGTGAGTTTGAGTCACTCAGTCAAAGTTCCTTTCCAACTGCATATGACGCAGTTTGGCAAACCTAATGGAGCGCAAGCATTTTTTTGGGAAACACCGTCTTCACAGCCATGAGCTGGAAACGTTCCCTGTCATTCACGCCCCCTTTTCTATTTTCTGCTGGCATGAAAAGAAGAAAGCAGAGGGGATGGCTGTTTGTGGTCTGGCTGGATCTGGTCTAGTGTGGGCAGCACAGCTCCTCCTGACACGGATAAAAAGAGTTCCAGAATCTCAGAGAATCACAAAGCGTTTTATTTTCAGTCTGAAGCACCCGTCATTAATAATTTAAAGTCTTTGTTCTTCTACTACAACTATGCTACAGGAACTTACCCACATACTTCTGTCACGGTAGATGACACATTTTACATTAACGCAAGTCTGTTCGGTGTCTGTTCTGTGTACGTCAATGAAAATGCGTATTTATGAAATCTTTCAATTGGAGAAAAAACATCTAACCATCACAAAGTAATTTTCGTTCATGAAAATTAAATATGACGTCTAATCTGACTAATAATCACAGCTCGTTAAATGTAATAAGTAAACTATGAACAAGGTCCAAAAAATAATATAAGAAAAAAAATAAAAATAAAAAGATAGAAAGATAAAATGAAATAAATAAAATAAAAATACAATATACGATAAATAAACTATATAAAATAAAATATTAAAACCAGAATATAAAATAAAATTAAAAGTTGAAAGATACAATTAAATAAATAAAATATAGTAAAAATAGAATTTTTAAACAAAATATAAAATAAATATCACATAAAATAAAATAGCATAACATGAAAATAAAATTCACAATATAATGATAAAGGATTAAATGAAATAAATAAAATGAAATTAAATGAAAAAAAAATACAATAAAATAAATAAAACATTATAATTTAGAATAAATAAAATGAAATAAATAAAATAAAAATACAATATACGGTAAATAAACTATATAAAATAAAATATTAAAACCAGAATATAAAATTAAATTAAAAGATGAAAGATAAAATTAAATAAATAAAATATTGTAAAATAGAAATTGTTATAAAATATAAAATAAATAGCACATAAAATAAAATAACATAAAAATACAATATAAAATATAATGATGAAGGATTAAATGAAATAAATAAAATGAAAAAAAAACAATATCCAATAAAATAAACAAAATATAATAATTAAAAATAAATAAAATGAAATAAATAAAGTCAAATAAGTAATAAAAAACTAATAAATAAAATAAAATACTTTTCTCTTGTCCCTCAAAAACTTTTCAGAAGGTCTATGGGGTAAAAACTATACAAATAAATAATAATAATAATAAAAAAATAAACCCTTTCAAATGTAATTTTGTGTGTTTGAGAAAATATCTCAACAATGTCTCAATCTGATTAAAATGTGCAAAAAAAGTGTGCAATTAAAAATCTCATAATCTTAAATATTTCTTTCCAAATTCTTCTAAAACCAAATGAGCTGAGCAATGATATCATTCATTTCACAGCTCAATATTTAGTTTCTGATTTAGTTTCAATGTAATTTATTCTAGGGCAGAATCACCTGAAGCACTGAGGTTAATCCTTAACTGAGAACTCCATCAAGTGAAAGTCTACATCATGCTCTGATCTGGACGTCACTTTCACGGCCCCCGTCCCCGTCCCGCTGTAATCATGAGGTTCTGATTGGGTCCAACGCTCATGGCGTGGAGCCAGAGCAGAGCGGCCCCATTCCCTCCTCGACAGGCCCCAGCCGGCGCAGAGATGACAGCCGCCCAGTCAGGCCGACCGGACAACATGTGTCTTCATTAATTTAATTAGACTGCAGCGGCCGTCTGCCACCACGGCTGGCCGTCCTACATCTCTATCTGTGTGTCTGTCTTAATGCCAAACACTAAAGACAAAAAGCCTGATCATTTAGCAGTATGTGCATTTATTACCCATGTAAGAAACATCTGAAGTGAGGGATTTATACTAGTGCTTTAAAGGAAGAGATTTTAGACTCACAACTTCACAGAGAGGGTTTGATTAAACTTAACTAACCCTTTCAAGACGTCCAATCTGTACAGTTTTGAACAGCTAATACAGTCAAATCATAATAACAAATACATAGACTTTAGTAATTAATTTAAGACAAAACACAAAATGTTTTTTGATTTTTTATTATTATTTATTTTTCTCCATTAGCAATTATTTCTTCTTTGAAACCTAAATCTTAATAAATATAGTTTTGCACTGAAAATCAAGACCAATTAACTTTGTTCTTTTTTTATTAAATTATTTATTTTTCGATTTTAAGGATTTTTTTTTTTTCATGGAATACAAGACTAAAATACTAAAAAGTTATCAAAGCGCTCCTTAAATTGCTCATATGATTGGTCAAACCAGATCTGCACTGATATTTAAAGAAAAAAAAGTAAAATGTGTTAAGTGGCATTGACAGTACTGTACTCTTACTGTTAAAAACATGCATCAGATACTTAAATATTTAATAAACAAACATGCCGGAGTATGTAAAGAAGCCTGCTGATTGTCACAGACTAATTACACAGGACTTCTTTAAATTCTGCATATGATTAATTTACACACATCTGCGCTCTCATCTCTCTCTCTCTCTCACACACACACCTACAGGAGGCGATATGTGTGTCCCGCGCTCTCAAAGGGATTAGTGCTAAGCGTCCGCGCTCTTTCCATCGGTCGTTCCCGTGAGCTGCAGGCTTGTTCTACGACCTGTTACAGGCCCACAAAATCCCAGACATCACGGAAACTTATCAGAAAATAAGATCTGCACACTAGCCTGCAGCCTTACACAGATCCGCAGAGCTGGAGAAAGTTTTTAAAGGGCGTCACACAAACAACCTCCAGCCACCTTCAGCTAACAATTCGTCCAGAAATCTGAAAAGACCTTCACTGTGACTTTCTTCCATCACTCTTTCTGAAGGATCAAGAGGTCCGGGAGGAGGCAGACAGCTTTGGAAACCATGTTGAATACAGCGCAAGTCAATCAAACTTGCTGGTGCAACACTTTTTTAGTGGCATTTGCTAAAGTAAGCATCATGCACTAAGCACAGGGATTTTTTTTTTTGGGATTTTTTTCAAAAATTACATGTTTTTGCTTTAATTTTATATTCTTTTTCTAATGGCTTGATTAAAAAATAAAATAAATTGATTAAAAATCTTTTTTTTTTTCTTTTAGTAGTGTTTAATTATTTAATACAAAAATGTAAATAAACTTTTAGGATGTAGTCAAATAACATTTTTGGCAAACGTAATGCTGCACAACTGAGCCATGTTTTTTGGTTATGTTTTTAAATCTATACTTGATCTCAAAAGTAAAAAGAGATGCTGAAATCTGATTGGTGGTGGTGCTTTGAAATTAAATCATTATAAAATGAACTCAAGACTAAGGATTTTAAAAGCTAATTTGATTCTATTGCTTTGGATCGAATATAAATGACACAAATGGTACTAATTTATGTCAGAAAGTAAAAGAATCAAATGTATTTTAAAAACGATTGAAACACTGTAGTTACACTACTTATTACATTTCTAAACAGGGTAACTTGTAATCGGTAAGTAACCTTCCCAGTATCTGACTATAGTTTATTAATATTGAAGTCTTTTTTTGCTTTAATTAGTGCGGTCAAACGATTAATCACACTCAAAATAAGTTTTTGTTTACATCATATATGTATACAGTATATACTATGCATGATAAGGCCATACTATTTCTCCAACACAGTCTCACGACCAATTCGTGCTTATTTTACGCGGTTGCTAATTTTTGTACGATTTGTGTAAAACCCCAACTGATGGGTAGGTTTAGGGGCGGGGTAAGGTGCAGCTCATTCGTACAAATGCATAAAAATTTACGATTTAGCAAAACGTGTATAAATTCGTACGAGTGAGGTTGTACAAATTTGTACAAATTAGCCACCTCGTAAACTATTAACGAATTTCCGTGAGATTGGGCTGATTGCTCAAACTTACAAAACTGAACAAACCACTGATCCCGAACTTCAATTACCCACTTCCTAATGACACAGCTCACATGCTAACCTTTAGTATCCTTTTAAAAAGCCGTTAAAGCTTGTTAAAATGGTTTAACCCAGACTTTTTATGTATGCCAAGCGTTTGTTTTGACAGGAGAAGAAAGGTCACTCAGTGGGCAGAAACGAGTTCTTCTACAGAAGTTACCGGCGACTGGGTGCTTGTTTGTATCTGAAGGCCAGAAGGAACATCCGTCGCCTGTAATTAGTTCGTCATTTCTCCTCTTCTCCTGGGAGTTTGTCTCCTTGAGAGTTGTTGGAGCGCTCCTGTCAGTCGGTCTCTCTAACGGACTCCTCTCCACCTGTCTGTGTGTCAGCGGTGAGTGAGTGAACACGCTGTTGATGAGCTCTCTGTGTCAGGGAGAGTGATGGGCAAAAATATATTGCTAAAGAAGATAACCGACCTTCATGAATATTCATGGAGAAACGTACGATGAATATCATTGAAAAAACTTTTACACTCAAGCAAAGTTTTCCCCAAAGTCCACTTACAATGTTAGTCAAGGTTTCCAAGCACCAAAAACATTCGTAATCGAGTTTATCGTGCTCATTCTTTGACCCTGAGAATTGAACAGGCTGTTTTTGCAACTGTTGTGTAACTCCATTCAGAGGACTTCTGTACTGTATGTAATTTTAATCACATTTATTATATTTTAATATTATTTTGGCCATAACTGTACATAAAGTACATGAAGAGTTAATTTGCAATAAAAGATAACAATGATCAAAAAAAATGTATTATTGTGCATTATTGAGTTATCTGTTTGTTCAAAAAACTCTTACATAATATATTAAATATATATTCAAATAAATGCTGCTTTGGTGAGAAATTAGGAATGATACAACCCCTCAAAGGAATAAAGTCTTTTAGTTCAATAATGGCACCTGAAAGGTGCTCTATGCAATCTTGCAAACACTGCTCACTGCACAGAATGTGCAGCAAAGCAAAAACAAACTTCGGCCAACCAATCGGAAAGAAGAGGTGGGGTTTAACGCGCGTTAACCACAACCTCTTCTTTCCGATTGGTTGGCCGAAGTTTGTTTTTGTTGTGGTGCTCGTAGTGTTTCTTTTGGTATTGCAGCCTCTGTGTTGTCTCACGAGATCGGGTTTTTTCCCAATGTATTCAGAGGGCAGACAGCAAGACGATCAAGGGGTGATGCCTACGGTTTGAGATAAAAATGAAATCGAGCTAAAATCCTGCAACATCGCATAAAGCACCTTTAAGATACACGGGAACCTATATGACATCTAATAGCAATGACATACAATTCATTATGACCATTTTTAGCAAACAACTTCAGAAAAGTTCTGACACATAAGCTGTCATATGTCTTCGGAAGATGTGGCATAGAGCAAGTTGCAACCAGGTACTTTTTGGACATTTTTGGAGTCCTAGTCCTCATACTTTCGTTGCTTCATGTAAGAAAGCCTTAAGATGCGAGGGTGAGTAAATGATGAATTACTCCTCTAAATAAAGTAGCAGGAACTTCACAATGCAGCAGACAGTCTAAATCAACACAGAAGATACATTTTTGTAGGACTCGTCTGATCGTATGCTACAATAATCCATCTAAGATGACCACAGCCCAGCGTCCATAAGGACAATCTATCCCATGAGCTCTTTCTTCGAGTCCCAGCGCACCAGAAGCGTAGGCGCACACACATCACAAGAGCAAAATGGGACAACAGAACTAAACTCCTGCACACTGCCTTTCTGGGCCAGACGGCTAAGATTCAATTACCGCCAAGCCAACTGCATGGGTTTCAAGCGAGCGAGAGACAGAAGGGGGAGGGAGAGGAAGAAAAACTACACGCATTACATATTCCACCCTTTATGAGCTTTCCAAATGCCTTTTCAACTGCCATTTCTTCCGAAGGCGATAGAAAGCACTTTAGATCTGAATGCAAAACTTGTGCGTTCGCTAAAACGGGGCCGACGCAAAACAAATGCCAGTGCCAGAGCTAAAATAGACTGTGACAAGTGCATTAGCATAAAAAGGGACGGCGTAACATGACACGGTAAATGAATCGCACTGGAAATACAAACAGCGAGACACTCGCTCTTGTTTGGCGACCGGAGATACATCAAGTGCAGTTCCAATCGAAGCATGTTCAAAACGAGATTGAATTTCTACGGCGGACGGGTGTGATGTTAGCAGAGCGCGAGAGAGAAAAAAAAAAAACACCAGAGAGAACGAGTGCGAAAAATGGAGAGAAAAGGGAAACAGGTATCATCTTTCTGAAAGGTCAGACACTCTCTCTTTCCTAACGCAAATGTGCTGGCCTTTTCAATATTTCGTCAGCTTCAGTTCGCAGTGGCCGGAACCTGTGGCTAAACCTGCAGGCCAGTAGTAAAGAATTCTGGGTAAAATAGGGTGACGCGTCCTGGCCAGGATTTCTATAAGGATATAGTTTTGGCTCGGTTTGCGCGTGAGGACCGATCGGTATGAGTCATAACGATCGGTCTGCACGCGCGTATGAAATCAGTTCATTATGATTCCAAAACAATCTTGATGTACAAATCAAAGCAATACAGAAATCCTGGCCAGGATGCGTCCGGGGAAAAAAGCACGTATGGTCACCCTAGGGTAAATACCATCCTCAAATAGCTAAAATAGGGTTGGAATGATCGGAAGTTGGAACAATGAGTAATTTCATTTTCAAATTCAAATTAACTGCTTTACCAGCGGTTAGGACTCCAATAAAAGCACCAGTGCAGCTGTTACTGTAAATTTCTTAATTGCAACATTGCAAGTAAGTACTGTGTCCATCCAACAAGTCGAAGAGAACAAAATTGCCACTTCCTGATAAACTGGCACGAAACATCACTACGTGAATTAGAAGAAGCCACTGAACATAATTCGCATATATGTTACCCTTGACCGAAAAATCTGTCTTACTAAGCCGTAGATAGCAAATAGTAATAGCCAAAAATATATTGTGTGGGTCAAAATTATAGACTTTTCTGTCATGCCAAAAATCATTAAGTCATTAAGTAAAGATTATGTTCTGATTGATTATATTTTGTGAATTTCTTACTCTAAATACATCAAAACTTACTAAAATGCATTTACTAAGAACCTAATTTGGACAAATTTAAAGCATTTCAATTTTAAAATAGTTGTACCAAGCCAAATATTGTCCAATCCTAACAAACCATACATCAATCGGACGCTTATTAATTGAATAAACCTCAATTTTGAGAAAACTGACCTTTTGAGTATTCCAGGGTCACATATAATATATTACTTGCGCCTCACAGCGAGCAGACAAAACATAGTGATTGTTTTGCTAATAACAAAATTTCGGGAGGAAGCGCTGGATGATTAATCTCAGCCGGCCCGCATTACCTAATCAAACCCCTTGTTATCCGACCAAACAACCAAGTATAAATAAACCCATTTCCTTCACATCCACATCTCATCTTTTGCGCACCCCTCCCCCACCCCTTCTCATCCTGCTCGCGCCTTCCTGGGGGGCAGACGGGGAACGAGCCGGACGCCAAGCTCCTGCCCTTGCTAGGGTTCTAACCACTAGGGCTCGGAGTCTAACGTTCCCCCGGCTCGCCCCCGCCAAATTTGCTTTATATGATTATTAAGGAAGCGCAAACTTGTGAATGAAAAATTGTTTCTTTGTTAATGAATGTAATATTTAAATGAATAACAAAAATCAAAATCATCAGCTTTTTTTGTCATGTTGCTGCTATGGTTTGTGTCAGTCTGCTTTGTTTAGCCAGAGCTCAAGTCTGGACTCACTTGTTAGATTCCAATGATAGTGGGCAGGCACATGGTCTACACACTAAGGTTCCATCGGGAAGAAATACAGGTAAGTATCTATCTTCACATTGCTCACAGAAATCTCCAACAGTGTGGTCCTGACATTCCTGAAACAGAAAAGGGTGCATTTCAGCAAACCATTCTAAAAACACTGCCTAGTTACACTGGTATGTTTACAGAAATGTTCATCTCTATTAACTCCACATGTCAGAGCTCTTTGCTACTAAAGAGCTGGTGTCCTGCACACTGTAATTCCAACACAAATTAAACACATCTGCCTTCAATTTGCCATTAATGATAAACAATGTGACAATGAGTTTTTTTCCAGGCTGTTTGGTTATGGTTCTAACTAAAGTTCCAGGCCTGGAGTTGAAGAGTCCTTTCATATGTATGTGCAACTACCCCACATAAATATTTTTGTTTAGTCCCTTTAAAGCTTGTGTTTTTGCTAAAGTATTTACATACATTTATTACAAATATTTATCATTTAAAATTTAATTTAAGTTGTCTAACCTTCAAATCATGTCTTTGTGGCCATTTTGGGGCAAAGAAAAACTAAAGCATGTTAGCAAGAGCATTAAAGCATCTTTTGTGGAATTCTTTAAATGGTTATATGTTGCCTTTCTCAATACTTTTTGTGGTAAGGAGTCTCATTTATTCCCAGTCAACAATTTGATTAGAGTGATGTCACCATGAGCTTACAGGATACTTTTAATGTGGTCACAATGTAAGATGAGCAATGAAATAAAGGGTAACTTCACAGCGCCCTCAATGTGACTAATGTGAGGTGAAAGTTTACTCACTGCACAAAGACTATACCCTTTTGGTTGATACCATACCTTCTAAACATTTTTAATTTACAATGAGCTCATATATTATTCACACTGTGAGGATTACCATATGAGAATTGTGTGTACACAAAAATTAATTTGATGTAGTATTCTTTACATTTTGAGAATAGATAAGTATTGATGTCATGGAATAATGCAAAAAAAAAAAAAGATGGTTTAAAGAGTTTGAAACTTACAATGCATATCCCAGTAATGTCCTCACAGCTGTCAGCATGGCCTTTACAGTTACAGGGAAGACATGTTTCCTGCTCACTCAAGAAGAAACCTCGTGCACATACCTGCAATAAAGAAACAAGCAAACATTACCTATAAACATTTGCCATAACTGCCATATGAGAAAAAAATAATAAATACATTTTGTTCAACATTTTCATGTAATTTACGTTTACGTTCCGCTACATTTATTTTATGCATATATTTTATTGACTGTCATTGACAGTTGCTTGAAAACCTACAAATGTTAATGAGCTGAACCCTTACCCCTAGAAAATAAACAAAAATTTATATATTTGCACAAATTTTGCTTTGGTGCTTAGGTGAGCCTCTAAATGATATACAAAAGCTCATGTGAAAAAAAAAAAAAAAAACAGTCCTGGGAATATGAATAAATCAATATTTTTTTAATAAAAAGTCAGTAGTTCATCTCATTTGCCTTTGCTTGTTATCTGATCAGTGGTGGCAGGGACATTTGTAAATGGAAATGAGACTAAATTATGTCAACAACACATTGGTAAAACAATTCACACTGATTAGATATTTCACTGAAAGACTGAACATATTAAACATTTAAAATAAACTTTAAACCAACTAGTTTGTGATATAGGCTTCTTCTACTGCCCAGATTTAATTCAGTCTTCTGTATGGCAACTAATGTGTGAGAGTATAAAGATACCATAGACCACATTACATTGAGACTGCTCTCTACAATCTAAGCTTATTGAAAATACATGCCTCTTCATACATTTCAGCAAAATGTACAGGTTACTTCTGTACACCAAATTTCCCTGAGATACAGGAACGAGTACTGCGTCTGCTAAGACGCTATGGGAAATATTCCTTATTTCCTCCTAACTGAAGGCTATTCAATCACACAGTGAAACTTCAACGGACATTGGTCGCTGCAGTGGTTTTAGACGAAACCAATCGGCAGGGGGCCATGTTAGAGCGACCAATGGATGCGGCTCTCACCAAAGACCACCAGAATTGGCGGGGCCAAGCATGCATATATGGTGGCCTCTTCGCTGGTGTAGGATTACAAATTTATAATTGGCTAAACATTTCACTCGTACTGCGTCTGCTAAGACGCTATGGGAACACAATTTAATCCCGCCACGCTGTAAGTGCAGAACGATCAAGCCTGACAGCGGACCTAGGTGAAACCGGGTCGCACAGTCATATAAGCATGCAAAGAGATCACTGCAACACATATGCATAAAATTGTCCTTACACTTAGGAGGCGTGTGAGCCTGCTCTTGCGGTTGGGCAGGTGATGGCCAACGCGGCGAGCTGTAATATAAATGACAGACATAAAGCTCTAAACTGTGTCTGCTGTTTGAGCGCGCGCCTGTCAAAGCAGCAAGTAAACCAAATGCTGAGCTTAAGTCCGTGGGTTGGGAGTAATGGCCAATACGCGGGACATTAACAGTTAACCCTTTAAATATAATGCTTAGCTCGTGGTTGGAGGACTGAGAGGCCAAAGCGGCGAACACATGAATATAATGGAATTTTTAGTCTGTGTCTTATTTTGAGCGCTTCAGCGGCCAAATAGTTGACTGACATTCTCCCGTTAGAGGCTTTTAGCCTGAGTTTGTGGATTGACGATGTAGTGGCCAAGCACAATGAACTAGATGTTTTTGACCCTTTATGCAAAGAGGATCCTGGCATGCAAAGCCATAAAACCTGGTGAAAGTGGACTGCGAGGACCAGCCAGCCACTCCACAGATCTCTGTGGGACATTCCTGGTCCAATGAAGAGTATGCCAGAAAAATAGCATCTACAACACATTTAGAAAGCCTCTGTTTCGAGACCGGTAGCCCTGGGCGCCGAAGAAGATAAACAGCTGGTCAGATCGCCTAAAGGCGGCTGACCGCTCAATGTAGGCTCTTAACGCTCTGACAGGGCAGAGGGGGTTAAAGTCATTGCCCTGCTAGGGGGTAGAGCCGAGAGGGATACCACCTGCGCTCTGAACTGTGTGAAGAGCACCTTCGGCACATAGCCTAGCCTTGATTTCAGGATGACTTTAGAGTCATTTGGCCGGAATCCCAGGCAGGCGGGGCTAACAGACAACGCTTGCAGGTCGCCTAGTCGCTTAACAGATGCCAGTGCCAATAGCAGTGCAGTCTTATGTGTCAGCATCTTCACTGTAGCCGTTTGCAGAGGTTCAAAGGGCGCTCCTTTTAGGGCATTTAACACTGTGGGCAGATCCCACGTAGGGATGGTGCGAGGGCGAAAAGGCTTCAGCCGTCTAGAGTCTCTTAGGAAATAGATGATTAAATTGTCCTTGCCCACTGTCTGACCTGCTATAAGGTCATGATAGGCTGAAATAGCCGCCACGTAAGCCTTAATAGTGGATGGGGAACGCCCCTTATCCAGCAGGTGTTGCAAAAACAAAGGGGAAATCCTACTCGCAGCCACTGGGCGTTTCTCCACGGGTGCAGAGATGTAACACAGGCTCTGTTCACCTGCAGCATGAGACCCCCGTGACCATCAACAACCATGATGCCACTCGTGTGCAGAGCAGAGGGACGAAGGTCTTCGCAGGCAAAGAGGATGGATGAGGACTCTACGACAGGAGACAGCGAGGCACGCGTAGAGTCGCCATGTTGAGCAGCTCGCAGAACGAGCACTCCGATCCAGAGAGGGCGGCTTCCGCATGGAACAGTCCCAGGCAGGCAACTCACTCCTCATGCATGTCAGCGGCGTGCAGTGCAGACAGAGCATCGGTGACCAGGCATGTTGCTCAAAATTTGTCCATTGGTCACTCTAACGTGGTTCCCTGCCGATTGGTTTAATCTAAAACCACTGCAGCGACCAATGGCCGTTGCAGTTTCACTGCGTGATTGAATAGGTCTCAGTTAGGAGGAAATAAGGAATATTTCCCATAGAGTCTCAGCAGACGCAGTACGAGTGAAGTATCGACAGGGAACTGAAAAAATGTATCTATACATACAAAATGCTGCAGTTTCCAGTTGAAATGAACACTCCCACAACTTTTATTCCTTTTCACACAAAAGTATGATTTACATGTAGTTTTCTGTAGATTTGTAAACTGGTACTTTTAATGTTGTCGTCACATTTTGTTTACCGACACTTTCTAGACATTTCACTTTGAAACTGCTGCAAAATGTGCAGTAAGGTATATATTCACGGGGTTGCAGAAATGTATGTAGAGGCGCGTATTTCCAATGAGCCTGGATTGACTCCCTTTCTTTCCTCCCTTCTTTCCTATGTTGTCAGCTTGAACAAATAGTGGCTAGAAAATATAATAGTCAGAGTTCAAAAGTATTGTGAAACAGTAATGGCTAAACTGTTAATGGTTTGTTATTTGTACAAATTAGACCTTAAAATAATGTGAGACCAAATATACTGTAGGATGGTTGTTTATGGTTGACTTGTAAGACATACATTTTTTATTTACTTTTTTTTTTACTCACCCAGAAGCTGATTAAACATCTAATGAATCTGGATTATGATTTTACATTGGACTAAAGGACTCCAGCAGCGTGACAGTTTAGCTTCCTTACAGTATGTCAGAACATGACCACATGACACTTATACACATGACAGGTTATCAACAAGAGTTACAGAAAAAGATAGGGCAAGCACTGTGGCAATGTGAAAGTCCTTTAGGGTTAGCTATGTTGTGTGTCTAATCTGATATTATCTAAAATTGTGCAAATAAACACCCTGGGAACTAAAGGACCGTGGGAAGATGAAACATCCTGTGTGAGTCATCATTACTGCTTGAAAGGGGTAGCCTGAGAAACTAAACATCCTTTTTGAGTGTGTACTTGTATATATGTCTTTTGATAGTCATGATTCATGATGTTTATTATCCATGCTATTGTTGCATTTTTTATTTATGTTAGTATAACATGTTTTAATTTCACTGACCTAAATTAGTGTTCTTGCAACCTCTTCACCCATGACTTATTCACAATACAGCATACCGTGAGTACCATATTGCTTTTATAAAACATTTAACACACTACAAATAAAACCGAAAACTAATAAATATGTTAATTATTCCCTGTTCATTCTGAAAACAGTGGGCTTCCACATAGACAAGTGCACAAATCAGTGTATCTCTAATATAAAAATACTTTCTTTGATAGAAGAATGTGTCGTTTATGAACAATTTGTTAAATTTTAACAGATGTTTAATATGACTTTAAAGCATCAATTCGTCTAAGTGAGGGATTTTGTGTATGACTGTGCTTGCATAACATCCTATTGGTTTGTTACAGGAAACAGAAATTATGGGACATACAGTACCGAACCGACAACAAAGAACTAGTCCTGAATTTTTTTTATTTATTCATTTATTTATTTTCCACTAGCATAATTTTACATGAATATTATTGGTTCCCTATCAGGAACTCGAGCTGCGTCTAGTACGACGCTTTGGGAACGCCTCCAGCGTGACCGCTCTGAATCGTGT
>JAUCMU010000013.1:4841890-4859605 GCA_032275025.1 Enteromius treurensis
GTTTATATTTTTGGACAGTAATGTTGATCCAGGATCATGTCCTACTTGGCAAAATCACGGCAACCCTGATTACATACAATAAAGTCTAACTTTACTGTAGTTTTCAAATGACTGTGCAAATAGTATATAGTGCTGTCTTGAGCACTTTCAAAAAGTGTCACCAAAATCTGTCTTTTTTGCATTGTAAAAAATTTACAGAGTAAACTGTCATAATGAAAACATGACAAAGCCATTTGACTATTGTGACGGGAAACGATCAGCGTCGTCCTGGAAACAAAGGACTCACAGCTGGAACTCATCAAACCGGGCCAATCGCTCATGGCCGGACGGATCTAAAAAGGACATCAAAACGAGGAAGTGTTGAGCTACGACTCCATATTGCTTGGCATATGACTCACCTGATTCTCTATTTCCCACAGACAAGACGCCGTGAGCGACGAGCCCGGATCACCATTAAAGGATCGCTGTAGCACTCACCACTGCACCCTGGGGAAGACAAAGAGAGGAATCACAAGCACGGCGAGCACCTTCACCGCCACCCTCACCACTGTGTTTACTCACCTGATCACTGTCAATAAATCATCCCTCCGGGGTTTGTGTTCACTGCAACGCTGTGTTTTGTCGTATTCTCCAGCGCCACGGTCTACACTGGTGGAGAATGCAGTTTCTCATCATTCTTTTTTCTTCCATCTCATAGGCGCGCGCTGCTCTCCCCTAAACCATCTGCATCATGGCGGAGTTTCTGAAGCAACTCACAGAGATCAGTGTCTGTGCAGCGCTACTTCGAGCATATGGCAGAGCTGCAAGCCACGCTGGAGGAGCGGGTGACAGAGATGCGCTTCGCCGTCGCTCAGTCAAGACCGCTGCCGGATCCCAGAACAGCCGCCGCTTGCTTGATGCCGAAGCTGTCAGCGGATGTTTGAGGCAACGGCGTCAGCGGAAGGATGGCCAACAGACAGCTGGGCAGGCGCGTTAGCACCACTACTCTCAGGTGAAGCCCAACGGGCTTATTTTTTCTCTCCCTGTGACTCAAATTAATGATTATAACCAGTTAAAAACCGAGATTCTAGCCCGGCTGGGTTTGTCATCAACATCTGCTGCTCAATTGTTCTATGAATGGGAATAGAAAGTCTGGTTACCACCCCGCGCTCAAGCCGCCGAACTAATGCGGCTAGCCGAACACTGGTTGCTGGAAGACGGTATAACGGTTCATCAGGTGGTTGAGAGAGTAGTGGTGGATAAAATTCTGTGTGTCCTGCCCAGATCTATGAGACAGGCAGCGAGCATGAGGGGACCGCGCAGCGTGAGCGAGCTGGTGGAAGCGATGGAGTTGGCTAATGCTGCCTTTCATCGAGACGCCGGGGAGAGAGCGCCGTTTTTTCCCTGGAGGGCGGTCCAGTAGCGATGCACGCCGGAGGGCACCCAGCGACCAGTGCACAGGCCGGTAAGCCCCCGGGATGAGCCAATGCCCACCGACCCACCCACACCAGCTACGAAGAAATGGATGGCAGGCTGCGTGGTGCATCGGGAACTGTCCAAAACATCACCTTGACTGACTGTGGAAGTTCAAGGAAGGAAGTATAACGCTGTTCTGGATTCAGGAAGCAGCATCACGCTCATGAGGCCCGTTGTTGTAGGACCCCAGCCAGCACTGAAAGGTACTGTACCAGTAACTTGTGTTCATGGCGATACCCAACAGGTACCCACTTGTGCAGTAAGCATTCAGAGCAGCGATGTTCAGGAGGCCGTGGAAGTTGGAATTATAAAGGACTTATCAGTAGCTGTACTGCTGGGACATGACTGGCTGGGGTTCGAAAGAGCGCTCACATCGACCGTGCAGCCTGCTCGACCAATGCTTCGCAGACACCGACGGCCATCCCAGGGAGCTAGACCTGCGTTCGTCACAACGGACAGCGGGAGAGATGGTGAGTCCCCCTCCCATGATTCTAATGTCTTCTTTGATGTATTCCAACAGGTCACGGGAGGGGAAGCCTTCTGAGTAGCCCAGAGGGAGGACGACAGACTAAAACATTGCTGGGAACAAGTCCGTGTTATTGACGACAACGAAGTGTTTCTGGTTCCTCACCCTCTTCCGCACTTCATCGTCTTCATCACTTCAAACTAGGGTCTCCCACACAGGAGATGAGGAATCTACCACCATACCAATAGGAAAACCGTATGATGCTCTGCGAATGCAACTTCTACTCCGTCTCGGTCAGCACAAGACACAGATGCAGGCAGAGAAAGCGGCTGGCTTTCCACACTAATCACATCCATTCGATAAATCAGTTGAGAAAGAGATAGGGGAATCACCCGTCTCAATCACCTTCATTAGATCTATCTGTGAGCCCCGCGACTACAAGTGCTGCTCCGCCTCAGCGACAGCAGAACTACAAACGCGGAACATACAGATAAAGGCTACTTCTCTCGAGAAGAAACCTATAGCTAGAAGAAAGAGCTTTCACCACATGTTCTGAGCAGTCAAAGCATTGCCTGCACGAGCCAGCATCGAACCCCGGTCTCCTGCATGGGAGGCAAAAATTCTACCACTACCCCACCAAGGCAGCCTCGCGGGCCTCGCGAATGCTGTTGCAACTCCCCCTCGGTGGCAAAAAAAAGATAATTGTGACCGGGTAGATTGAGGAAGCGGTTGTGTAGACTGCTTTCCCTGGGAAGGAGTGACCGTTTTTTAGCGGTGCTTCAGTACCCAGAGAGATGCCTTTGCTAGATCTAATCGAATGGGAAAGAGAAAGGGGATTGCCCGTTTCAATCCCTTCCATCAGATCTGTCTGCGAGCCCATGAATGCAGCTACATCTCTGCCTCAGCAGTAGTCGCGATCCGCACGAGAGTAGCCGTGACTCCGCCTCCGCGGCAGCGCGGGATGCTCTCGCTACACAATGAGCTCGCTAATGACTCCTTGGACTGAGGAAAAGGCTGGCTGTCTACACTCACCACATTACCTCCTCGGAGGAAGAAAAGTGAAGTGCAGACCGCTCTCTCTCGGGAGAAGTAGCCGTTATCATCAGCGCTCCAACACCCGGAGAGATGCCTTTGGATCTTTCTGGTTAGGCATAAGATAGGGAATTACCTGTCTTAATTCCTTCCATTTAAGATCAATTTGCTTTTAGCATACACTTCTGAAAATTCTTGACAGAAATAACGACAGTTGCACAGAGAGCGCTTGCTGAATGAATGAGGCTGGTGTGCACTGATTCTTTCATGCTCTCATACATCCTGGTCGGTGACGTCAAAGCACTTCGTTTGACGGTTTGCATAGCAGTTTCAGAGCGTGGTCCCGCTGGAGGCGTTCCCAAAGCGTTTTTGGACGCAGTTCGAGTTCCTGAAAAGGAACTGTAAGCTGACTTTGGTCATTTTATCTCCACCGAAGGTTCTGATTGGTGTGTGATCAATTTTGGGTCATAGTGTTTCCACCTGGGTAAATGTGTGCTAACTGAGCTCAAGCTGTGCAGAACTGAGTTAACAAAATTGTATGCTAGTGTTTTCTAAATGAGCACACCAGGAGGCACGCAGACAAGCGGCGGCATTTCAGCGGTATCTCCCTCGCCGCTCTCCAACTCGTGGGACTGCTTGGCGAGAGCAGTCTCACCGAAGTATCAGCTCCTTGTACAGAGACATGCAGAAACAGAGCTCCAGGAAAAAGAAAGACCCGAGGGTTGTCTTGCAAGAAAGGAGGGCCATGAAGAAAAAGATGAAGAAGCCCTAAGATGAGTGTCTCAGGGCTTCAGAGGGCAGCCCCCACCGGGGAACAGCGAGGTTCACAGCAGCACACGGTGCTCGCTCGTACCCGGTGCCCTCAGGAGACCACCTCACCAACCCTGCCAGTAATACAGGGCGTGGGCATCTCCGGCAAGCACCTTTCTCAGTTTTCCCATCAACATCATAGTGGGGCTGAGAAGTTTGCCACCAGGCTCTTAGGATGGACAAGTCGCAGCTCCACCAGAGGGAAAGTTGTCTATTGCCCAGTTGGTACAGTTCTAGAGATCTTGCAGGCTAGATTCTCTACTGGGGTCACCCACTCTACCTTGAAGGTTTACGTGGTAGCAATACCACACCTTTCTAGGTGGACACACAGTGGTGCGGTGCGCTGAGGTTGAAGCCTCCGGTACGTTCCTGGGTTCCGACCTAGGACCTGGCTGTTGTGTTAGAGGCCTTCTGTGGGCCACCATTTGAGCCCATAGAGGAGATCTTGACCACACTTTTGCTAGCATTGTGTTCTCTGAGGAGAGAAGGTGACCTTCAAGCCCTCTCAGTGGCCCATTTGGACTTTCTGCATGGCATGGCCAAAGCATTTCTGTACCCCCGAGCGGGTTACAGCCCTAAGGTACCTACGGTCACACCTTTGCCAGTAGTACTACAGGCCTTCAATCCTCTTCCCTTCAGAGCACTGGACGCATACGTCCAAAGAGCTGCCCTGTGGAGAAAGTCAGAGCAATTGCTCGTATGCTTTCATCCAGCCAAGAAGGGGTTTTCAGCGACCAAGCAGACTTTAAGCCGTTGGATGGTGGATGCCATTAACATGTCTTATGAGTCCTCTGGTCTCCCACCAAGGCTAGGAGTCAGAGCGCACTCAACACGCGGTGTGGTGGCCTCAAAGGCCCTGCTAGCAGGGGTCTCCATGGCCGATATCTGTGACGCTGCTGGGTGGTCCACCCCCAACACGCTTTTATGGACTGGAATTGTGAGCCATTCCGAGCTTTTTGTTCTCATGCCTTAGCTGTGCACAAACACACACTAGGCAGGGATGTGAAAGTCTAGAGGCGTGGGCATCTTGTTTCCATGGCATCACGTCGACGCAACTCAAGTTCCTGAAGAGGAGCGTCTCTAGGTTACGAATGTAACCCAGGTTCCTCGAAGGAACGAGACGCTGCAGAATTTTTTTCCCCAAATTTGCTGTCTCAAGCCTGTTTTCATCAAACTGGCCTTTTACCGATAAAATGGTGAACAGAATAAGAGGATTACAAGAGGATTACACAACACAAAAACATAAGCTATAAAAGAAAAAAAGGCCCATGTGCCAAATATATATTTTTTGTAAATACTGTAAATAATAAATTAACAAAACCAAAGAGAAAAAAAACTTATCAGCCTTTTTGCAGAATTTTAGTTCATTCTTGTGATGCGCTCTTGAAAGCAGCATCCAATTATTTACAAAAGCACAACCATTTTTATTGTGAATGTACACAAATAAAATAAACATTTTGAATAATTTCAAATAATGTCTTATTGTTGAGTGAGTATAGTAAGCTGTTTCCACTTTTATAAGGCAAAAAGAATTAAGTGATCCTGCCGGCGACACACACAGGAACACATTAAACTACTAACAACTATAATATCCTGAACAAAATAAGGCCTAATAAATTTAACTTTCAAAGTATTAAAAAGAAACATCAAATTAAGATATTTTTTGTTTGAGAGGTAACTCATCTTTTTACCATATATAAAATTTTAGATGCAATAATATGAAAGTGATTTAATGTGCTTTTGAAAGGCTAAGGTGCTTTGACACGAGCAACACCACGAACATGGACGCTGCCAATAGGCTAATTCTGTCATGTGACACTCATGTGACACATTTATTTGCGTTAAAGCCCTTTTTCTCAACAAAAGGTGTTTCCAAACATTTTTTGCTACATTTTATGTTTCGATATAGAATTTATGCGCTAAAGTAAAACAGAAAAATACTACATTTACAAAATTCTATCGATAATTAGCATTTCCATCAGCTATATCGGTAAAAAATTTGAAGGGCTAAATATGTTTTCTCAAAAACACCTTGAATGGAAACTTGGCTAGTGTTGCCATCTCATTGTCACTGTCTAAATCTTCCACAGATATTTCCATTGCCATTTCACGGGCTCTCCCTTCAAGCTTCAAGGCAACAGTGAGGGCCTGTTTCTTTTCGTCGAACTTGGTAGCTTTGGCTAAAAAAAGAACTTCAGAACTGCAGAACTTTATAACTTGGTGCCATCTTTTAACCGTCCACCGCTACCATGTTAAATCATGTAAACACAACATTTTCTCAGTTAAAATACTGTATTCCTCCTTTCATCCCCTTCACACACATCAGTAACACCTGCTGCACACACTTCCTCACAACTCCGCCCCCATTACACTGCGAGCTCACCTTAGAACCGGCGGTAGGCAGAGTAGGTAGGAAATAACATGTTAAAATATACCAGCAGATATGCGTATTGTAGATGCTAGACCACGTATGAGGATTTGTAATGTTGTAGGAGTGGTGTCCTAATTTGTAGGGGAATATTTTCCCCCCTACCCCTCGGTTTCAAGGGAAGGGGTATAAAACAGAATTGGGAGGCATGATTTCAGAAAATGTGTGTAAAAAACTGGGGAAAACTGTAAAACTGCAATTTGAGTGTAAAGCAGGAACTGTGTTTGTAGTTTAGCAGAATTGGTTCAAGGGGTTGGTGCATCAGTTACATGTTGTAGTCATTGTGTCTCAAGTACAAGTAATTGTCTGTAAACAACTAAGAAAAAACTGTAAATATACAGTGGTACTGACAGCTGTATTCTGCTACAGTGTGAACGTGCCTACTACACGAGACAAATGTGTAGTAGTTCCTTGACAATTTTACAAAACTGTTTAACAGTTTGCCCTAATTGACCTGTTAGAACCGAAATTCCAGACTATTTATCGTGTGCTGAATTTTGCAATAGTAGTCATTATTGACCTATGTGTCTAAATCAGATCATTGCATGATGTTAACATGCTTTACCTGACACATTCACAGCTCACCTGTCTGTCCTGGAGTATAGATGGGTTTATCAGTCTGGATAAAGGTCAGAGGATGGTAAGGTTTGAACATGACTTTTCTCACTTCGGTAGTTGTAAAAGACACTCCTTGAAGTTGTACTTTTATTTCCTGCACTGATTCTTCTTCTACCAGAGGAGCCTGATGAGAAGAAATATGAT
Source organism: Enteromius treurensis (assembly GCA_032275025.1). Classification (NCBI taxonomy): domain Eukaryota; kingdom Metazoa; phylum Chordata; class Actinopteri; order Cypriniformes; family Cyprinidae; genus Enteromius; species Enteromius treurensis. The sequence continues at coordinate 4,848,844 of JAUCMU010000013.1, forward strand.
ATATTTACAACCTCTGCAAACATGTAACCTCAAAAAAAAAGTGTTGACTAGTGTAGATGTATTACAGTGATACAATCTAGGGGTGTGTCATATCATACCATCGATAATACCGGTATAAATTTTTACATGATAAAAAAGCGTTGTACCATGATATCTGTGATTTTTTTGGATGTACTGAATGCAAAATCTGCACTTATCAGTTGCTCAGTAACATTTGTTTGATTTTTTTTTTCACAAGGCATGTGACAAAGTGATATGTGCATCTTACAAAATTATGTTTATTTATATAAATTAATTTATAAAATTAATAATAAATTGCTGATGTCAACAAAAAGAAGCACAGAGGAGAGGACTTCCTGTGGGTTTCTGTCAAAATAAAAGCTCCATGAACATTCATTAAAGTTGCAGTCCATAAGACTGACCAAATTGACTGGCTTGGTTTTGCTCCCTCAAGCTCAAAAGTCAAGCTACGCCTATGCAATAAATCGCTCTACCAAAGGTGAATAATCCAACGGTCGGTTAGCTCATATCATATCAAACCATGCAAATTATTAATATTGTTATACTTCATTCTCAAATTATGAATGTTAAGAACATCAGCATTTCCTGCAGTGTGTATTAGCATGTAGATTTAAACTTTTTATGTCGTCATAAATATTATTATCGCAAATATTTTTGAAATATCGTGATATAATTTTAAGGTCACATTGCCCACCACTTATACAAACATATTTATTATGATATTCTGATGACAAACCTTGAAGTTAAAGCAGCGATGAAACTCTTCCTCAGCTTTCTCCTGTTGCAGTAAAGTGCTCTGGTCATTATGAACCAGATAAATGTTCATGACAAGACTGTTTTTGGGCTTGAGAAGACTTGCACACAGTTTGGCCTCAGATCCTGAGTCAATCACTGCAGGAAATGTCACCATGAATGATCTATCTAAAAAAGATAGTGCTCAAGTTTTTAGATACTGCATGCATATTTCTTATGCTATACTGTAAGTTGTCTTTCAAACAACAAACATTTATTTGAAAACAGAGATCATTTAAATAAATACAGGTGAAATCACAATATAATTATTAATGGTACAGGCCCACTAATAACAAAACATTTCTATTCCGGACAACAACAGCCACCCATTAGGGCATTCATGGATGCCACAGCTGAATTCAGTCACAGCTGAATTAGTCCTAACCTGCTGGTGGATTCTGAAGGGACTTGAAAAGCTGGTGGAGTGGGTCCAGATGTCTTTCAAACCTGCCATATCAAGATCTATGGAAATGTGGAGGACAAGTTCTGGTTTTACATTGCAGGCACAGCCATTCCAACGATCTCAGAGAAGCCAGTCAAAAGCTTGGGTAACAACATTGATCCAGTCAACATGCACTGAGTTGGATGGATGGCTGAAATCCGTGGATAGGTCCAGCCTATCTGGAAAGTTCAAAGCCTGGATTTATCAACACAGCATTCTTCCCAAGATCCTCTGGCTCCTCCTAAAATATGCCATTCCAATCTCTACAGTTGAGAAATTAGAGAGGAAGGTCTGCAATCACTTCTGGAGATGGCTTGGACTACCAAAGAGCTTGAGCAGCACAGCTCTCTATGGATGCAACAACAAGCTCAAGCTGCCCTTTAAATCCTTGGAGGAGAAATTCAAGGTGACAAGAGCAAGAAAAGCGGTGCAGTATAGGGACTCAAGTGATCTGAAGGTGGCCAAAGCTGGAATCCAAGTGAAGACTGGCAGGAAGTGGAGGGCAGAGGAAGAGGAGGCTGTCCAAGATGCAGAGGCTAGGCTGCGTCATTGTGGGAGTGGTGACACAAGGCCAGGCAGGCCTAGGATCCTTTCCAATTCTCAAATTAGACACCAAAGGGAAGAAGAGTCGGTGCCTTTTACAAGTGGAGGTGAGAGCAGCAGTGGAGGAGAAAAGAGTATGGAAGGCTGTAGGGATGAAACAACAAGGAGCATGGACTAAAATTCTTTATCTAATCTAATCTGCACACATGGGGGATAGCAGAGTCACCGACATGCCCTCTGTGTTCCAAGCAAGGAACCCTTGAGCATATCCTCTGCAGCTGTACTACGGCACTTGGAGAAGGACGGTATCATTGAAGGCATGACCAAGTCATTAAGACCATCACTGAAGCCATCAGCACAGGACTTGAGTGGGCAAAGCAGTACTGGACCATCCCTCCTAGAAAACTATAGCCTTTTTCAGAGCTGGGGGGCAGGCAACCCCTGCAGTCATAAAATCACCTGCAGGCATCCTGACAACCACGAGAGACTGGCAGCTGTTGGTGGTCCTTTAGAGGCAGTTGAAGTTTCCTAGCCACATCGTTGCTAACACCCTGACATCTTCATTATGTCTGAAACCACCAAGCTGACCGTGCTGCTGGAGCTGACGGTCCTGTGGGAAGACCTGATGGAAGAAGCCTTTAACAGGAAGCTATTAAAATACTGGTCAGTGACTGTCAGCAGGCTGGATGGAGAGGGAGGTGCCTCCCAGTGGAGGAGGGCTGTAGAGGTTTTGTGGCTCGTTCCTTGGCGAGAGCCTGCAATAATTTGGGAATCAAGGAAGATGAGAGCCATCCGCAATACCATCGAAGTGGCAGAGAGGGCCTCTAGATGGCTGTGGCTCAAGAGGGGAGATCCTTGGACTCATGGTTGCTAGCTAGCCATCTGGTCTGATTAGCCTCGGTTGGGTCACCTGGATGAGGGTGTATGATGTTGACAGATGTTGAAAAAAACAATAACTTCCAATCTTCTACAGAAATCATTAAAAACTTACGGCCCTGATGTTTGTCCATCAACAAAGACATGAAGGAAAGACAACAGAAGGAGCCCTTTCCAACCGCAACTTACATCCAGATCCATGATGACTAGTGATCATGAGATTAACTGGTATGTCTCTTATAAAGGCTGTCTCATGCTAAAGGTCCTTCAAAAACAGTTGTATTGATAATCTGATTAATGATTTAACCATGTTGGTGTTCAGAGTGTGGGTTGGTTAGTTAATTAGTGATGATGAGTTTGAACAAGACAAATCATCAAAATATTACAAGCAGGTTGAGTTCAGGTGAAGATATAAAAAGAAACCTTACTCTTGCATAAATAGACTTAGAATAAACATTAAATTCATAATCTTCCTCAGAATATAATTCTGAGTTGAACAACTTCAGTGCTACATATGGGAGTCAAAAGAGAAGTCAAAGAGCTCAGTTTCTTAGTAAATAATGTGTTGGCACTCAACTGAAATCTTTGAAGGGGTCATACATGCACTTTTTCAAATAATAAAGAGCCGCCCAGTGGTTTTCTTTTCATTTATTAAAATAAGATGCCCCTTCTGAAATGAAGGCATTCTCAAATGCCTGTTGGTGAGGCGTCACACCGAGAGAGGCCGCTCCCACAATAGTTGATTGACACTGGTGTTTTAGCAAAGACCGGCCCGGGGTGAGAAGAAAGCTGTCGGCTGAGAGCTGGTGTGTTCACCATATTTGCACAGTCAATGTAAATCATGTGTCTATGTGCATATGACAGACATTGTCTTTTCTGTGATTTTAATTTTTTATCTTAATTATTATTATTTTGTTTGATTACTACTTTTTTAAATATAAAGTTTAATAAGTTCTACTATACCCACCAGGGACACCTGCCTTCTGTCGATTAGAAAAGGTCCTTACAAACAAGAAGGTTCTGAAGGATGCGTTCCACAGTGCAATTCTGCATTTTGCACCCAAGAGTGTTGTCTTCTCTTTTATTGGAATGTTATGCAGGTAACTCAATGTTATTCATTTGGAAAGGAATGTACACATATTTTCAAAAACATAAAATAACTTGCAAGTGTCACCAAACATGTTTAACCATTACTTTAACCTCAGAGCCATTTGAAAGTAAAAAGCATTTATAATATTTTTTAAAGACTATGTGGATGTTACGAAGCGGACTGGAGACAGATGGTAAGTAAAACAGTAAATGTTTACTTAACAATGAGTTCTCAGAATGCAGAGATAACGGGAGAGAATGCAGGGGAGTAAAGTATTGCAGAAGTATATCTGAATGGATCAACTGGATGCTGATACTCGTATATCTTGTTTGTTGAGGTGGCAGGCGGGCAGCTCTCTTGGGGCAGAAAACATCATTGTATTCCTCATAGCACGGAGGAATTTCCACAGACTGTTTCTCAACGGGGCTTTCTATGGAAGTGGAACACAGTGAAATGGACGTAGGAGGCTGAAGAAGTAACTGTTTGAAACATTCGGGCCAGCATTTGGAGCCCCATTTGAGGACCTCTCCAGTACCCCAAGAGAGAACGGGCTCATGCCTCGCCAGCCACGGGCGCCCTAGGACCACGTCGATGGTTGAGCCCTCCAGAACCAATAACTGAATTTCCTCTTCATGACACTGACCTATTCGAATATAGATGGGCGCTGTTTGATGGGTGACACTCTTTTTGAAGAGGAGCTGTCCAGTAACCGATTGGATCTGGTATGTCACTTGGAGGCGCGTGGACTTAACTCGGAGCTGTCGAGTGATGTGACCAGCGATGAAGTTGCCTGCCGACCCGGAGTCTATGAGGGCTGCCACTGAAATTGAGAAGTTTTCTGCAGTAAGTGTGATGACAGTGGTTAGAAGATTACATTTTTTTGCTCATGGGCATTATGGTACTCACCACAGGACGCGGAGGTCTGGTAGGGCAGTCCCGAATACCATGCCCTGATTTGCCACAATATAAGCAGAGCCCCTGAGACATCTGCCGTTGGCGTTTGTGTTGAGTGAGGCATCTAGTGTCAATAGACATGGGTTCTGGAGGGCTGTGGTCCCTTGGTGGGCAGGGGAGAGAATTGACAGTGCTTGTAGAAGGAGTCTTATAGGCGGTTACCCGGGGTGAGCATCGAATAGCCAGTTGTATAAACCGTTCACGTCCTATCGTGTCATCGTGGGACGCAAGCATGAGAAGAATATTTGGTTCCAAACCTTGTGTGAAGGTGGTTAGAAGAGCTTGATCATTCCATCCGCTTGACGCCGCTAAGGTGCAGAATTTGTTGGCACTTGTTGTGCCTTGTCGCAGAGGATAGAGCTCCTCTCCAGCAGATGTCGTCTGATCAGAACGACCGAAAACCTCCAGGAAATGTTGTGCAAAAGATCCGTATAAGCTGACAGCCGGGCCCACCTGACTCCAAACTGACTCAGCCCATCTGAGTGCCGAACCTGAGAGACATTAAATGAGATATCCAATCTTTGCATTATCTTTTTGGCACATACTTGGGTAAGTAGCAAACGTGATCGAGCGCTGCAGTAGAAACCCCTTGCAATCCCCCGCCACGCCAGAGAAGGGCGCCGATCGAAACATGGGACATACTACAGCAGGTAGGGAAGAAGCGGTGTTGACATCCGGGCTTACTGCAGTGGGTGATGGTGGAGCAGGTGCCAGTGGAGGTGTTCGTGGTTGTGGCTTGTAAGGATTGGGAAAATTAGCTAAAAGAAATTTCATCCAATTGAATCCTTTTGGCTAAAAGAAATCCAATCATTCTGGGAAAGCTGGACTCAGAGAAGTCTCGCAAAGCTGGCAGATGATATGCCATAAAACGAGATCTTAAGATCTAAACAGGATTACCCCCTCGACACCCACCCACTTTACGAGAAATATACAAAATGTCATGTTTTGTGAATATACTGTTCTTTTTCACTGCCATATTTGGTGTCAATTTATAAGTTCAAAGATGAATGGTACAATGGTCTGAGGTTCACAGCAATCATTTATCTGAGGAAGAAAAACTCTTTTAAAGAATTAGGCTTAAACACTAAGGGGATGCCTCCCCCAAAAGCAACAGATGGTAATCTCTCCCCACAGGTGCTATGGGAAAATCTGACCAGCAAATGTCCTTTGTGCTTAAAGTTTATGGGTGTCGGTTTTTAAGATGTATATAAGAAATGAAGCAGGACATCACACTAGACTTTGTTCTGTAGCCAGAGAGTCTCCATACTGGAGTTTGCAGTATGTCTTCGGTCTGATCCAATCAAGGGCGCATAAAAGATCGCTGCTCCAGAGACTCTTTGACTGAGCTCGAGGTTATACGCTCGATCCCTCTCTGAACCTTGACTCTCACCTTGTTATCTCCTCTGGTCTTACCTGTATCGTCTCAACGATCGCTGCGCTGGTCGGATTGGAAGGACTCACCACATTGAACTCTCGCTCTCTGCTCCTGCAAAGGAATATCACTACCTGAATGAACTGAACCAAAGAATGAGTATACTTACCTTCTACTTACCTCATTGAACTCTCGGGCTCTGCTCCTGTTCTGAAATAGCGCTGCTTGAACAAACTGTTGAAAGACTGTATATACTGTACCTACCTACTACTTACCTTTTGAACTCTGACTCCAGAAAATAAGGAATTTACTTACCTGTGTTGCTTACCTGCTTCAGTTTACCACTAATTATGTTGTTGATCTTCAGACTTGCCAGCGAAGTTCTTTGAGTTATCCTTATATCCTGTTTTTGCAAGAAAAGAAAACACAGCTGATGCAGTCTGTCTATGTTTGAATCAATAAACTCAAGCTTTAACTGAATTTCCCTTGTCAGTCTTACCTGAGTGTGACAATACCACAGTGGGGGAAGGCAGTATCAAAAATGTTTAAAAAGGTAATCTTGTATAGTTGTAAAAAATAATTGATTATAATAAAGTTTAAAATATAGTGTTTACATTAAAGAACTTTGTGCTAATAATACATATAACCCAGTGAAGGAAATATGTTAATAAACAAGCAATTATTATAGCTCACTTTGTTTGGAAATTATGCAAGCTAAAACTAAAATATATAATTAATCTTAATTCAACAGATGGCCTTGCATCATTTTAGAAAGAAAAAAAAAGTGATGTGATATTATATATCATTATATATGTTGATTTTAAAATAAAATACTAATATCGCCTGGATTCTGATTGAATAGGGGACACCTGCTTTCCAGTGATTACCGTCGTCTTGACTACAGAGACCGTCTCTGCATTTGATAAATAAAGTTTAATTCTCGTCATTGTACACTACCATCATGTTCTTCTACTTGATAATGTTCAGTGCTTTGCTACAATCTGTATTGTTAGAAGCGCTATAGAAATAAAAGTGACCTGACCATAAAAAATAAAAAAAACAGCCTGTCTTCCTGCTTCCACTCAAAATAGGCATTTTCAAATTTATATGATAAATGATCTGTGGGGCATTGTGAGCTGAAACTGCACATACACATTCTGGGGACACCTGAGACTTATATTATATCTTGTTAAAAAAGAGGCATAATAGGTTTCCTTTAATAAATCAGTGAATCTTTTGGTGATAAGAGTCATTTGTTTGTTGCTCATCTGCATGTAGTCTTAATAAAAACACACTGTTAAATTTAAGGGTCAGAAACACTTTTTTTTCTTCAATAAAAGCTTGACTAACACGAGGAGGAAAATATGCTACAAATTGAATAATATTTCCCATTTAGAGACTGCAAAGATACCCTGCAGAGCTTTTTCATTTGAACTCTATCTCTCTCGCTCAAGCCTTTGGGTTTTTGTCTCATTGTGCCAAAATGCCCTCAGTGGATGAGTGTGTTTGCGCTTGTTTCGTAGAGCCAAAATAAAACACATTTGAATCTGATTTAATTCCTAATGCATGCTAATGTTTCCTACTTCACTTGATTGGATTGAGAAATAAGAAATGTGCTTATTAGTTGAACACACAAATGGCCTGAATTATCTGCCGAGGCCAATATAAAATTAAATGCAGATTTCCAAAGAGCCGAATCTCAGGGAATAGTTCTGGATTAGGATTTTACATCCCAATTATGTGACCAGCAAACTGGAAAACAAACGCCACCGTTGCCCTTTTAGTCCAGTGCAGGTGAAACAATCATCAGTCAGAATGCAGTTGTTCATTCAGACCTACCGTCCCTCCAGACAGAAACCTCTTGTATGATTATTGATTCAACATCAGCTGTCCACCCATTTTCTACCCTGTTTTCAACACGTCAAACAAATTTGGAGGAATGATCCGCATTGAAAAATGCCCCTAGGGATGTTCTATAGTGGAGTCTGCCACCGGCAACACACATAATGCTTTTCACAGAAGGACAAATACACATTTCATGCCTGTCATATTTCCTTAGCTTGTGTTGTACTAAATGCTAGAATTGTGTTATACAAGCATTACATCTGCTGGAAATTACATTCACTTAAAAGATAATTTTGTCATCATTTACTTATTTCCATAAATGTTTTATCTGACGTGAGGACATTTTCAAGCTGTTCTTTTCAAAACCACAAAAACATATACTGAGACAATTAGGCTCCAAAATGGACCAAAAAAGCATCATTAAAGCATGTCATGCAACTTATTTTTTGTGGCTCATTTGAGCAATTTGTTTCAAATATAAGACTCATAAACTGCTTCCTTGATGCTTTGGACTCTGTTGAATCTCAGTGCCTTCTTGTTGAGCGACTCATTTGTTTGTACAAACGATTGACTCCTACGAGCTGGTTCTGTTAATGAATTAGTGAATCATTTTGACGGCTTCATTCAAAAAGCATTATATAGAAGCATTATATCTGCATAGAAATTACATTTTTAAAGTCTAAATGATTGTTCTGTCATGTTAAGTCACCATCACGCCACTCCAAACATTTACAGTAAACCTACAAAACCTCCAAAAATGGACCATGAAAGTAGTCAATATAACTTGTTTCAACTTAAAAAAGCAATTAATAAGAGCCATTTGTTGGTACAAGCATTTTAAAAGGCACTCATATGAGCTGGATCCTTCAGTGAATCACTTTGAACTGATTCATTAAAAGCAAATGACTTGTGAGCTGGTTCAATTAATGCTGCTCTTTTATATAGTATATAGTGACCAGGGGTTTCCAAATTCTAAAACAGACAAATAAGTGCCATAAAAGGACAGTATACTTAAAAAAAAAAGATTCTTAAAAGAAATAACTCATGCATTTTAATGACTTTTTTCCAATCTGGACATTTTAAAACAATTGTTGACTTAAAATGATAATTCTGTCACATTTGTCTCACCCTTTACACTAAATTAGCTCCCTTCAATTCCACAAAAGGCATTTAAGCTCCATAAAAAGTAGTCCATACAATTAATTCGCTGTATAGAGACTCTATTAATATCATCTGCGCATATTCAAGCATGGCTTGGCATGTTAAAGCAAACATCACTGAATGTCATAATCAACTAGTCTATGACAAGACTGAACAGTATTTATGCTCCTTTACTGATACCTTTCTGACTGTGATAGCCCCAGTTGCTAATAATGTTAGCAATATAGAAAAGAACAGGTCGGAAATTATGCTTTGTGTTTCACAGAAGAAATAATAGCCACAAGGGCTTGGAATGATATGGTCGCTAATAAACAGTCAGTGATAGAACTAGTCTTTGCATTATCTATCCCTGTAAAGGCTACACATGCCAGCAATGTATTACGCTAAATATCGTCTCCTTCTCTAACCGGCCTCATAAAGCTCAGTTAGTTCAATGCACACGGCTCAGGTGAGCGACTCGGATAGGTAGAGCATCAGAGGAGGCCCGCACTCATCCGTGCGTTCGTTCTATCACGCCGCTAAATCGCCAATGTGCTGACATTTCTCTTCATTAGAGGCAGTGAGCAGGAACGCAGGGACCGGAGACATGCTTCATTACGGTTCTTCATTTAAAGGGGCCACGCCTGAGCTGACACATTAGAGTCATCCGCACAGGGACGAGGGGGGTTTGTATCTTAGAAAGGTCATGTGCAATGGACAAACACACACAAACACATCCTCACTTACACAGGTTAACGTGATGAAAGCACCATCAACGGATTCGTGAAAAAAACAGACACCAGTTTTCTCCTCAGTGGCGTGTTCAGGAACAATCACTGTACTTCCAAACTGTACTTCCTGTATGTGCTTCCACAAGGTTTTCTGGAGAGTTATCATGTTACTAATAGCGAACAGCCACTCACCTCGACTCCCTGCACTTTGAGCTTCATGTGATCCTCCCGCGTGGTTTTCCCATCTTTCCTCTTCTTCCAGCAGTAGCCATCCTTTCTGTATTTCACCTTCTTCCTGTTGTAGAGGATCATAGACCCATTCTGCGGCCTGCGACAGAGAGAAAGGGATAGTTTTAGGACACACACGCACACCGTGCAACATGTCCCTGGGTCGACATCTTATTTGACCCTTGTGGACAACATTGTGATTAACCAATGAGAATTGAAGAACCAGTTTACAGTTTTTGTGAGGTTTTGGCTTACAATCAGTGTTTGGTGCTTGAACATCAGTGTCGGTCATCTTTGATATTAGGGATTACTCATGGGTAAGGGTAGGTTTAGGTGTAGAGATATGGTCAAGACTATATTTTTGCTTTAAAATATTGTTCCATGGTCAACAAAATATGTTGACCTAGGCACACATCGAACTTGGTAAAATCAGGCTGTGTACCCCCCCACCAGTATTAACAAAAACACCAAATATTATAAATAGAAACTTACAAAATTATTATATGCATAAATTCAAAGATCCATACACAATTACAATTATTTGTATCCCTTTATTCTGCATTTATATATTATTAAAAGTCAAAATAACATTTAAAAGACAGTGTTTTGTATTTTTTCTAGATAAAAAAAAAACATTAAAAAAAAATATATTGTAACATTTATGTCTGTTTTAGTTCTGTTCTTAGTTTCGTTTTCATGTCTTCCTGTTTTAGTTTCGTTTTCCCTTG
>JAUCMU010000013.1:4859705-4875779 GCA_032275025.1 Enteromius treurensis
TTTGTTTAAAATAAAAAGTATATTATTTGAACTTCACGTCTCCCGCGCTCTCCATCTCCGTCTGACCAGACGTTACATATATATAGTTGATAAATATTATTATATATACAGTATTTACACACTATGTGCATAATAAGTATGTGTACTGTGTATATTTATTATGTATATATAAATAGAAACACATTTACATTTTGAAAATATTTACATTTATATTATTTTTTACATATATAATAAGCATATTTAATATATAAACATATTTTTCTTCAATATAATGCATATAATTCATACATAACAAACATAATGAACACACACACACACACATATAGATAGATATGTTAAAAAATATAAAAAATATAAATTAAAATAAAAAATAGCTTACAATACAAATAACAGCCTCTTTCTCTTGAGGTAGTGGCACCGAAAATTTTACAGAATACAGCATAGAGCATTCAGAGTAAAGCAACTTCCTTCAAATTTATAGACTGAAAGTGAGAGCAGAAAGAATTTCCCCCCAAATAATTCATAATTCCAGTAATAATAAAACACTTTAACACACCAATGACTCGAGCCTCTATAGCTCAGAGCTGATTTGAGGAACGCACAGCTCATTATTATCATAACCGTACTGTAGACGGAGTAAAACACGTTAGCTTGACGGAGTGCCTTCCAGACCGCAGCGGTAGCAGGATTAATATCACATTGAGGCCCTTTATGTGGCCCGTCCGTTCCCATTTATACTGGAGGTTTATTGCCGGCTCTGCGTTTGTAGCGAATTCTTCTCTGCCCACTTCTTGGTTTGACACACAAACAATCGGTCTTGGGACTGTATTTAATGGGAATTGGTTTGATGACTGTTTATAGGTTCTGTCATGTGCATTGGCTGGTTGTGCTCGTTTTTCACCGGTGACGACCGATGCCATGGGAATGCTTCCTGGGTGCTGTTTGCCAAAACAAATGTGGAAGGCAAGAAGTGCCCTGCCAGCACATGCCATGTAGCCTCAGAAATCATCAGAAAAAAAATAAATAAATGTGTGGGACGCAGGATCTTTGCTTTGTAGTTATTTTTACTCATAAAATCAGAACAAGGACAGGAAATCAGAATAAGTCAGAATTAAAAACTGCATTTCCTGTACGAAGACCAAAACTGAGCATAAATGGATATGGTTGTGCATGTATGGACAGAATAATAATAATAATATATATAAATAAATAAATAAATAAATACATATTTTTTTATATATTTCATAATTTTATATATATATATATATATATATATATATATATATAAAAATATATTTATTTATTAAATATTTACTTCTCTCACACAGTTAGTTATTATATTTTCTCTTAGCCGTGAAAACACAAAGAAATATGTTTCTCCATTAAGACACAGGTGAGCATTTTGTATCGAACACTTCTCAGAATATTTTACCAGGACTATTTATCGTGAGTGTGTTCAAGCCATTAGCTCGGCTCTTTTTCCTCGGGACCTTTGGGTAAGCCATTTTCTTTTTTAATTGAAGGCAGTTTGTTCAAGAAAAAAATGAAGCACTTTAGCAGGGGAATGTGAGGTGGGCCCGGAGCACATTTCCAAAAAGCAGCCGGGAACAAGAGCTCTCTTCTGCGTCCTCTTTCTCTCTCCAATTAATCTTATCAGAACTATACATATTTATACATGGAGAGCAGGGCAAAAGGAAAGCTAACCGTTCTGTAATCACACTTCGGATGACAGGACGCCTCTTCTGTTTCAGCGACTTAATGTACCAGACAGAAATGGAAAAAAATACGGGGCAGAAAAAAAGAAACGTTCTTAAAAGGATGTGGCTGGGAATCCTGTCTTATTCAAAGGGCAGCATATGTTTGATTAAACACAGGCAGTCTATATGAGCGTGTAGGACTTCAGCAAAGCTTTAGATATCTGTATAATGAATAATAAATGGGATTGTTATGCTTTAGAATGTATTCATAATACATCAAATCTGTAGTAGTCGCACTTGAGCGCTGACGTGTTTTAGGATATTATAATGCAATCACAGAATAACTTTGCAGGCCTCCCTAATTCACAGCAGGTGTTTTTTTTTTTTTTTTTTAAAGGCACCAATTATAATACAATATCAAAGGGCGAAATTGCACAGCTGCAGGAACAGACACGGTGTTCTGGCAACACGTTAGATTCTCCTCTAGCAACCTGGGAAATGTTCAAGAAAGTTAGAAAGTGTCTCCTTGCCACAGGTTTCTAAATTATTCATTTTTATTCCGCTCATTTTGAACATAAATAAAGCGCCTGTGCTGTGGTGGTGAGAGTGCTTGCTGTTGAAGCTAGGTTACACCTAAAAGACTGTGGAAATAGCGGCGTAATTACAACGGTAAACGCAAAACGCAAGGCTTTACTTATTCCGAGGAAACGCCAAAATTCAGGATTTTCCAACATTTTCGCATTTCCTGTGAAAACAGATGATAAACGGGTGAAAACGTGTCGTGGTGCAGCAGTTAGCAAATGACGCAGACAATGCAAACAAATGCTGACTGCTAAATACTTAATAATACACACTATATACTGTACGCTGCCAACTGGTCTTCTCACATCATGGTTAGAATAAAATAACATCATATGAACATTATTAAATGCTGCTTAAAAACTGAATAATGTGAAGTATTCTAAAACGGTCTTACGAACAATTCGTACATACTCAGACGAGGTGGCAAAAACGTGCTAATTCGTACAAATGCGTATGGCCTCGTATGATTTGTCTAAACCCAGTGACGGGTAGGTTTTAGGGGTGGGGTTAGGTGTAGGTTCTTTGTACAAATTCAAACGAATTGGCAAATCGTAAAATATATACGATATTGCAGAAATCGAATGAATTTGTACGAATTAGCCACGACGTAAAACATGTATTGCAGTGAGACTGGGTTGTAAGTATACTGAATACTTATTAAGAAATAGTAAATAATATACTTGAATAATCATTTAAAACAGTACTATGGCACAATACTAACAAGTAAAAATCTATTTAATTGCCATTAAACGGATATTTTGCTTTTTTTATCCAATTCTGTGTAAATATTTTTTTTCATGAACAAATACTGCTCACCAAATAATGAAGATTGTGTAGTTTTACTGCCGAATGTTTAGAAATAGTATGTCATTATGCAAACTAAACCTATGAAACAAGCAAGTCCATTTAATTGCCATTCAGGTTTGATCGTGAATACATTTTAAGAATGATCATTTTGTACTTTTATGCAGTTTTGTGTAAAAATATCTGGGCAAACCAATGAAATAAGTACAAAATGAGTTTAAAATCTAATCTAAAATCTAACATCTAATTGAAGAACCGTGTCATGATGGTATTTTAAATACGATTTCTGTTAGAATGTCTTAGTAAACCCAATCATACTGTTTAGTAAGTAAATAAATTAAGTTAAAATGACAAAATTGAACTTCAGCGCTAGCATAAATAGTACTAATTCTTTACGAATCTTACAATTAAATTGGTGCATGCTTAGAACGGTAGCAAATATAAGTCAAACACGAGTTAAAAGATGCATAACAACAATAAAGAAGTGCAAGTATTGCACTGCACACGCACATACACAAAAGAGACTCCAGTCGCGTCTTATCCGACCATCACAACGCTTGACTCGACCACCAGAGCATCTGATAGCTGTTAACAGACAGAGGCTCCTGGTGTGTGTACAGTCACGCTGGCATTTAGCCACCTAAAAGACTGGTATTCCATATGGCACAGAAGCTGAGCTGTTTATCCTTGCAGGAGTCCTGCCTCTCTCCGCCTGTTTTCATATCTCCTCACCTTGCCTGTTGATTTAATAAACGATAACAGAGGTGGCAGGCGGTAACAAATCACCCCCCATGTATTCTCCCACCTGCCCACCCCTCAATGTCAGCAATCACACTCATCAATCAATCACCTCATTACCATGGTGACAGGACTGCGGCACACGACGAGCGCAAAAACACATGAGCACATGCGCTGCTATCGGATGCGATCTAATGTAATTGTGGGTCTGATTGAACAGAATTTGATTTCTGCTGTCTGAGGGGGTGCTGAGGGTGTTTCTGGAGACAAGATTCCATCAGTGTTCAGGCATCTTATCGAGATGCGTTGCTAATCGCAGCCTCTGATGGCAGTGAAGCGAGGCTGTGGCAGATTCAGAGACGTACCAAGAATAAAAAAACCGACTTCAAGCCTGAATTTTAATTCGGTTTGAACCGAGGAAGCAAAGAAGATGCAGAATCGCAATTACAATGATATCCTAAATTGTATTTAAAACTTTCATTAGAAATGTAGAAAAGTAAATCAAATGTAAACACTTACATTACTTTAATAAACCCTAGTTCGCCTTAAACAATGGCTAAATAGCCACTTTTAGGTCTTTTTTTGTGCTCGATAAGACCAGGAATGAATTCCAGCTGACATTCAGGGTTAAAATTCATCTTGACAGTAAACATCTGGATCCAAGAGCGATTCGTGGCACTACATTTGTAGTCTGCACTATATCCTTTCACACAGTACCGGACACGAGTTTGATCCTTTTGTCACGTTCAGCATTACAGAACACTGATCCCATCCAAACCTGCTGCTTGGTTGGCTAAAACAGACGGGGTCGGGACAGTGATGGGTGGAGGGCCTTGTCTACGTCTGATTGCCTCCAAACAAGAAAACTGATGTCCCTACATGGCTTATCGGAACAGCGGACCCCGAGGATGGCTTGAAAGAGTATAAATAAAGGCCTGTCTGTCTTCAGCAGCCCACAAGTGGATTAGAAATTGGGTTTTTGTGTTTGTAAGTCTGGCGGGGCCAGTGGGATAAGGAGGGGGTCGAGGCTGTTGCCTTATCTCCAAAAAGCAGAGAGCACAGGCTGCCCGGGATCAATAAGGCGACCACAGGCAACAAGCGCTAACCTTAAAATGCACAACGCCCCCAGACCGAGCAACCCCAGCGAGCATTTGGTCAGGGTGAGTTTTCCAAAGGCCATGGAAAGGCCACAGCATTCATGGCTGAATAATTGCATACAGGAGTTGCGACATACGATGGGCTTCCCGATCATCTGGTTTTCAGGCTTTCCCTCTGGGGGTTGGAGGTTATCAATGGTGGTGGCATTTGGAGCTGTGGTGTGAACAGTAATGGAAAGACGGCGCTGAGTTTCGGCCCTCAGGGAAAATCGCGTTGAGGCTTCTGCATTGTGTTAACTGGATGAGTGTGAAAAGGGTAAAGCCACGGAAGCTATTAAACCTAATTAAATCATTACTAGAAACATTACGCTGCGTATGTTGGAGATGTTTTTAAACTGTTTTCTTTGCCCTCGGGTTACAATATACTCCATGACAAAACAACCCCCCCCTCTAAAAAACAATGTCCGACACTGATGTAAACAAGATTTCAATTTGCAGAAATGGGGGGGTGGGGTGAGCAAGAGAAGCCAATTACACTTTTAGGATTCGCTTCTGTGTATATTAAGGCAGCATTAGAGCTGCAAGGGTTGTAATGAATTTAGAACTTCAACTGAGTTGACCGTGAAACACAGGAAGTGGAATTAGAATTGCAATTGAAATGACAGGAAGAGATGGATAAATGGAACAAACAATGGATCGAGAGATGGACAGATAATCGATACATAGAATGATGGATGTATGGAATGATAGACAGAACAATCAATCGATAGAATGATCGATAGACAGAAAAAACTGACAAATGAACAAGTGAACAATGGATGGATGGACAGAACAAACAATACTTAGATTGATGAATAGAAGGAATGATAGAACAATCAGAAGATAGAACAAACGATACATAGAACTATGGATGGATGAATGGGTGGGTAAAACAAAAGATACGTACAGTAGAATGATAGATGGATGGAATGGTAGAAGGAACATGGATAGACAGACAGATAAAAGAAGCAAATTAACAATGAATGGATGGAACAAATGATACTTTGATGATGAATGGATGGATGGATGGATGGAATGACAGACAGAACAATCAAAAGATACATGGATGAAGGGATGGATGGATGGATAGAACAAATGATACATGGAAAGTAGGATGACAGACAGATAAAACTCTAGATAGATAGATAGCTTTAGACTTTAAACTTAAATATGCTTAAACTAAAAACAAAGCAAAAAACAGAGCAAACCTGCATAAAATATTCTCAACAAGAAACGTTCAATGGAACCAAAATGTTTGAGGGACAACAGTTTATATCTATTAGGCTCAATAAAAGAGTTGATACTGCCATTGTTGTGTGAGACACCTAGAACATTTCCACAATCTCGCCACACATTCCTGCAGAGAACCGCGAGATACGAGAGAGAGCGAGGAAGACACATGATGTGTTCTCCTGCATGGTGTCCTGTGTGTTATCTGCTGTGGAAGGGACAGTAAGCGGTGGGCTGCTACACAGGGTTAATTAAGTTATTGGAGGTGCAGGACTCCTCATGAATACATCAGCATGAGGTTGTGGACTATCTGTGTTTGTCAGGGGCACGGGCTGCTACCTGTCCATGATTCCACACACATAGGACGCTTCACCCTCCTTCCTTCCCTCCTCAATCTCTCAGTCAACTCCACACCCACAGGGAGTCAAATTAATTTTTTCGCCAGACCGCAGGGTATTACAAAAAGGCAGCGCTGGAAGCACGGCATCTTTGAGGAGCAGCAGATCTCCCCTCTGTTGATATGTAGTAGCAGCTTCCTGACTGTGTCCTGGCGGAGTTGTGTCCTTGTGCCGTGCTGCGCGACTGGAACGAAGAGGGACGTGCCTTCAAAAATCAATCAAAATCAACACATGCTTCAAAGCAGCTCAATCAAGTACTTCCCAGCTGAACCGCTGAGTCAGGAGTGGGAGAGACAATATACTGCTTGAAACAATAAGCCTTTTTTGATTATCATTCCTATCACAGTTTTGCCAAATGCAACCAAATTACAGGATGTTTTCAGACCCTCCATAGACAGCAATGCAACTACTATATTCAACGCCCAGAACAACACAGTCTCACTCCAACTCGTCACATTTTGACGCTCGGTCAAAACATTTTTGGGTCGTTTGAAAATTGCCTTTCAATTTGTACAAATGAATTTCATTAGAGTGCATATTGCTAATCGAATCATAATTTGTGTTTCGAAGATAAATAAATGGCAGGCTTACAGGTTTTGAACGACATGAGGGTGAGTAATTAATGATACTATTTTTCATTTTTGGGTGAACTATCCCTTTAATTTCCTATTGATTTTTGGTAAAAATATATATTTGGCTATTGCTACAAATATACCTGTGCTGGCACATTTGTGGTCCAGGTTCACACACTCACACTTCACTTGCATAATGTATATCAGCAACATTTATACTACATTATCTGTCAAAACGGTCATCTTTATCATGACATTTCTCAAGATTTGTCTTGAGAAATGTCTCAGATCTGGCTCTGACCTGTTTTAAACCCGGTCTAAATAAAGTACAGTACACTCGCTGCTGGTTAGCACCTATTTCTCTCTTCGCCTTGTCTCTGTCCATTCTCATTCCCGTCTCATCTCAGTCTCACACCTCTGTAATTTCATATCCATCATTAAAAGGCTGTGGGAGAGCAAGGCGCCGCCAGTGGGCTCGGCTATAAAAAGCATTCCACTGAAGACTACCTTGCCTTCCATTTCCATCTCTGTTGTAAATTGCCAATTTCTGGAGGCTTGACAACATTGTTCTCCCGACAAAGAGTGAGGTGAAGACAGCAGCTTATTAACCTAGACTCAGATGCGCCCACTGTTCAGGTTAATAACCGCAAAGCGAAGCGTCCGTGGCCTGTGGGGAGGGGATGGGAGCGTGCCGAGAGACCGCTGCTGACGATCATGCGAGAGACAGGCGGTAGAGCAAGAGAGCTGATTGCAGTGAGATTAGATTCATCTTTTGAAATGATATGAGAGGCGTTGAATTTTTTGGGGGGTTTCGTCCCTCTCAGCTTGCTCTCTCTCTCTTTGTGGCTGAATCCCAATATATCTGTGTTGTGAAATGCAGATCATACAGCAGCCTCAAAATGTCTTCAGACACTTAAAGTCAACACAAAAGAAAGGTGACACAGTTGACTCAAAGAGGGGAATAAAATAGGGTGGGATTTCATTTTATTCATTATTGAATTGTGAAAAATGGGCATTATATATAAGAATGGAGGCTTGTAATACCTGGAGAAATCTAAAGCAATGACATTCAGATATTTTTAAGTGTCCGAATACTTTTGGGGCCACTGTATGTACTTTCCACTCTGCTTCATAATACTCTTTTAATATTCTTTCTGTCCATCCTCTTGACGCTCATGGTTCTCCAGTGAGAGAGGTCGAAATAAAAAGAAAATCAGAGTGAGAGTGAGAGACAGAGAAAGAGAGAGAGAGGAGGGTGTGCACTATGGATTTAGTCATTCTGGTGTCTCATATTGTTCCCATCAATAAATGGGAATGGATCAGCTCTCATTCAATCATGTGGAGACATGGTGAGCAGCTCTGGTCTGTCACTGCAGCCCATTGACCCAACAATACACACACACACACACACACACACACACACACCTCATATTATGCACATCAGCATCTGGGAACCGATTCTGACCTGACTTGAACAGTCAAGGAAAAACAATGACACAGACCAAAAAATAAATAAAACAAAGAAAGAAATGATGTTAGAAAAAGACAAAATGATTAAAGTGATGGTAAAATGTTCAGTTTATTATAATTCAAGTTAAAATGACATAATCTGTCTAACACTGTAGTATAAATCTGATTCACAAGCTGGCGATACAGCTCGATTTCTGATTTGATTAGATTCAATCCGATTATTTTGGATATTTATCATGTACAGTACCTACTGTAATGCCTAATGCTGTAAAATACACAAGTAAAGTAATCTAGTACTACATTACTAATATTGAAAGTAAAAACTTTTTATAATAATATAGTTACATTGACCTCTTTCCACATCGCATTAAACAAAGCCAAAATGTTAATATTATAAGCATTTTGAAGCATTCTCGAGGCATTTCCAGGAATACGGTGGTCCAAAACACAATAGACTTGAATGGCTTACCTTGAAAATACTTTGGATACCTTGAAAATCTCATTTAAAAAAAATTATATATATTAAAGATTTTACTTATATTAATATTATTTATTTATTTAATTGCCTTTGTAATTTCAATATGTCAGTGACTTACATGAGTGGGTTGTACGACATTTCATTGTCCTCAGAAAAATACACAAAACTACGCAAGGAAAAAAACAGACTGTGCTGAACACAGCTTCACTTGCAGCAAAGATAAATAAACAGTGGACTGCAAAGAGAAAAAAAGTGCAAATATAACCACACGATACCAGTAAACCAATTCTTCCCTAGAAACGATAGAAGGAGCTGATTGTGAGTGTGTCTCAAAACTGACTGGGCAAATTCACTGTGCGTTTATGAAACGGGACCATCAGATGAACAGCTGACGAGGATAAACCGGAGCTTTAGGGTGACATGTGTCTCTAAGACGGAGCACATCCAAACAAATCTCTTCTATCCCGAAACAAATCCCTCCGATGCAACAATGATACATATTTCTCATATGCTACAACCAGCTGTCAAGCAAAACTCTGGACAACACTGCTTCATCTCTTCAGGCAAACCGATAGACATCCGCAATTTAGTACTGGAAATCTGGCATCCGAAATTTGGCGCAGCTGTCAACGCAAACAAACCTTTTCCTTAAGGGTTTATCTAGATTTAACGGTGTTTGACGAGCACTTCATAAATAGTTTAGAGAGCGCTGTGGAGGAGCTGTAGAAAAGGCTGACGCAGCGAGACAACGAGAGCTACACCAATGAATGAGCTACATACACATCCACCATTTATCAGAGACCAGCAAGATAAATTGCGCTCGCAGTGTGAAGAGAGAGAAAGAGAGAGAGCGAGTGCTTCCTCTTTGTCCAAATGCTCATTTGGGGAGGCTCTGACTTATAAATACTGCATCAGTTGAGGGCTGGATCATCTGCTCTCGCCTCATTCCAAACCCTCACCACAAATACCAGCAGAGACGTGCATCTCAATGAACGCTGCAGCATCCAGCAGTCACTCATGGTTCACATGCTTTTGACCCCCATTTCCTGGATTCATCTCCCAAGTCGGCGGGAGACCACTTTCAGAGAGCCTTTTCTCTCCTCAACCCCCTTAAAACTCACCTATATTCTCACATAACCAGACTTCTGACATCTCAGACGCTTATTCTAGCCAAGAAAGTTCACTTAAACACAAAGAAATGGACATAAAAAGCATAAAAATAAAACAATTTATTTCAATTAATGTTAGTATAAGAAATGCTGTCAATTAATTAATCGTGATTAATCACATCCAAAATGTTTTTTTATTTAACAAAGTATGTGTTTGCAGTTAAAATGAAATATATTAATATATAATAGAAATAATATGAATTTAAATATATGCATGTGAATATGATCAAAACACATATGTGTGTGTCTTTTTATATACATAATAAATATCATGCATTGATTAATTACACTTAATCATTTGACAGCAATTATATATATATATATATACTGAATATATGGGTAATATTTAAATATAAAAAATATTATTCAGCAAAAATGAATTAATAAAAAATGACAGTATTAAATAAATTCTGTTCTTTTAAACTTTTTACAGTTCCCATAAAAAAATATTAAGCAGCAAATATTTGTATTTTCAAAATTAATAATAAGAAATGTTTCTTCTTTGCACTATTTTGTTTTAAATAAATGCAACCTAGGAGAGCACAAGAGACTGAAAAATTATGAATAAACCCTTTAGAATGAGCAAATAGTATTGTTTTGCTCTTATATATAATTAACTTGCAAATAACGGCATTAACACAAAAACAAAATAAAGCAAACTAAAAAATCTATATTAGATTTTAATCTATAACCTTGTATACAAATATATGTTTGTGCTGTAAATTACCGGTTAAGATAAATATTGTTTTTACTAAATATAAAATATACAATTGAAAATAAATGTTAACCAATTAATGACAGAAATTTATGTGAGTTTATTATATTATAATAATATTTCCAATTTTCCATTGCTATTAATAAACGGCTTTGAGGACTGTGATTTATACTCTAGGAATCATGGCTGTAATGGTTTGGTCAGACACGGGTGCTTCATGGGTGGGACTCACTCACCTGCAAGCGTCTGACACTTAACTTTCACGCTTCTACCAACTCTATAACTTATCCTACCTACACGTCATAAATCAAGGCTGAGTTTGCATGCAGGTGTGCACCAGAGGTGGGAGAGAAGTTCTGGCGTGTGACGTGGGACCTCTCCGGTGGAGGACGGGGCCAAATCCACTGAATGTCTCATTGCGTTTACATCTGTCACGGCCCCGCAGCTGGGTGAGACACAAGCTCAAACACAAGAGGCTCTTTCACTGCAGGCAGTAGTTAAACTTTCCTTGTCTTTGTCTCTCGGCTCCTCTTCTATGAAAGAGTGTGTGTCTCGCCACGGGCCGATAAAGCACCTTTTTTGGTCCCGCTGTGTCAGATTTACGCCCCTCGTTAAGCCAGTGACACCTTCCACCCGTGTCAGCCCGTCAGAATGGCACAGCGCCCGTCTCATAGGGGGCGACACGCTATTAAGATTACGCCTCATTAGTGAAGACGAGGCGGCTTTTGATGAAAGCCGCAAAAAAGGTTGCGAGACAGCTGGCTTTGTCCAAACAAACAGCGTGTTTCTCTGCTACTCTCCTCTAGACGTACAAATAATTTGTTTGTGACTTCCGGACACCTGTTACCCACAATTCAAAGGCTATTTGTGTCTCCGGCGATAATAGGGAATCCCGTGGAGAAGGAGGCATATTCTGGAGTGGGCTTCTGCTGTCAGAAACATACAGCCTACATCTCACACACCTGGTGGAGCCACACACACACACACACACACCTGCGCCTTTCAGTATAGATGCTGCCACTGTCTAGCTTTGCTTAACTTCTGCATTTGCCCTTGAGAGAACGTTGTTCGCTCCAGTGGAGTCTCGTGGGTGTGTGTGTGTGCTTGTGCATCCGAGGGGTGTGTGTGTGAATACTGCATGAGTGAAAATGTTTCAAATAAACTCATTACCATGACTAGATGACGAGCAGAATAAGGAAGTGACCGCAGTATGTTTGTGTGCGTCTTAACGGCTGTGTTTATGAGATGGAGTGCGAAGCTGAAGGACATGAGAATATCAGAAGAGCAAAACACCACAGTTTTAACTGTAGATATCCTGTAATGAGAGTAGTATGAAGACTGTGAATTGTGCTGTGCATACTAGAACAGTTTCTTCTACTATACCAGTGACTACTGCAAAATAATAGAGTAAAATTAAATTAAAAAAGGGCAGGTGCACAATCAAATAAAAATAAATTAAATTAAATCTAACAAAAATAAAAGGTGAGAAATTGCAAACTAAAAATCAAAATCAAATAAAAAATTAAATACATGAATTAAAAACATAACAAAAAATGCAAATGGCCAATTAAATACAATTATATATATATATATATATATATATAAACAAATGGCAACTGCTCAACAAATGGTATAAATAATTATTAAAATTAAAAGCACAAATGCTCACTAAATTAAATTAAAATCAAAAGACAAAGACAAAATACATATAAACAAAACTTAAGTAAAAAAGGCAAAAAATGTTGTTATAAATTAATATGAAAGAAAAGATCAAAGAAAATGCAAACCAGAGGTGTGCAAATTTAATGTGAGTGCAGAATACTACTGTTTCAAATATTTGTTGTGGTATAAATGCTTTAAGTACTATTTTAAATAAATGAATGCATGAATTCCAATCTAGAAAACAGTCCTGAAAAATAAGCATAATGCAGTCAAAGACTAACTACTGGAAAACAAACAGATTAAGATCACTTCATCAGCTTAACACGGTCTACTTATAGTGTACTAGTTAGTTAACTGACCTTTTGCCCCCTCTCGCTCTGCTGTTGCAGATCTGCACTAACACTTCACACGCTTGTCAGTGGAATATGTTTGCGCTCTATGATTGAGTATTATAAATCTGAGCAGTAGGGGTGTCATATATTATTAGGCACTGAGTGCACACAGAACAACCCCAGGCGTCTCTCGGTTCGGCTCCGGTGAGAATACCTGGGGATTTGTCTAATGCAAGTGTGCTTTTACCTGCGGATGGGATTATCTCTGCTGCCGCTGCAGGTGAGTGGATTCAGGTACAGCCATTTTGCTTTCTGTCAGCGACTGAGACTTTTATTGGACGGGAAGGGATGGAGCTTGTGTCTTACTGTGAGACAGAGTACGGGTCAGGAATCCCTCATAAGAATTTAATTTATGGGTCTTTCATATGCATATCCTACAGTATATTCATTTAGACTACTTGGTCTCATGACGGAAACGTAAATATGTGGAAACTTTTTTGCAAAACATTACATACGCAGGAAAAAGGACATATTACTGCAGCTTGATCACAGCTCCATTTGTTTGCTTTTTGGGACAAAATTGAACTTAGATGAGGAATCCTTGCGTACAAATCCTGTTTAAAACGGCATGTATGTGATTGCATTTTTATGTCACATTCACTTTTGTTCATACTATTGGGTAGGTTTAGGTGAAGTGCAGTTTGTACGTTATTTTAAAACGTTACGGCGCATTAGCGCAACAGCGCCATTCAACAAACATTTCAATCTATGGCGGTATGTATTTCGCGTCTTCTGAAAATGTTCCCACAGGTACTGTACATTTTTGTCATGAGATCATGTTGCATTTAGAAGTTTGTGGCTTGATAAGATTTTGAAAATGACTAAAAGGCAGCATTTATTTGATCAAAATTGGAATAATAGATATTTTTTATAATTGATTATAATATTTTCTATTTAAATATATTTTAAAATGTAATTTATTTCTGTGATGCAAAGCTGAATTTTCAGCATCGTTACTCCAGTCTTCACTGTCACATGACTCCTTGCAGTTACTGTTTAAGAAATTAGTAGCTAAACAGTTTTGCTGTGACATCATTACAATATTACAATGGGTAAATGACCTTTTTGGGTCTTTAACGTGATTAATTCATAATTTATTTTCAGACCCTTACAAAACAAACTGTTTTGGCTACTGTGCCTTTAAGACTCCTGTCGCATATGCAATTGTAAAGGTGATTCAGTGTTGCAAAAACACTTCAAACGTAGATCCAACCTGATCTCAAAGCAATTTCTACATATTTTACGAGGTGGCTAATTCGTACGACCTAAATTCATACGATTTCTTCTAAATTGTACGTTTTTTACGCGTTGCCAATTCGTATGAATTTGTACGAATGACCTACACCTAACCCCGCCCCTAAACCTACCCAGCACAGGGTTTTAGACAAATCGTACAAAATCGTACGAGTGTGTTGGTAGATACATCTTACTTTCCTCAGGATCTTACTGAGTTGAGGAGAGGGGGAGAAAGGAACTTTCTTGCCAACTTTCTCTGCTGTCATCTATTGAAGCTGGATGTGATTCAGAAACGTCTCTCTCTCTCTTTCTCTCTGGTCTCTGAGCACATTTCTATTCCACCTGTGTGAGGTCTCGCAGATAGAGTCACAGAAGCAGAAACCATTGTAATTACTCTTTAATTTATTGACTAATGGCCACAGCCTCCCCTGACAGCAGCAATTGTTCTAATGTCCTGGCCACCACGACACTGCTCAAGTCCTCTTTGGGCAGCGCAACTAAAATAATTTATCATTACAAGCACATTAAATTGAAACATATAGACCATAACTGCTGTAATTTATATTATTTTGTCTGTATTTTTCTTTCTTGGGTTCTTCCGGCTTCCATGGCGCACACAGGTGGAGCGCATACGCTGCTGCAAATGCCAAAATGTGTTTGGAAGGCTGCACTGCACTGATATTTCTCAAACAGTCTAATTTTTACAATTAATTTGCGAATGATTTTCTATCCTCTCTCTGCCACCTAGGTGTTATGTTGAGCTAAGCTCCAAAACTACTGTCTAAAACTTTTAGCTTTCAAAACTTTTTTCTCCTGTTTCTGAGGATCATTTCTATCATATAGTAGGCGTGCAAAATTTGTGCCAGATTTGCCAAATCAGTTTTTGGTCTTCGTAAACTTTATAATCTTTACTTTTTAAGTTTAAGAACAAAGTTTAAGTGAAGTTTAAGAATGTCCTACTCACTATTAGTGTTCACACTGAACACGTCTGTTTGTTCTGTTCTATAAAGACATCTTAAAGAGGTTTACCAAATCATTTAATCATCCTTTTGCTGTTCCAAACATTTACTTAAGTCATTCCTTCTTCTGTGAAGAGAAAAAAAAAGAAAAGTACATTACTGTTTAAAAGTTTGGGGTGAGTACTCTTTAGTTAATTTCGTTGGATTAAATTAATAATTTTATTTAGCAAGGATCTTTCGATTCTTTAAAAAGTACTTGAATGTATCAGTTTCCAAAATTATGAAGCATTTTTGGTCCTTGATAATAATATGAAATGTTCCTTGATCAGTAAATCACTAGAATAATTTCTGAAGTAATTAGGTTAAAAATTGAGTTATATGAAATAAATATTTTGTAATAAATTGTTATATTTTTAAAATTAATATCATATAATTATAATGATCATTTAATCTTATTTTTTACATAAACATAAAAATAATTTCCAACCTCAAACAAAATTAAATAAAAAAGCATATTATTTACAATTCACCATTTTTCCCAAACATGTTTGGCCATAAACATCACTTAAATGAATATCATGCTAAAATATATAGTTCAATGACACCTGCATTTTTTCTATTGCAACAATGCATTTTGCGCTTTCAGAATCGAAACCATTGCAATGAGATCCTCTCAATAAATGCATAGTAAATTGCATTACTGGGTGGTTGTTCTGCACGCTTGATAAATAGACTACAGCTTGTTCAAAATGCAGCAGTTAGGGTCCTTACTAGAACCAGGAAGTATGAGCATATTAGCCCGGTTCTGTCAACACTGCACTGGCTCCCTATCAAAC
>JAUCMU010000013.1:4882688-4896544 GCA_032275025.1 Enteromius treurensis
ACATGAAAGCCTGCATGGAGTTTGCTAAAAAACACCTGAAGGACTCCAAGATGGTGAGAAATAAGATTCTCTGGTCTCTGGCCTTAATTTTAAGCGGTATGTGTGGAGAAACCCAGGCACTGCTCGTCACCTGTCCAATATAGCCCCAACAGTCAAGCGTGGTGGTGGCAGCATCATGCCGTGGGGGTGTTTTTCAGCTGCAGGGACAGGACGACTGGTTACAATCGAGTGAAAGATGAATGCGACCAAGTATAGGGATATCCTGAACTAAAACCTTCTCCAGAGTGCTTAGGACCTCAGACTGGGCTGAAGGTTTACCTTCCAACAAGACAATGACCCTAAGTACATTATTAAAATAATTAAGGAGTGGCTTCATTTCCCATCAACATTGATCTTTCCATGTAAATAAAAGACAAAAAAATGCCAAAAAATAAATATTTAAAAAATTAAATTAATTATAAAAAAAATTATACTATATCAATATTATTTACAATAAATAAACATAAAATGTGTGTGTATGTTTAACAGCTTTTTTACAGGACTGTACATAAAACTGACCTCAGATTCAGAATGAAAAAAAATATATATTTCCGTTGAGGTTGAAAAAAAAAAAAAGATAAAAAAAAAAGATACTGGAAATGGCTATCTGGAAATAGAAAAAAACCCCGCAATGGCAGTACAGAATAAAAAGCATCGAGTGCAGCAGTATGGAAGGAAGGATTTGAACTGGATTTGTTTCATGTGACAGGCTGAGCGCTGCCCCTTGCCTATTTCTGTCGGTTTAAAGGACGCTGGTAAATTGGAGAATTGATTGAAAGAGTGAGATATTCCCTGCTGTGTTATTTTAAATAATGCTGTGCCTCAGGTGGCTACTGAGGGAGAATACAGATGGAGGAGGCCTGCAGCGCTTCTCACCACAGCTATTAAAATGGCCCGCTTGCGCAGAGCTCAATCAGACATGTACTATCTCATTCACAGAGCTGTAAACACACAGCCTGTGTTTGTGTTGATTAGATCATCTCTAATTGGATGCAATAATATATACACACAATGATTAGTATTAGATCTTTGGACATGATTACTATATTAGTGAGCAACAGTTGCACAAATGACTCCGCTATTCAAAGAGGAGACATTTCTTTCTGAAAATACAAAATGTATTAGTGCTTGATACTAGCTGACATGATGCAAGGTGGATGCAGAACTGTTGCTAAGGTGTCCTGACTAGTTGCTATGGCGCACTGGGTAGCTCCTGGGTGAATATTCTGGTCTCCGTTTTTTTATTTATTTTTTGCCCTGTCTTTGTTATTCTGATCATTTAAATATTTATCATATAAATATTCAAATATTTAAAAAAATTAAAACAGGGATCTATGAGGGAAAAAATTAAATCGCTTGATTAAAAAAAATCTAAATATTATACAAAAAAATAAAACAAAGATTAGAAACTTTGCTTTTGCAAATAACTCAAAAAAGTTACTTAACTGAACATTTATTAAAAAATATCAAATAAAACTGAACTGTAACAAAATAATGTGAACTTAAAAAAAAATTATAATAAAACAAAACACATTAAAATAAATAAGAAACATAAATATAAAAACTATAATGATAATAATACTAAAATAACACTGGTCTTACCTCTTAAACAAATATCTCAATAAGCCACACGATATGAGGTATTGTTTATGTCTTTAGCACAAACAGCGTTGGGTTTGTTCATATCTCTCAGTCCAACTGCTAACTACAAGACAGAAGCTAATGACTCTGTGCAAATTAAAAGTTTCTTGAACGAAAGCAAGCCACCATAATATCTTGACCCACCTAGTCTATAATTAATGAAGTAAATGAGCTCCAGCATGACAGCAAACAAGATTGAAATTAGTCTCTGCACTCAACAGAAAGGGCAACAAGCTTCAGTCCTGCAGTGTGCGCTTGGCTGAATACATCTCAAAATGGATTTGTTTTTCACGGTTCAGAATGATTATGCCTGGAATGTAAGCACATGATACTATTGAGATGCTGGGAAGTATTTGCTAAACACATACTAGATCAAAAAACTCACATGGGAATCACACAAACTAGTATATCTGTGCAGATTACTAAATGCTAACATTATAATGAGCTTCATTTTCAGGCATAAGCATTCTTAAGCAGTTATATGTAGTGTGATGTTTTGTTCCCAGGAGGGATGCAGTTGTTTTCAGCTACTGTTAAAAAGTTCTGCTGCATTACCTGGCGATATATCCAGAAAAAGAGACTTCCAGATGGTATACTGCAGCGGCCCCATGTATTTGGATGTTGGGAAGTCTTCATAGGTGAGGTTGGTTTCGTGGATCTTTCCCTTTATTCTGCAGAGACAGAGGACAACAACTGCATTATTCAAATTCAACACTGGCAACCCACCAAACCCCAAGCAGCCGATTCTTCCTCAAAGGCTAGATCCTGTTTCCAAACACTTGTTTTTGAATCATACTGTTTTCTACATAGCTGTGCCGCCCCTGCAAAGTCAAACAGCTCAAATTCGCCGTTGGGAGTGAGGTCAATCTGGGCAACGCTGCAGATCACTTTCATTAGTTCGAGCAACATTAATCATGTTATTCCTAACCCATTCCCCTCCGATCATTCCCAAATAAAAAGACTGCTACACACCCAATCAGAAATGCAGTTTTCTCAAAACGTGGTCTTGAACTCCAAATATTTATGCTGATTTGCAGGGCTAAGAAATGTGGATTTATAGCACGCCTGTCATTTAATAAATCACAACCAGCTAGAGTCTTCAACTTTCAAATATTTATTATGAATTTAAATAACATACACTGCCTTAATGCTCTTGGTGAAGTAATCTCTGTAGAAGTATTTCTCTACTACTAGTATTAGCTCAAAATAAATACGAACAAACATCAGACAGTAAGCTAAAAGAAGCAGTACAACAAGTATCATGTCTCATGTAATTGCTCAGTGTTTCGACCGCAGAAAGATGTCAATAAAATGGTTTGTACATAACGTTACATTTACATTAAAAAAGCCACTTAATGACCATAGCTAGATGGTTACATAGAAAAACATTTTGCTAAAAATATGTGCACATTCATCAATTTTTAAGCTGTATATTTTCCCCCTAATCTGTTCTTTAATATTTGTTTAAATAAATGTACGTTTGAAATCATTTGTCGTGAAAACAAGTTATGACAGCCACAGTTTGAATATATAAAAATGGAGTAGAAGCATAAATCTATACTTGTATTAATAAACATAATTTTATTATGTCATTAAAACATTATCAATCAGTCATTTGTTAATTTTAACATTTAATATTATAATGTACTATGAGAAAAAAATTGATATACATAATATATAAGAGAGAATAATTTACTGTAAGGTTGAAAAGAGGTGGAACAGTTTTGGTAATTTATGAAAACTTTCTAGGAGAGGAAAATGTTGTAAAGTTAAAAATAAAATAAACCAACATAAATGTTCTGCCCCTTTACAACCCTAGAGAGAATAGAATAGAATATGCTTGTGAATTTAAATCAAATAAGAAAAAAATGTCAACACCCAGCCCTACTGATTAAACTTCAATAAACTCTCTACTTCCTAACTAACCTAGCCTGTTCCTCAGTGATCTCTCTTCTGACTGGGTTCCTGTGACATACGGCAAAGGGCAACGGTCACATACATAAGTCAAATAACCTGACTTGCCTTGGTAGCTTCCACCAGCAATACCCTCCACGAATCACTTGCTCCCTGACCAGCGGTTACAAGAAAGAAGACAAAACGTTTTAGACCAGAGAATCTCAAACTACCATACAAAACACCCTCAACATTCGCTCACACCCACTCCTCTCTGAGTCGCATGCCCTCCTCAGTACCTGTCTGACGTCAGGGCTATTCCTTCCAAGAACTCGTGGCGGCTGGTCTCACTGAGTCGCTCCTGAAGGATCTGGATCCCTTCCTTGACGTCACGAAGCTGCTGGCTGTAGCGTTGGATCTTGTGTTCGATATCAGACAGCGTGCGGGCCGTATCCGCCTCCAGCTCCTCCAGCATGCTCTTCTGCCGTTCCCGCAGGAAGCGGTGAAGGCGCTCGAATGCTTCTCCGATTGTAGCACGAAGGCTCTTCGCCGAAGACTATAAAGTAGAGAAGAGACAGTTAAGACTAGAATTTAAATATTACACATAGTCACAAATAACAACCCTCCACCACCCACTGTGCACACACTAATTGAGATGTCGATCAAACATGTTTGATTTGGACAAAGTCTTTACACTAAGGCAAATGAGGATTAAATTATAGATATATTTTTAATTAATATTCAGCAAGGATGCATGATATTTAACAGAAGTGACATTAAAATACATTTACGGTGTTATAAAATGTTACAAAGTTGTTGTTTTAAAAAAAAAATGCTGACCTTTTAAACTTTTTTTTTTAAACAATACTGGAATAAAATATATTAAATGTCCCAAATTGTACATCTTAAGAGTCTTATATTAGGTGTTGATGTCCTTAAGAATATATATTTGCAGTATAATTTACAAAAACCATCTCAATACGTTTTTACAGCTCCTTCTCAGGAGCTCTGTCAGAAAGAGAGGCCGGTTGCATAAAAGGGTAAGACTAGTCTTAAAAGTTAGTCAGCTAAAGACTGGTCACAGTTTTTTAAAATTCACTTGCAAAAAAATTTATATTAGTCGAATATAAAACATAAAACAGATTACCCATAACTAACTAACTGCTGGTTGGTCAGACTAGCTCTTAAGACACTGTCTTAACATGAAGGCTAAGTTTATGCAACTGGCCCCTAGGGTTGGGTACTGAAACCCGGTACCATTATGGCACCGATACCTTAGGGTGCTTTCACACCTGTGGTTGGGTTCATTTGGTCCGGACCAAGGGCAACAAATGATACATTGTAGCATTTTTCTGCCGTTTTGGGTCCTTTTCACACCACACTGATTGCTCTGGTCCAAACCAGTTGAAATGAACCAAAATGCAGTCATGTGACAACATCTACATCACTCATTGGCCAGATGTGCCATTAAACGTATTTCATAAACTGCTTTTTAATGCACTGGAAACGGCGAAGGCGCATCGCAAATCACTTTAGCTGCCATGGGGCTATGTTGCTAAAGCAGTAACTGTCAACAAATACGTCTCCTCAACCCATAATGCACAGCGCAGCTGACTACGGCAGCTGGATTAGTCCAAAAAGGTGCAGTACTTTTGCAGTTGGGTCTGTTCGAGTTCGGATCATCGAACAAGCGAACCGCTCCAGTGTTCGTTTGAAAGCGTACCGAGACCACCTCTTCAAGGAGGTCTCGGTACGCTTTTGGTGCGCACTCGGGTGCGATTGTTACATTCACACCTGCCCAAACGAACCGTACCAAGTAGAAAAACGAACTCTAGTGCGATGCAACCGAACTAAATGAGGCAGGTGTGAAAGCACCCTAAAGCTTATAATAAACAGACAAAATTGTTCGCTGGTGTGGACGCAAATATAGTTATCGCTATCATCATCTTTATACAGTAGTTATCGTGATTGGTGTGAACAGGCCTTTAGACGTAAAGTATGCGGTTTTAATGTCTGTTTGAAAATTTGCTATTATCCTGCAGCAGCTATTCAGCGCTTATGAACCCAGCCAGCTCTGATACAATTTATTATGGGTACATTTGGGTAAACGTAAATCTTTGGTCTCATAAATAAATCAAATAGTTTTGGCTAAAAGCAAAGTCTTGTATCCTTATATTTTATAATAAGGATATTTTATCCCTTTGTATTTTTTGACTGAACTGCTTATCAACTTTTAAGATGGCTATTGTTGTTTGGTAAATATTATTATTAGAAGTAAATAGAAGAATTTAAGTATTTATATACTGTTTTTATGAGTCAGCAGTAAAGACTTTTATATTGAAGGAGACTGAAACAGGGTTGTAAACTTAATGGAAGTTGGTTTTTACTTTTTACTCAACACCTAGGAAGATGCAGCCAACAAATGAACTAAGCAGCACTGTCATCATAAATCACTCTTAACAGATGATAGGATAGTACAACAAAGAGCCAATAGCTTTCCTCACTGGACATGCAAACACATTTTTTATTGTGAATACAAATTGAGCTGAAGAATGAATGCTGTTTCAGATGCATGCTCACTCAGTCCATCTCTCTCTTATAATACAGTAATAAAATAAGCTTTCAATGAAGCGACTCAACTTTCCTTCATTACTAGTTCTGTAGTGACGTCTTCGAAATAATAACAGCCTTAGTCACTTGTACCGGTGTTATGTCTCTCAATATCAGCACGACTGTGATTACTTACAGCCAAATAACAGTCATGCTGATACTGAATATCAATTCATGTTAATTCCTTTCAGATGCCTTTAATTTCTTAAGGTCATTGCTGAAGAATTTGCCCTGGAACTAGAAGAACCCGAAGAGGAACTCACTATATTGGAACTGAAAAGAAATTCAATACTGCATGCATGCATTCACATGCATTTCTCTTTATTAAAAAAAAAAACAAAAAACGTAACTATGCATCCTTTAAATCAAATTTCATACTGCAGTTCTCCGTCTCGTTTGCTACAGCGATTCAAATTCAACTATGCAACTGGAATTATTAAGTTTAATTTTCAGCTCGATCGTGAATAATGGTCAACACACTAAACCTTGAATAGTGTGCCAGTTAAACCAGAAATGCAAATAGGTTGACTTTGAACATGGATCAAGCAGTGCTACTAATACAACCTCATTTCCAAAACCCTCAACACTGCTTTAAACTGTCAACACACAAATAGTAAGTGAGCGGTCAGTCCAGCTCCTCTCAGCATGCACCACGCTGATCTAAATGACATGAAGTGGATGAAATCAGAGACTGTAAATCATGCTTAATGATGCCTGCGGGCGGTAGCCTTAGGGGGAGGCCTAACACACACACATCTCACATGCACACATATAAAGACAGCAAGAGAGAGAGAAAAGGACATGTTTCATTTTGTCCTCGCCCACTTTTAAACACAAAGAACAGGAAGTGTTGACGGGCGACGCCATCTTCGACCTCCTTTCAACCTCAGACGATCAAGGCCTCGAATTCAGTCCATCTCAAGTGATTTGAAACGCTTTCTTTTGCATATGTAATATAATCTTTCGGATGGCTTCAACACTTACATTTTATCCGCAGTTCGTTAGTAGTGCTTACCAATTACTTTCTTCTAATTAAAGGCCGACGGAGCTTCATGTGTGCATAAATAAAGCGCTGCTGTCGTCATCAGTGCCGGCTCCATACTCCCGGCAGTCCAACGGCTTAAATCATTGAAAAGCAAGTGGGCTGAAGGTGAGGAAGATGTGAGACACCGCAGAAATGGATAAGGAGTGGGTTTCAATATCAATGAGAAGCCAAGACAGAACCTGCTGACTTTCCACATTTTATGATCTGATTTGTAAATGATGAACGTTCGAAATTCTACAGCGAGTTTTGTGCACACTTATTCTGCGTGGGATATGCTGATTTTAAGACCAGTTTCATTCCAGCCAAAGCAACAACATGATCTGCCACGGCAAAAAAATGCTATTTATTTAAATTGTTCAGCTCAACAAGTATTCATGGTGCTTATTACTATACTTTTACTCGTGCTATTTGGGCTTTTACTCTAAACAAATCCATAAAATGACAATATTTCAGTGCATATGTTATTCTGCAACATTTTTGAGATGTTAGGTGCGCTGTTAAGTGATCAGACTTGCGATTTGCGCCTTGGCGACTTGCTGCAGTTTAATTGCTATTTGGTGTGAACACGCTTTTAGAGGTAACATATGGGCTACTAAACCCCGTCCATTTCCAGGGACCCCTACTTTGTGCTAAGTACCATTTTGCCCCACTTTTTCTATTTCAGGGTTATTGTACTGTGAACATGACTCTTATTCATTCCTGTATGAATAGAGAGACAAGACATGGAGCCGTTTACATTTCTGTCTGGGCCAGTCAGAGGGAGGCTGAGATTCTCCTCCCCATCTATTGATTTCAATTGCTTTCCCGGTTATACTTCTATCCAACTGTAGCAAGAGAATCTATACACACATTTAAAGCCATTACTAGCATTAGTGTCTATTTTAACAGAATAATTAGCAAAAACATGCCATGTGCCTTTTCACATGCTTAGCGCATGGGAAAACATTCTCAAGTGACAGATACAAAAAATCATGTCATCATTTTTCCCTGCACAGAAAACACAATGAGAAGTTTTGAAGACTCAACAAAAGTGGGTGGTGGCTGGATACGCTCTGAAAACTGTATAAGTATAAGACTGTACATTTTGGAAAAATAAATAAATGAAACAAACATGGACAATTTAAAAAAAATATATATATATATTAAAGTTTTTTTTAAATTTTATTTGTTTGTTTGTTTGTTTATTTATTTATTTATTTTTTTAATTTAATTTAATTTAATTTAATTTAATTTAATTTTATTTTATTTTTTTACTTTTACCAAGCTTCAGGATTACAATTCAGCCAAAAATGTTGTGATTATAAATCATCAGATACATACATACTAACAATATAATAATAATAATTATTATTATTATTTCCAGGAACCCTTAAAGCTTCTTTTTTTTTTTGGTTGACAGCCGGTTTATATGCATTTTTATTCAGAAATGCATGTTATAAATGACTTAAACAACAATCTATTAAATTATATGCTAATTTTTATGTAGGACACATCTCATTAATCACTAAAAATCTAACTCAGCAGCTATAGTTTCTATTAAAGGTGCTGTATGTAGAATTGACTAGGTATTGCAGCCCAAATCCAAAATACTGAAGCATGTTTTTTTTTCACACGGTCCCCTCCTAGTTAGACTTGACGCACACGCAGGTTTCCAGATTGATGACACCAACAGGAACGAGCACAAACGATGATGAAGGAAATTAAATATGCTGTATTTTCTGCAATCTGGCAACCCAGGGTGCCAAAATCCAATTGTTAACCTGACAGTGGGCGAGTTACACAGACCAGAACAAACACAGACGTTCTGTCCCGGAACGCACATTTCAAAAGCATAATAACTGACTGCGGCATTGTTTTTCAGATAAACAAGTGTGTCACTTTATCAAGTTTCCAAAATATTTGCAAAAATACAGTATATGTGTAAATCTGCAAATATCTGAAAACATAAAAATAAGCATTTTAGTGCTTTAGCAGAGTCAAAAACGTACAAACAGCACCTTTAACTTCACCTGTATGAAAAAGAGAAGCTTAAACGGTACTGTAAATATCTCCTTTTGTGTTCTACAACAGAAAAAGACACGAGGGTGTGCGACCAATGACACAATATTCAGTTTTTGCGAGCAAGAGAGAGAGAGAGAAGTGCTTTCGTAATGGGCTGCCCAGCTCGTCTCTTATGTGTGTGTGATTTACTTTGTCAGCAGACACTGTGGCACTAGGTGGTTTACTGATCCACAACACTCTTCGCTTCCTCTTTCCATCTCTCCCTCGCTCTCTCTGGAATGTGGAGGCGAATGTAATCACAAAAATGTGTTTGATTAAATGGAGTGGATGCCCCTGACAGTCAAGTCTGGAGACAGAAGGAGGGATGCAGCCTCCACTAGAGCAGGAAGAACGGCAGACTGGGGAAATCACTCGTCTCTTTTAGAAAGCACCAGATCCTTTCTGTGTTTTCCCCCTTGGATCACATCACAACAACCTCTCCCTCCACACCTACCCATCGCTTTCCTTCGCACAGTCTTCAGCTCGTTCTCAGCATCATCGCAGGAGTTCTCGCTAGCAGCAGGAAGTACCAAAAAAAAAAAAAATCACAGGCTGTCGCCAAAGACTCATAAAGTGCAGCGTCAAACGAGGTCAGCAATTAATTACCTAAAATTAAAAAGCCCCTCAGCATGGCGATGGAAAAGACCCCTGTGCCTGTCAATGGCTGCGCCATGATGGCGGGATGGGAAGGCCCTCGCGGAGCCCGGGTAGGGGTGAGGAACGGGGACCGGCGGGAGAAGGTTGAGTCGGAGAGATGGCGGGCGCTGATTAATGAAACATGGCCGCTGCCTACTGAGAGAGAACATTCTGATCTTGTCGGCTGACGTGGACTAGCGAGCGCTGAGGGCTACGCCGACACGTTCACGCGATTATAGAAGAGTGTTCGCTGTCTTCCAGAGCGGTTTTCACACAACACTCATGAAACACTGCCAGCGTTGAATGTACTTTTGTGGCGTTGAACGGAAGATCCTGCCTTAGGAACATTCATGTGTACTATCTGATTTTGTTATCGCTTACATAGAGCGTATTTTTTCACGTAACATAGAGATGCTTGAGGCTCTTTCTTTTTTTAAAAGATCCAGCCACAGCGGTCAAACACGTCCATTTATATAGCATGTTTGCATAGAAGAGTGCATTCAGTGCAATCGGCCCTTTAGACTGTGTGCGTACTGTACAGTATACACCAGATGGCCATGAATGTAACCATATGCATATTTATACACTTGCTAGATGCTCTTATTCAATGCAACTCAAAGTGCATCTATTGTATATATTTTATCAGTAAATGTATTTCTAGAGAACTGAACCTATGGGTTTGGTGCCGTCAACACAGTGTATAAAGTGTATCAATTCAGAATTTTTCTACATATATATACCTTCAGTATCATTACTCCGGTCTTCAGTCTCAAACATGATCCTTCAGAAATCAGTCTAATACACTAAAAAATAAAGGTGCTTCACAATGCAGAAGAAGAAGTTTTTGTTTTGTCTAAATGGTTCTTTGTGGTGAAAGAAGGTTCTTCAGAACATAGAGATGGTTATTTAAGCAATGGTTCTTTGTGGAACCAAAAAAGCTTCCAAAGCATCACTGTGAAGAACCTTTTCAGCACCTTTAATTTTAAAAGGGTTTTTTTTTTGTTTTTTTTTGCTGCTCAAGAAACATTTATTATTCTAAATGTTGAAAACAGTATTTTTGAGAAAACTGGAATACACAACAGTTTACTTATTTTTTTTCTAAGTACTTAAATATTTATAAATATATACAAAAGAAATAAAGGGATGAATACTGTACTTTATTTAGCATGGCTGTATTAAACTTGACAAAAGTGACTATTTTCATTTTAAATAAATGCTGTTGTTTTTGATTTTATCTAATCATCAAATTATCAAAGAATTCTGCAAAAAACTTCATTAATAATAGAGTAATAATACTTATAATTATAAAGAATAATAACTGATAATTGTGCACCATTGTCATCATACAGTTTACTATAGGCTGTCTTTTAATACATTTCACAGCCTTGGTGAGCATAAAAAAAATCTAAAATAAATAAATAAAATAAAAATAAACAATATTCCAAACTGACTTTTGTATCAGAATACAGTATGTGCATTATATAAGCTTTTGGAGCATATGATCTATTTACAGTAGATCTACTGTAGTATACTGTTGGCCTGTGTTGACTCGGGGTCAAGCGTGGGGTCATAAAGGACAGCGTGTTGACTGATTGCAGGGATGGGTTAGTTGTACTCACTGGAGGATGCCAAGGTCATGCAGAGTTCACACACATAACACATAAGCACTGATGTGAACATAACTCAATAAGTCCGGAGTCGATGTATCTGTGGAGTCTGTGGGTATTCAGGACAACAGTCACTGAGGGCACGGATTTCTTTAACCGTGAAGGAAGTGCAACTCTCTAGCAACTACCCAGAATATGCTAAAAACTGTATAGAAACCAAAAATACATAAACAAGTCCACACAAGCAAATAAAACAATAATGTGCACAAATAATAAAAAAGTGTAATAAATCTCCCACTCTATCGTAATGTGATTAATTTAGCTGCCGGTCGATGTCTGGCATCAATATCATGGTTTGAGGGTTAAACTTTTATGACAGGCCGGCAATTATTGAAAATTCTACGGGGTCTATAAATGTTGCTGCAAATTTTCCTCTGACCTTGGATCAGATGCCCGAGTCCTAATATATTCATTACTGCTCAGTCTTGCATGACATTATTTTCACACTTAAGCAGTTTTACTCCTAATGTTTGCCAGGATAATTTGTGAATGGCATATTATGAGATGTCTGTGTCTTTGAAGATCTTAAGAGAGCGCGGCGTTTGCCAGATATTAATGCTTGTATGTTTTATCGTGTTCGAACAATAAGTCACTCCACGCGGCTCGATTATGCCACCCATTCTGTCAAAGGTGTCTGCTGCCAGGATTGTTAATTAAATCTCAGTAAAGCCATGAATCGAGGGTCATTCTAGAAACTTCATTAGGAGTTATGAATATTAATTTTCCAATTTAAAACATCATCCAACAACCCTTTTGACTTCTTAAACATGCACAAGAAAAAAAAATATATACTGCATAATTAATTAACTATAGGTTTAGATTAATTCATGTAATGATGAAGAATTAATTGAAGTCAAAACTCTCCATCATGCCTTGTTGAACGAGGCCTACATGTGCATTATCAGAAGCGCCTACAAACACACCGAGATGGCTTGCTGGTCTCATTTCATCACACCCGATGCTCTCGTTTAAAAAAAAATTATATAACTGGCTCCATCTTGTGTTGTCCCCAATCCAGATGCTTTTCTTTCTTACACGGAGCACAAAAGGAGATGTTCTGCAGACTGTGTTGATATTTCTTGTGAACGCAGTTACAATGAATGGGGAAACACTTTCAATGCTGTTATTCATTGATCATTTTCCTCTCCACTGAGTCGTAGTAAGTATTGCAACCGAATCACACACCGAGTCAGTGAGTTGAACTCAAGATCATTTATGAACAAATCATTTACAGTATACCAGCTTGTTAACCAAGTATAGTTCGCCCCAAAAGTGAAAAAAAAAAGTCAGCATTTACTCTCCCTCAAACCTGTTTTTCTTCTGTTGAACGTTAAAGAAGATATTTTGAACTAAAATAAAATAAACAGTTTGGTTACAAATATTCTTTTAAATATCTTCTTTAGAGTTCAGAAGACTGCCGTTGTGATGTTTAGGACAACATCAGGGTAAGTAAATGATAACAGAATTTTCATTTTTGGGTGAACTGTCCCTTTAATTTGAATGACAACTTCCTTCTGTTTTTTCATGTGTTCTTTTGATGCGTTTAGCATTGTGTTTTGAAGGATTCAATCATTGTCTGTTGTAATTGCAGGAAAACAGTCTTCAGAATTTCTCCATCTGTGTGACAATAAAAAAATAAAAACGTGAGGATGAGTAAATGATGAACGAACACACTCATTACCGCTATTTGAGTCATAAATGTAGCTTTTTCAAAGCAGATGTACTCTGACAGATGCGCACTTCATCCCTAGAGTGGGGACAGTGAGCTGCTGTCTGTTCTGCAAGTGTTGCTAAATAATTGAATTCAGTCTTTATCATCAAGAGACATTGAGCCTTACGAGGATGATCTGCCCGTGAGGTTTACCTCTCGCTCTCCTTTCAGACACACACACACACACACACACAAATTCATTCCCTTACAGGCTGTGCAACCAAACTAAATTCTACTGATCAGCCAGTCAATGAGTTTTGTGTGAAGGTACCTCCTAAGGCTTCCACGGCACTATGATGTCACGTCTAATGATCTAGAAGAAGAAGTGAGCTTTACAAATAACAAAGTGAATATTTAATGGCTACAATGGTTATTTCTTGCTATATATATATGATTTTAGCTTACATTTGTTTTTTTTAATGCCCAAAAATGTATATATATATTAGTGGTTGGCCGTTATCTGCGTTAACGTGCTGCGTTAACGCGAGACTCTTATCCAGGGGCGGAGTGGCAATCGGGACGGTCGGGACTTTTCCCGGTGGGCCACCTGAAGGATTTACCTTCAGGGAATCAC
>JAUCMU010000013.1:4896667-4921131 GCA_032275025.1 Enteromius treurensis
GGCAGAATTCAAATGAGCCATTTTAAGCTAGATTAAAAAAATTCATCTATGCCCACCCCTAATATATATATATATATATATATTCATTTTATTAATGCCCAAACACTCTGCAGTTCCCTCACAAACCCCAGTTTGGGAAACTCATCACTAAACCAAAATATGTTATTATTCAAAACACTTAAACATATTTAAGCAGTACCACCTAACCAGTTTAGAAAAATTTACTTCAGACGATTGCCTTTAATGGCTGTACTTCAAATTAAACGGCTAAATGACTGGAAAAGAGGATAGTTCATAAATCTCACATCAGCACACCTTGTGGCACAAAGTAATGAAGGGTTAGTTATTAGTAATTTACATGGTTTAAAGATTTCCACACATGCTAGCAAAACAAAAAAAACTACAGCATTTACCAGATGCAGTATAACACTTTATAGAGAAAAAACGCACTAAAACTTACAAAAAGCGGTCACTGGGGCAGTAGTTTTTCTAAAGGTATGTTTGTACCTAAAGGGTCCATTCTGGTACCTTAAAGGCACATATTAGTACGTAAAGTGTACATATTCGAACCTAATAGGTACAAAAGTATGCCTTATGAAAAGGTTCCGCACCAGTGACAGCTTTTGTACCTTTATTTCTGAGAGTGTACCACAGTAAAAGTACATTTCTCCTTTTTTTTATTATTAATTTAAATTGACACATTTGTTTTACTTCGCATGCCTGTGAACCTGTTATTATGGACTCCCAAAACCATATGTGAACTTTTCATTACCCACAATAGGGGCACTTTAAACTGACATGTTACAACGTGCTCCTCAGCATTACACTTCCATTTTTTGAGAGTTATGAAACAAAGCAACATATTTATACTCGACAAGTGTGGAATTACTGTGGATAAATTTGACTCTGGACTACAGTAACTGCCCCTCTCTCCCCTTTACACTATCAGTATACAGTGACCAATCTGATCGCTTACTCTCGATGCGCAGCGCAACACAAGTTCAGAAAACAGACACATAGAAAGCTGTGTACTGTGCATGGCAGAATGCATTAATGTGTTTGTTTATTTTGGATTATTCATGAGCTCGGGGCTGACAGAATCAGGTCACCCGGCACTCAAATCAAAAGATGAACTATGACCAACCACTGTCAAAAAACACTGAACACGCGCAACTTCAAAGCCGTGACGCGCTGTTCCGCGCCAGTTCCGTGTGTTATATGTTTTATAGAGGCGGGAATCTCTCACTGTTTGGCTTGAGGGTCAATAGTCTTCCCGGACCACACGGACGTCAGAGCGTGCTCATCCCTCCCATATCATCTGCTCGCAGTGTTTTCTCTTTTTCCAATTCCGTCAGATTTCTTCCTCTGCTCTTCCCGTATGGTTCAGCGCGTCCTACACGGCGTCTCTCATCCATCATCTCTCGCTGCTCTCCTCCAGCTCCTGTCTCTTTCTCTCGCTCTCTATTTGATATTGACATGTTGCCACTTTCCAGACCCCTCTCGTTTCATCTTGCTCAACTACCCCTCGGATGGGCCGCTCTGCTCGGGCCCACCACCCTCCCAATACACACACGTCTGACTCGTGTCTGCGAACATGCTTTAAATGGACTTCACTCACAAAGCACACTACAGTAATATTGTAAATGGAGAAACGCACACAAGAAAGTAGATGCGCACACAAGCCCACATCCACACAGAATACATACATATACACTACCAGTCAAAAGGTTTTGAACAGTAAGACTTTTCTGCTCCCCAAATCCAATGTGCAGCAATATTGTGAACAACTGCTTTCTATTTGAATACAATTTAAAATGTATTTAATCCTGTGATTTCAAAGCTGGATCTGTAGCATCATTACTCCAGTCACATTATCCTCCAGACATTGTAATATTCTGATTTCTTTATTATTGTAAAGTTATGATGACCCGTGAATGATGATGAATCGTGTGACACTTATAACAACATTACTGCTCTTGCTGTATTTCGGATCAAATAAATGCAGGTTTAGTGAATAGAGGAGAATAACTTAAAACACATTACAAATCTTACTGTTCAAAACCTTTTAATTGGTTTGCATCAAAAAAACACACACAAACTAAGTAAACATAAATGCAAAAACAAAAATATCCCAGCTAAAGGTCGGCTAACAAAAAAAACCAAAAACTAAATAATAATAATAAACACATGCACAAAAGCACACACCCATATGAACAAATACATATACAGTACACAGTAAACAGCCACAAGAAATCCTACTTATATAAAATGATGCAACAATATAAAAGGTATAACAAAAACACATAGTAAAAGCACATGCACAAAAGCGCACACACACAAATATGCATAGTATAAACACAAAACCTCCATTAAAAGGTGCAGAAATACAAAAGCTCTCTCTCTCTCAAAAAAGCATTTTATAAAAAAGCACAAGCACAAAAGCACACATACACAAACAAATGCACATACAGCCTATATAAACACTGGAAAAAAAAACTATGAAAAGACACAAATATACAAAAGCTCTCAAACACACACACATGCACACTTGGGACGTCCAGTAAGTAATGGCATTTCTACATTCAACAGTCTTTGACTTCCTCTGCAGTACTGAGCACTGACTCTGTCGGTTTCAGATAGCTGTCAGACCCTTTTGAACGCTCATGCTGTGCGTGCACGTCCACAGACGGTTGCATGCACTTCATAATCAAATCCCCATCTTGGCAGGGTGTTAATGTAACAGCAGTCCATTTGTCTTCAGAAATAAAGAATAAATCAGCTTACTTTCAGATTTTCCAGCTTGAAACTGAATTTTTACTATAAATATTAATCAAACAACATTATTGACAAGATATTAGTGGAAATAGTTCACTCTTTTGGTACCACAGTAAACGTACATACAAAACATTAAAATATTTAAAAAATATATTATTGCTTATAATAGAAACAAATAATCTTTACATTTTAGTTATATTCGATATCACATAGTAAACTTCCTAAATAAACAAGTGCTTGTGGAATTAAATGGTCTCAAGAACTGAGAAGTTGGTGTCGACTACTGAACATTGTGCAAACATTCACACATATGTACACATGCAATTTCTTTTCCTGCACTAATAAATGCCCAGTGTCTTGCCAGAAATCATTAGTGCAGAGCAGAGAGTCTGTCTGCCGCTACAGCGCGCCAACACATGCAGCACTAGCGGGAAGAGCCAGAGGAGCTGACGTACCGTCTGAGAGACGGCCCATCGCACAATTCATTATGGCAGGCACGCGATACACACACACACACTGCAATGGCCACTGCTTACATCTCAAGACCTCTTCTCTCTCTCTCTCTCTCACACACGCACTTACTGTTTGCTGTGTGAAAAGCAGTTATTTATTTCCTGGAGGAATAGTGCGCTATGTTCGATGAAACCTTCAAAGCTCTCTGTTGTTATTTTGGTGTTTTAATAAAAGGCATGTCCGACAAACTGCTCATTCGGGATTATGGGAAGGCGCTCAAACAAGAGGTGGGCATCAAAGAGAAACTGTGTGCGTGCGTGTGTGTGTGTTCACACTGACAGAGCTTCCTTATTCAGAGGATTTGTGATGGACTTAACTGAACCATATTAATATCATTTCATTACGCAGCGTGTCAAAATACTGACTGTTAAAAAAGAAATTCAATTCTGACATTAAAATCAAAGTGTGTAAGCTGCTGCGCAACAAAAATTTGTCTTTAGAGGGTTTTTTTTTAAGAGTTTAAATAGAGTTTAAAA
The DNA here is from genome assembly GCA_032275025.1 of Enteromius treurensis. Taxonomy (NCBI): domain Eukaryota; kingdom Metazoa; phylum Chordata; class Actinopteri; order Cypriniformes; family Cyprinidae; genus Enteromius; species Enteromius treurensis. The sequence goes on from JAUCMU010000013.1 coordinate 4,900,432, forward strand.
TTTTTATAATTTTCCCTGACATGAATAAACAGTAAATGTATAAATAATATTTTAAATAAATCAAAACAATAGCCTTGTCGGGCTAACCAAATGTTATTTTTTTAATGTTCGGGTTAGTCTAAAAATGTTATATTTTGCTTGAATTGAAAACATAACAATTTTGCAAACCATAATAATACACCCAACAGAGGTCACATTAATATATTCCTTCAGAAGAATTTACAGACGATCCTATCAAATATAGAAACAATTTAGATTACATTTACTATAATGTCTATTGGCAAAATAAATAAACGCATAAAAAAATATAAAATTGATATAGAGAACCTTTTATAAAGTTTCGGTCACTGCGAAAACTATACAATATCCCCCCCCTAAAAAAATATATATTTTTGATTTGTCATCTACCCATAAGTATAAAATACAACAATCTGTATGCATATTAATAATTAATGTGATTTAAGCCCTGAAACAACTTTCACATCACAACGACTGTCTGCAGGACGTTTCATGTCTCTAGTTTGAGTGAAGTTCAGCATTTCCCAACTTTCTAACACCCTCACATTCGTTCGGCACCGCTGTCAATCCCACAATCCCCTGCCGCCCAGCTCCCATAGAGAACCTATTGAAAACGGCCTCTCAGCAGTGGACAAGTGTGATAAAGACAAAGCAGAAGATGAAGTGTAAAGCAGACTATCATCACCGTCAAGTACAGTGTGTCGGTATATTGAAAATATTCTGTTTGTATCTGGAGCTGCCAGTAGGTGTGTAAATCACAGAGACAGAGCAGATCAATCTCTCTCTCAGGCTCTCCTGGCTGAAAATCAGATAAAACACATGCTGACTAACAAAATGTGTGTGTGTGTGCTGTGTTTGAGAGTCCCTCCGCCCAATCAAACGTCTGTTATGGATCAATTAACTCGACTTTCATGTTTGTCAACTCTGATGATAAACTGGTATGGATCATTAGCACTTTAATTGGTCGATTATACCTTTAAGAACAACTGGGGAGAATTTACGGATGAAGGTCCGTTCGGTTTCTATTCTGGTTGTGTTTAAAATTCAGCTTGGTACAGACGGGTCTTCTCGGTTCACTGGCCTACAAAGTCCACTACAACTCGAGCAGGAAACACGAACTCCAGGAGACGAGCGGACACTTTCTCCTCTGCGCTATCCTTCACTCTGTTTGTTATCAATTTTCTCCTCATTCTATCCTCCATCGGTTCGGTTTCAAAGAGCCCTGGGTGTATTTGCACATGAATGAGCGTGTGGTGTTTAATTACGACCTCAGATGCACTCCCCTTGTGGAGGAGAGGAGAGACACATGACACAAAGCAGATCAGCCAAATTAAACTTTGACAAAACGGCAGCGGGCATGCATTGGTATTCCTCAGACGTCATTGTTTGGATGGGCGAGGGCCCTTTATCTTCTGTTCTTTAGAGAGAGACTGGAGGAGTCTGGGAGCGGCAGCACGGCAGATTAGGGAGGAAAGAAGCACAGAAATCCCACAAAATTTACTGAGGTTTATGCTTAAGACAAGACAATAAATGTTTTTTTTTTTTTGTTTGTTTTAATTAAATACCCATATTTACCCCAACGGCAAATGACACAATTTGTTTCTTGTTTTAAAATAAACTTTTTCAATTTTTTTTTATTTTAATTAAAAAAGATATATCTCTGAAAACATTTTACATCTAATTAAATGAAAAATATTTATACAAATATTTACACAAATATTCCATGTGAGGTCACAAGTCACATCATAATAATAATAATAATAATAACACTAAATTATTAAATTATATTATGTTTTATTGTTTATTCATAATATATGATTTTGCTTATATATATATATATATATATATGCAAATCTTTGCATATTAATAAAAATTTATATATTGTAACAAAACTGATATATTCAATGACGCATTAAAAGTGCATACTAGTACTACAACTTCTAATTATTATTTTGAATATTATAAGATATTCTAATTAAAAAAATAAAAAAGCTGATATGTGTTGTTGCACTGTATGCATGTATATATATATATATATATATATATATATATCAGACACACCGATACCAACAAAAATAGATAAACGCTAGTCTTATCAGAGCTATAAAACCAATTGAATATCCTATGATGAGATATCATGACTGAATTACCCAACCTATCGCTTCATAAAGAGTCACTACTGAGATACAAGCACTCTTTTAACTTCAAATTAATACGACACAATCATCGCAGCGCTTTCATTGCTTTAATTATATTAGAAGATGAATGTGTAAGCGTTTACGAGGTGATGTCGGCTGTGTATCTCCAGTCGTCGCTTGCAGTGTGAACTCACACTGGTTGTGACCCCTGAAGACAGCCTGGAGTCACGCAGGCTTCATTAAGAGCAGGAAAGCACTCGCTGCACTAAACAGCCATGGCAAATTGCAGACTGAAATCAGTGCCATTATGTAAAGGCATGCCGGGGGCGGAGAGGGCTGTGTGTGTATGTGTCTGTGTGCACATGTGTGTGTGCTAGAGACTCAGTGTGAATGCTTGTGTTTACATGTTTGTTTGTTTGTGTGTGTGTGTGGAGGACAGTTGCCCGACAGTCTCTTTCCTGCTGCTCTGCGTCCTGGCACTGTCACACACTGCGATCAAATCATTAACGCTTCATCGTTAAGCTCTTATTTGGATGCACTTTTCTCATGTGACCCACATAATGGCAGCGCAAAAATATTTTTTTAAAGGTAAAGTATCATTCAAAAGTATGTTTTTTTTTTGTTTGTTTGTTTTTTAAAATGAAATTAATACATTTATTTAGCAAAGACACATTAAATTAGCCAAAAGTAAATTCATTTAGTTTCCATAACAGATTTTCTCCAATTTTTTTGCAATATTTTATAACCTTTTCTATTAAATTTTATCATGCAACTAAAATGTAATTCTTTCCAGAATTTTTACGTTTACATATCACAGCAATCTTTTTCTTTTTTTGAAGGAGATGTATATGTCTTGAGAGTAGTCATGTATGAAGGGCTTTTTGGAGGTTAAAGTACATTAGAGAATGATAATGTGATTTTTACTTGACCTGCAAATGCGATAAAAACAAAAACAAACAAACAAAAAACTGTTTTATTGCAGTTTTAAGATATATTCCCTTCTCGAATTGCCTGAAAAACCATCTAACCATGAGCATGAAAAAGTTTTTGCCATATATAGACGTTTTTGCAAAATTGACATGTTTAAGTTAAAGTTAAATTAAAATTTGGTCAATTTTGAGGGTAATGGAAACACAGCTGAAGTTATTACAGAGTTTAGTATTGAAATAAACCTCAGGAATACATTACTTTTTAATCTATATTTAGTGTTATCTCTGGTTAAAAAAAATCATGGTTCTCAGCACCAAAACAAAAACACAAAAACATGATGATTAACCCTAACCCTAACCCAAACAAAAACAAAAAGTAAAGTTAAACAAACATAAAATGTAATTTAATTTAATTTGTCTTTTAATTAATGAAATTAAAATGCATATTATTTTTGGGACATTAAGGGAATTTACTATAAAAAAATAAATACTGTTAGATTATTTCTTAAAAAAAATAAAGTTTATATCTATTTTTAAACAGTACTGGTAGCCTATCAGATACATTATTCTAAATAATAGTAATACATTTCTTGCACAATGTCTAAACCAAACTTTTATTTTGACGGGTTGCCATGAATACCTTCACATTTCTGTGTGTATATGATGATGGTTTTACTCAAATGAAACAGTTCCAAGTCTTTTAACAGCACTACCTATATTAAAATTAAAAACACTTGAAATTAAAATATAAAATATATATATATATATATATTAATAAGAATTTTAGGTCAAATAAATGCAACCTCGAAGAACACATTTTTTAAAACATTCCAAAACTTACTGACCATTGAACTGGTGTAAATGCAATCTGCAATCTAAAACACGTCCACATCTCCGGTTACAAAATGCATGTTTTCTGAGCTCTGAGCGAATAAATAGATCTGAAATTGATTTGTCATTTAAAACTTTTTTGTTCTACTTAAAAAGCGTGCGTGCATGCTCTTTTTCAAAATAAATGACACTTGCTATTTCGTTATCTAATGCAATGAGACTCAAGACATTTTTATACACGGCTTAATTCTTAAAATATGTTTTGGGGGCACAGCATATGTGTCTACGTGCCTACGTAAAACACAACAAATCCAAAAAAACATCTTATGAGTCATTCGGTATCTGATGTCAGAGCTGAATCACTACAAATTGTTACACAAGAAACCAAGGCTGTTTCCCGAACAGCCGTGTGCTCAGTAAAGCCTTGTCTGCTCGCTATACTTAAAAAAGTGTTTGTACGCATTCTGTGAATGACAGGTCCAGATGCGGGCCAGGTAAACAGCTCTTGAACCCAAACCCCATGGTGATTTGTCTGCCCACATTTTAAGTTTCCCATACAAACCCTTGGCCTTTCCAAAGCTTTCTATTCATTAATAAATCCAAAGTTATCTTTCTGGCCCACCGCAGATAAGCATGCAAAATTGCTCTTTTTGATACCGTTGGATATTTCCGTCTCTACTCACAAGTTCCTTATGTCACGATTAAATTTAATTGCATGGCCTTTTATAGAAATACACTGTGCTGAAAACATTTGGAACGTCAATGTTTAGAATTAATCTGCGTGCCATTTGGTTGCTCTTGACGTGCGCTTCATATATAACCACATATTATCCTAGTTTGCATTCATCATCATATCACAGCTGTTATCTCTCAGGATAGATATAGAAACTGGCATTAAAAGTAAAAAGCTTTTTCATTATCGCTGCTCGGTAAATCAAGTAACACTGTAAATTTTGTGCTGAGCCCTTATCACCGTAGGGTGATGTTCTACGATCTCACCACATTACCACCCACGTTAATGGCATTGGTGAGCAAAGACAGCATTAAGCTAATAGACCTGGCCACATCTTGCATTATAAATAGTCATTAATATTCCATTATCTGTCTGCACATGCCCACGAAATGCGCAGGGACTGGCAGCTGTGCTGAAACATGCCTTTCTGCTTTTCAGGTAACACTGTGCACTCGAAATGAGGAAGCGCTGCCACGCGTGTCACCTTACCTGGTTTTGGGGGACGTCGTCAGCCACTCCTCATGTTTTTCAAATGTTATCAGGTAGGCCGCAATCTCCTGCAACAGAACGAATGAGGAAACCTTTAGAATCGTGCTTTTTCCATGTGTTTTAAAAAAACAAATGATGTAGTTCGGTGTTATATCTCAGTTTATATATCCCATATATCAGCTGAGATATTGTTAGGAAGGATAACTTTCAGCACACTTTTTGCCACATTCTTCAGTCCTTTTCCTTTCTCTTCATCCTATTATTTCCTATATCCTATTATTTCCTTCATCCTATTAAGTCCATTGAATTTTGGACATATACCGCTGTATTCCTGGAAATGCTTTGAGAACGCTTCAAAAATACAGTTGCAAAACTCTCAAAAGTAAGTATTTATGTCAATGAGCATATCAGTGCCATCAAAATGAAAAGTCCTTGTTTCATTGTTCACAAACAAGATAGTCAACATGCTTAGTCAAGAAAGTGCACTTCTTATGTATATCATATATCCATTTCAAAAGTACAAATTTCTCCATTACTTTATGTGGGATATTGATTGAAAGAGACTGTTTCAAAATTTTGAATTATTGAGGATATGGCTGATTTTCCAATATTTAGCTGCACCCTTGAGTCATTGTAAGGCCATGATTGACAATAGACGCCCTTATTTTATCTGACATGTGCCTCTGTCCTTGCCTCCTCTGGCTCTCCCTCTGTTCTGTCACCAAGGATCCTTACTCCTCTTCTTCTTTTGGGTATTGACCCTGATGGTTTTCTCAATGTGCATACACTGTGCACTACAATGTTTAACTCTTGTGTTGTCCTCTGTCTGTATATGCTTTCCAGACATGAGATGCACACTGAGTTATTTAAGAGAACTGGTTTATAATTGGTTGATCTATATTCTCTTCATTAGTGAAAGTTAAGTTTCAGTTGCTCATGGCAGATTTACAAAAAGTGCAATAGAAATGTGTCGAAAGTGTGTTTGACAGTTTATGACAACGAGATCAACAATACAGCATGTTATGACGTATACGATGAACTAATGAGTGGATATTTTGAGGGGTGAGACTATAGCACAGAGAACTATATACATTTTGAGCAACATGGAAATGTAAGAAATTGCTGACAAATATGCATAATCAGTTGCGTGATGAACCAAAGCAATCTCAAATTGTACGAAAACTGAACTGAGAAAACAAAAAGCCACAAAAAGTTAAACCTTGAGGTTAAATAGACATAACAGATAGAACAAAGATTTGATGTAGAGAATGATAGAACGATGTTTAGATGAGATGGATGAATGGATAGATAGAACAAATGATAGACAAAAATATCAATGATAGACAGTTAAAAGGACATGACATGGGATGGATGGATGGATGGATGGATAGACGGATAGACAGACAGACAGATAGAAATTCAATTTATTGATGGATGGATGGATGAATGGGTAGATAGAGCGACAGAACCAATGAATGATGGACTGAAGGAACAATTGATTTATTGATGGATGGATGGATGAATGGGTAGATAGACGGATAGACAGACAGACAGATAGAAATTCAATTTATTGATGGATGAATGGGTAGATAGAGTGACAGAACCAATGAATGATCGACTGAAGGAACAATTGATTTATTGATGGACGGATGGAACAAGTAATATGTAGAGAGAATGATGGATTGAAGAAACAATACATTTGTTGATGGATGATGGGCCGATAGATAGATAGATAATCAAAGGCTTATTAACTAGAAGAAAAACAGGTTACATGTTGTTCTTAATGTTATCGGCCTATTAAAAGTACTAAAACAAATGTATCCAAGTCGACCAAGCTTAACTCTCTCTCAGGTGCTGTAAAATTGACAGGCTTTTCTTATGCAGTCCTTATAAACCTAGAGAACTCCATTTAAACGCCACAAAACACTGTCATATAAATTTAGCAAGCTTTGTCCAACAACCTGATCTTGTGAAACGAGGTTTGTGCATTAGTATGAGAAACCCGGGCCATCTCTGAGCCGGTAGTCCGGAGTCGCGGATGATTCTAGATGACCCGAGGATGACCATCGTTCATCCGTCGCTCCGGGGTATTCGCAAAGTGTTCAGACTGCCCACTGAGCAGCTGTCAGGAGCCAGATTACACAGCCCTGAGGGGCGAATCGCATCTCCAGTCCTACAGCCAATCAGCATGCCATAGCGACTATCAACTCGTCTGACAAGTGGCAGATCCTGCGTCGTATCGCTGTGCAACCACCACCGGAGCGCTTAAGACAACATTCACGTGCACATGAGTTACTTGTGCTTGAATTCTGAGATCAGTTGAAAGACCGATCTCATTTTATGCACCAGTGGGCCCATTTGAGCAACGCGTGAGGAGAATCAGTGTCTGAGCTTCTAGAATCCAGAAACAACGTCCGTCACATATATATTAACGGCTCTATCACAGTTGTTTGCGCTTTAAATGAAGTAGAACGTGGCTAAACAGAGAGGATTTGGGTAACAAGTGGCACACGTCTACAGGACAGACACATCAGGACGCTCTTCACAAGGGCAGAGTGTTCGGCTGACAGACACGCAAAAGATTCGCTGTGTATCTACATGCGGCCATATGCTCTCTTGGCTCGGCTCTGGGAACAGGCAGAAGGCCCAGGGAAGTGTATGGGAACACAACTGGCAATGTTCTCTCTTGGTTTCAATTTAGAGATGCCAACTTGTGCAGTGCCAATTTAACCCTGCTGCCCTCATTATTGAAGGCAAAGAGGGAAGGGATGGGTCTAACAGAGGAGAAATGAGTAGTGCATTAAAGAGCCAAGAGGAAAGAGGAAGTGTTCATAAACGCAAGTGTCTAGAGTAGGGTGGTGAACCGTTCAGAAAAGAATCGAGAGTGCTTCTTAATTCCCGTTTAATTCTTGAATTGGAAGAGAATCTATTTTTAATCCAGGAATTAAATCAGAGCAAACATGATGGAAAATTGGTGAATGTATATTCAAGAAGGTTGAATTTTTAAAGGCATACTTCACCCAGAAGGAACATTCTGTCAAAATAACATTTTGTTCCAAACCTGTATGACTTTGTTACTTAAGCGGAACACAAAGATATGATAAAGAATGCCGGGATTAGTCTAAACTACACCGAACCTCACTGACTTTCATTTTTTTCTGATGTATTCAATAAGGAGACTCATGCAGGTTTGGAATGATAGGAGAGTGAGTAAATGCAGACAGAAGATGACATTTTTGGGTGAACAAATACTTTAACTCGAAAGGAAAATTCATTAAGAGAGTGTTTGAAAGTTGGCTTGGTAAACTCTCACCTGATACTTTAAAAAGCCATTTTTTAAAAGATTTTTGCAGGGATGAATTAGAACTCACAACTAACAGTAGATAGAGTAATGGATGGATGGAAGAATAGATGAATGGATGGAATAAACGAAAAACAGAATGAATGATGGAAAGATTAATTTATAGATGGATGGAATGAATGATAGAGCAATTCAATGTACAAATTACGAATCGAAGGAACAATTACATTTATTAATGGATGGATGGATGGATGAATGAATGGGTAGATAGAGCATAGAACCAATGAATGATGGACCGAAGGAACAACTGATTTGTTGATGGATGGATGGAACAAGTAATATGTAGATAGATAGATAGATAGATAGATCCTATGAATTAATGATTTAAAAATATATTGATGGATAAATGAATGGATGAAACGAATAATAGATAGAGTGATAGAACCAGTGAATTAATGATAAATTGAAGGAATGATTAATTCATTGATGGATGGATGGATGGATGGATGAATAGACGGATGGATGGAAGGATAGGTGGATAAATGGATGGATGGACAGATGGATAGAATGATAAATAGAGCAATAGCACAAACACATTAAACATTAGAATGACAGAAGAATGGATAGATGAATCTTCAGCAACACAGTGAAACAAACGATATTTTGCCACAATCTTCTGCGACAGACCCAATAGAGAAGCCTTTTTCTGCACCAAAAAACCCCCCGGACAAACATGCTGGTCATCAAAACAAGAGCTCACAACATCCACACTCTTTAGTCCAAAACAACACAGTAACACCAAGCAAATGAGGAAAAATCCAGCTGCTATAACGAAGCGTGAGACTGGATAATCTGCTAGTTTTATGATTCGAAAGCGATCAGATTTGGCTTGTAACTCTAGGGCACATGAGCCAGCTCTTTGTTGTTTCCGTCAAAGGGTTCCATCATCTTATGTGACCGGAACACATACTTCTTTGTTATCCCGTTCTCCGTTGGGCCGGGCCTCTGATTGTTTGTTACGCTGGGACCCTGAGAGTGTCCTGGCACTGTCGCCGATGGGCTGAATGAAAAACAATGACCCCCTGTAATTTGGCAAACAAGCATCAAGACAGATACAGCGCATCGGGGAGCCGAGCCTTTGTCAAATTCTGTTTATTCAGGAGTCAATTCTCAGCGGCTCGCTCGTCTTTACAGTCCCCTCTCTCCCTAGTTTTCCTCATTTTCCGATAAGCTTGCTTTTTGCGCTTCCTACACTTTCCCAGCACTCCTCCCCTCCTCTTTGCTCTCATTGCCTTATTATTCCTCTGTTCCGTGCTCCTAACTCAGAGCTGTAGTCACCAAAGAGATTATATGACAAAGTCATTTTGCATTGAAATGAAGATGAAGGCCTCGGGGCTTCAGCGTTCTGCCAGAGAACATCCCTTCCCCGTTCCCTCACTTCTCCCGTCCCCCCTACCTCCTACTTCCCATGAACCCCGGGGGCCAGTCGTTCGGCTTCTAGCGAACCTGCTCCAGGCGGCTCTTTCTCTAACCCGCAGTTAACCTGAAGGGCGGCGCCGACGCCTCGCTCTGACTGCCAATGAGCACCTCCAAGTTTGCCGTCAAACTCCTCAAAGCGCTCTTTAAACTATAGTACGGGTAAACGGGAGGCGTGTGAGAGGAGGCAGGCTTTCCAGACGAACTGAAGTGTCTCCTTCCTTCCAGACAATGCCTCTCTCTCTCTCTCTCTCTCTCTGGCTTACGTCTTGAATGCTTGTTGCTAAACTTTATGAAATGCAAATCGGCCTCCTGTGAAAATGATCTTTGAAACACTTCTAACAATTCAACACCAAAGGAAGACATGAGCAAATCCTGCTACCTGTTTCAAAAGGCCAGGCCTGCCATCCGTCTCTCTCTGTTGTTCCCAATATGAAAGAGAAAAAGTCGTGAACAATATGACTCCCCGACAGGTTTATTTAAAGGGAAGCGTTCGAGCTGCGGAATAGACGCCGATCAAAACGTGTGGATTTGGCGACACTATAGAGCTTGTGAGAAAGGCATAACGACTATCGAGTTCAATTACTACAGCTATTAATTCAAAGTGTCAGTCGCTCTTTGATGAAGCACTCAAGCCGGCCCACTTGAGCTCAGGGGAGTCTTTTGTTGCCTGACCATGGGTAATGCTCTAGAATTATTTAGAACAAAAAATGGCAATTATAGTGTGTAAAAAAATTAAATAAATAAATAATATAAATAAATAAATATATATATATCATCAAAATATTTTGCAATATAAATATAAATTATATTATAAATAAATAAATAAATAAATGCAATAATATACAATATAAATATTCTATTATAAAATATAATATACATACATATTTATAATATAAATAATTTTAAAATGTCAGGAATGGGTATCAGAAGTTACGTCATTATCAAAAATGAAATATGACTGAGGTATCACATGACTTTTATTGGTTTGACCTGGTTTGTAATTAATTAATTAATTATTTTAATTATGCTAAAACTTAAGGCACAGGGTCATATTTTAGGAGTTGATCAGACTTGACGGAATGAGAATAAATAAATAAATGTGTATAAACAATAGATTCAAATAAATTCATACAGTAATAATAATAATGAAAAATAGTGTATAGATAAAACTGTACAAAAAATGACAGATGGTGGAAATTAAGTAATAGATTAAAACAAAATTAAAACATGGATAACAATGGAAACAATAATTACATAAATAAATTTGAAACATTACAGCAAGTATTATTCTTATTATAAATGAGATGTAATAGAGACAAAGCCCAAAAGTTGGATATTTCCACAAGTACTCAAACAATAACTAAAATGTCCATCCCTAATACAAGACTTGAAAAATGTGTTCTTACATCTCTGAATGATTTCTGCATAATTCATATTAAGTTCCTAATTTAGGCCAAGATGGAGGCCTTGTAGTTCTGCTGAGGGTCGTCCTAAAACCGACTCTCATTTGACCAAACTCAATGCACTTTAAACTCAAACTGCTCCCCGAGGCGCCATGTAGAAAGCCGGAGAGAGTCTTCATTCTGCTGAAAATACTCTCCTCCACAATTTGCTGCAGGGTGAAGAAAATTTTGCATGACAGATCCTTTTTGAATATGTGCCCTGATTCATTAGTGCAAGACTCCATCACACTTGGTTCCTGCCATGGTCCCCACAGGTACCCTTAAATCCTGCGTTACATAGATGGCTGGCAGTTTCCAAAATGAGTATTAGTCAGAGCATACCCCGCTGAACTGCGCTGAACACACTTAAACCAACACTCACACGTTATCAAGCGGCAGATGTTATAAAGCGGTACGGTCAGCTCCGTTGTGAGCACACCATCACTTCTAATCTGTGTTTCCTTAAGGCCAAGGTGTGAAGAAACATACAACGCCAGCCAGAAGGTTCTTAAGATCACCAAGGCTGTTCAAAATGCAGTAAAAACAGTAATAGTGTAAAATATTATTACAAATTAAAATTATTTTTTTTTTCAAATATTTTTTTTTGAAATTCTATTTATTCCTGTGATGCAAAGCTGATTTTTCAGCATCATTACACCAGTCTTTAGCAGCAAAAGATCTTTTAGAAATGATTGTAATATGAAGATTTGCTGCTCAAGAAACTTACTTATTTTTATCAGTGTTAAGAACTGCTCAAATATTTCTCAAAGAACACACCATCTTCATCAGATGTGACAGAAGTTCCTAATTTAGGCCAAAATGGCCAGAATTGACAGAATGAGAATAAATAAATAAAACTACAAAATGAAATAATAGATTAAAATAAATTCAAACATTAAAAATAATAACATTAAAAAATAACTTAAAAAATTAAATAATAGAAATAAGTTAAAACAGTAGCCATTATTATTTACTCAAACAATCAAACAATAACTAAAATGCCAATCCCTAATAAAAGACTTGTGAAATTTGATCTCTGTATAATATCACTACATGTTATGTTCATATTACAAAAATTCAGCTTTGCATCACAGAATTTAATTCTAAAAAAAATACCAAAGAAAACATTTATTTTAAATTGTAATCATATTCTATGATATTGCAGTTTTTACAGTTTATATATATATAAATTCAGCCATGGTGAGCATGACAAATATTTAAAAACCCACCTTTTGACCAGTATTGTAAGAAAAATATTGGAAATACGTAATATAGAACTACTTAGGAGCTTTAAAACCTACACATAACTCGCTCTTCTGTACATCTACGAGATATGCTTCCGCATGTGCCCGTGCTACTTTCTGTTTCCTTCCCAAGGTCAGCAGCAAAAAAGCGATGAAGTCCCTCCTAGAGTCTTGCTGTCATCTCAATAATCATAATCAAACTGCTCATCCACAATCTTTTACATTGTCTCCCCACCCACTCAGTAGATGAGACGTCACCAAATCACCGAGAGCAAATTGACAATCCACTTTAAAAAGTGGGAGAGGAAATTGAGCCATTAATCATAGCGCTCGCGTCCGCCACACTGTCCGTACGCGAACACACACAAGCCGAGACCGATACGACGCTCAGGAGTCTCTGTAGCTCACTGCACAGAAAAGATAAATGCTTCCTTTAACTGTCATTTGCCAATGTCTCTCTTGCACTTTGTGGAGAAGCCGCTCCAGAGCCGCTTTGATTAGTGGACGTGTGCGGTTGGGCTCAAGGAGAACGGCTCCGCCGAAGGTGCTGGGGACATCATAGTGGTCTAAGATTGATGCTCGCTCAGGTTGGCAGAGGACTGGAGAAACGTACGGTGGCATACTTTAAAAGAAGTCTGACTGGAAACCCTGCCAGAGAAGGGCAGAGAAGGTGAGAGGACCATTAATGGGCATCCAGGTCACAGAGTGGTCCTGAGTCTGCTCCTCCAGGAACCTCCAACTGAAAGCTTTTGGACAAACGAAGAACTAAATCAAGTGGCTTAATTAATCAAGTACTACACCGTTGGGACATGTTTTAAGGGTCCTATGAAAAGGAGATGAGAAGGACAGGAAGTGGGAACAAAAAGCCGATGCAGAATGTGAATACATCCCTCAACATGTGTCTGATAAAATCATCTCCTAGCAGACTAAAGGTCAACGGGAAATTTAACTTGCCTCCCTTTACCTTCTCATATACCTATTCGTGGCTATAAAGCGCACGTCATTGCACACTAGAAGTAGCAAAATAAATAAAATGATTAAAAAAAATCCTTAGATTAACACAGACAAAGAGGCAAAATAATTACAAGAGAAAAAAAGTAAAAAGAAATAAAATGAACACATATTTTATGCATAAATGTTGCTAAAATGGCTCCAATATATAGTCAATATATTGTTAAAATAAATATTTGTCAAAATGGTCAAAATAAAAAAAATTAAATGAAGAATATATCATATTCATATAAAGTACATTTAAGAATATAAAAAATAATTAAAAATATATATATATAAAAAAAAAAAAAGACAATAAGAAACCGTAAAAGCAAAACAGCAGTAAATTACTAAAAAAAAAATGACAACAGAAGAAATTATGCATTTGGCCTATTTATTCTAAAAAAAAATCAAGACAGCAGTTTACAAATGAATGCATTCCCTGGGAATTGAACCTTGAGTTGTGCAACATGAGCTGGGGTGTAAATAAATACATAAATTAATTAATTAAAATAACACAAATAAATGTTTGAAAAATAAAAGTAAAAACCAATCAAACCAACAAAAACATTAATCTTTCTAAGTAAATGCTATTCTTTGAAACTGAACCAAAAATTTCTGGTTGTTCATATAAAAAAAAAAAGAAAGATATGAATCCTATTGTGAATATTTATGCATTTGACCAATTTTTTATCCAAAAAACAACATTTAAATAAAAACAAACAACAACTTTACACTGCAATCTACAAGTTAACGCATTCACCTTGGAATTTAACCTAAAACCTTGGGTTGCGGACCTTGATCTGATGCAATGTAATGCAATAGATGGATGGGTGGATGAATGAATAAATAAAATGTTTAATAAGTTTGTTTTACAAGTTAAAAAACAAAAAACTAAAATGTTTTAAAGTGAATACATTCCCTGGGAATTGAAGCTACAACACTGGGTTGTGCATATTTAAAACAATACAAGGCAATTAGAAACTAACGGCAAAAAAAGCAGTAACTAAATAAATTATAACAATTATGCTTGCTTTTAAAAACATGAAAGTTATTTTGAATATCTGTGCATAAAAAGGAAAGTAAAACCTACGAAAAATAGGAAAATGCTATTATTTGGTTAATTTGAGTTGTTGAAAGGTTTCTGTTTTTGTGGCTCCACCTGATCTCCTAACATCAGTAAACAGACCACAACAATTCAGAGTGTTTTAGCATGAGCTGCACGCACAGATCTCCAGCTGTTTGATACAGAGAGCTGGCAGGCAAACCTGTCACCTCAGCACAGAAAATAACTCTCGCTCTGTGCTTTGAGAGACGTGGAGGGCCGATAGGGGCAAACAGGCTAAAGTTCTACTTCTGTTGTTTTTATATTTTTGCAGGTGTGCATCCCAGCAGACCTCGCAGCACAGCAGCTGTTTAAGGTTAACCTGCACCACTCAGTTCCAGCTGTTCCTAGAAATGTAAACATTTGTGTAGAGTGTGATCAGTCACGCTGGGTGATGATGTTTGTTTTGGGTCATTAATATTAATATATGACAACAGGTTCCGGGACACATGGCTTTTATGAATTATGAAAGAATGCAGAGACCAAGGAAATTGGATTTTGCATTTGTAAAACGCAACCTTTGTGTTAAAAAAAAAAAATATATATATATTTTTGAGCAACGCAGATGTGAGACTGGAGATTTGACCTTACCCTGAACTAACCTGTGTTTTGTTCTAAACCCAATGACGCTGGTAACTAACAAGCTAAAAGTGGTGTGTAAAAAAATAAAAAAAAATAAAAAAATAAAAAATAAATATATATATATCAGTTTAAAATATATAATATAATATAAATATAAAATATATTTATAATTGTAATATTTTTATATATAAAAATATATATATATAAAAAAATATATATATATACACAAACTACAAACTTGGGTAATGCTAATGTAAAAATTGAAATGAAAATAAAAGTAAAAAAAATAAATAAATACATAAATGTTTTGAGTTCCTACACCTGCAAATAAATAAATGTATATATTCATTCAAAATATTATATTAATAAAAAACGCTAAAGGAATAAATGTAAAATAATAATAATAATAATAAATAACAAATGCAAAACACATAAACTTTATTAAACTAAATAACAAATAGGAATTGTGCTACAGTAGCAATGCTGCATTGCCAGTGTAAATTTCAGTTCAAATGCATTGCAAGTCAGTTTTCTTGAAGAGTGTCAGTAAAATTAAATGCTAAATGCTGGTATACAGCTTGAGCTGTCACTTCCTCCTATTCTTTTTCAGACTTTCTCAGATTTAACGGTCTCTTTCTTTATTACGTTTCCTTAAAAGCTTTTATTCTCCATTTGTCTATATTCTCCCACTCTCTCCCGTCATCTTCTCTTTTCTCTGTTGTTTTGCAGTGGCCTTGTATCACTCTTGGGTTATTTGTTTGTTTTGGTCAATTGTAAACCTCAGGCGACGATAAGGAGAGGGCGTTATTGTGCTGGAGAGGCAGAAAAGAGAGAAAGAAAAAGAGTTCAAAAGAGAGGTGGGCTGAAACCTGGCACTTAGCAAGATTGTTTTCCCTGTCCAAGTGCCAAGGCTGCTGACTCATTTGCAAGGATGTTATCAGATAGTCAAGAGCACTAGAGAGAGAGAGAGAGAGAAACAGCCAGAGAAGAGGGTCAGCTATTAATGAAAACAGCAGCCACATTATTGTAGGTGATGTGATTTTCCCATTACTGCATGTGTGAGAATGATTCTGTTTAAGAGATGGAGTCTCGCCTACGAGCGACGTACTTATCTATATACTACACGCTCATCAAAAATCAATCATGAAATTAATCTCAGCTGTGTAATTGATAGGTTGAATGTGCGGTTTATTTACAACCGACAATAGCAAACAGCCTTCGAAAGCAGCATAATTTTATTTTTTTTTGTAAATAAAAAGCTAACTCAAATAATTAGCCCACAGCTTTCACTAAAACAGAGATATTTACAGATGGAAAAACTTGAATCGCATTACTTCATCCCAGCAGTTTTCCTCATAATTGCAAAAGCCTAAAAGTTTTTAATTTGTTTTGAACTTCTCCACTTCTCCACATGCACAGTCAAGCAGCAAATAGTTCGCTCAGATCATTCACATTACAGCTCGTGCGCAAGATGGACAGCGACGGCAATTAAAAGCTGCCTCTGCAGATTAATTAAAACCACAAATGCAAAACAAGTCACATACTAGTAAAGCTCCAGAAGGCCAGAATCAAAGAGCGCTTGAAATAAGACGTTTTCTGATTGATGAACAATGCATCGTTTTTATCGGGAGAGAATAAGTAAACCGCCACCATTCACACATGAGCTCCACCTTTTGTTACTATACGAGTGGGAGTGAAGGTCACATCCCAGGCAGAAGCTTCCAGGAGTCGGCCCGAGTCTGCCAGAGAGGCCCCGATGGGGAAGGAATGATGGAGCGTTTCATGCTTCCTCCACGACACGCGGGCCCCATCCGGAATACGTGATCCGACAGAGACGGGAAGGAGGAGAGACGTGTCCTCCGCTTGGGCTCACCCGGGATCTACTCCAGAAACGCAGTGGCACTCGTCCTCGCCAGGGATCGAGGCTGCTGCTCGCGCTCGATTGGGGACACAATGGAATATTGAATTTCCTCTGCTGGCTGCGATCTGAGATGTGCTTCCAAGCCTGGCGATGCCAGATCAACGGTGCCACCAGGTTGATGCTAGCGCACACTGACAAACTAGATGTGCACACATACACACCTTCTCTACATTTATAACGCTGTACTGCAATACTGGAACACGGGGGGAAATATACTGGGTCCTGTTACGATACTTGCATTATAATTATTTATTTTTTACCAACAAACATATTTAATATGCAACCTAGTCGCATGAAAATATGTACCCCTGTGCACTTTTTGTGCAACATCATTTTTACGTGCTTTACTGCACTTGTCCACTGAGTGGTGCTAAAATACAGCTACAGCTATATGTGAACCCTGGCACATTTTATTGCATTGAAATATACCCGGGGACAGTTGCTAAAAGTTAATGCTCTATCCTGTTGGAAATATGCCCTACACCAAATCCAACCCTAAATCTACCTGATAATGGTAACGAACGCAAACTGATCAAACACATTTATTGATGCAACCGTGTCATTTCAACTTCCTTTTATGCAGATTCGAACTGTTTTGTTGAAGCGTAGTTACACAGGATTCAAACCGGAGCTCCTCTGTACTCCGTAAGCTACCGTACAAACCCACTGTCTATGAAAACCCACTGATATGAAACTGGATATGCATGATGCTAACGTTCAAAGCCATCAGGTTTTAAATCTCCCAGCACATTTTTATTGTTTTGAAGTCATAACATTTTAATTAAAATTCTGTAAATCTGTGTGAAAAGAAATAAAAAGGAGTTGAAGTTTTACTGTCTCTATTGTTCATTTCTTTTGGAAACTGCAGTGATATGTGCTTATTGGTACGTATTTTGCGTCTCGCTAAAAAGTGTACATATTATACCATGAGACCAGGTAGTTAATATGAGTGTAGTACTCTCAGTTCTGGTTTACCGTCTTAAAATCCATTCTGAATAGAAAAAAAGTCTACAGCACTTCATTGTCTAGTTTGTTCTGCCACAACAAAGACGGAAGAAACTGAAATGCTCCTTTATTCCTGAAACCATTAGGCTTTGTTCCAAGGTTGGGCAGAATTCAGAATTTAAAAATGGGCTCCCCTCCAATTCCTGATTTAACAACAAATTCAATAACAAATTACGTGTTCTTCCACCATAGACAATAAAACAAAAGTTAATTTATTTATCCACTGGTCTGTCTAACTATAAGGCCAATTAAACCGTAAAAAGTCATTTATAAACTTTCCAAAAAAAAAAAATGCCTCGTCAAGCCAAGAATGGGAAGTTTGTATTTTTTTCTAGTTTAATCATAATCACAATAACTCTTTTGATGAATTTCTCTGAAAAATCAACATCATCATCATTATTGTTATTATTATGTGTACACACACACACAAATTGAAAGCCAGTAAACTATGATATCCAACAGACATCACCCTCATGTTGCTTTAAACCTTTATGAATTTTGTTCATCTTCAAAACACAAATGAAGATTTTTTAAAAATGAATTTTAACGCTTTTATACATTCCATAGATAGTAATCCAACTGACCCGTTCAAGGCCCAGAAAGGTACAGTAGTAAGGACATCAAAACAGTCCATGTGACGTGTGGTTCAACCTTAAATGTATGAAGCTAGATGAATACTGTTCTCTTCTCTTTTGTGAATGACGTGAGCCTGAGCAATTAATGACAGAATTGTAATTTAACTGTCCTTTTATTCTATTTACATATTTAGTTATGATGTTTACAAGGCATGAAAATCTATTTAGTTATAAACTTGTGCATTCAAATATATTAAGTAAAATTATAATGTGAATTATGAGAGGAACAAATGAACATTTAATTGAAATTTTGCATCTTAACTTTAGCTTTGGCTGAAGCAAGTGCGTTTGGCACGCTTTTTCATAAAAAGTAACGATGTTTTAGATCCAACAACAATTTGCAGACCCCCTACAATCCTGCCACGTACCCCCTATGGGTCAGGGACCCCCCATTGAAGACCCCTGATATATGAGATGTTTTTTTTTTCTTCTTACATCTGACTAACAAATCAAACATGCTGAGCATCTTGCGCGTTTTGTTTATGGAACTTGCAGGCGGTGGCTTTTAACGCAGTTTATACTCTACAGCACACAATAATAGCTCAACACCGCGGCTAATTAACCCGACTAACAGTTTCCCAGTTCCCTGACTATGATAAATGGGAAAAGTTGATGGACAAAGTGAAGTTCCTGACTGCTCGCCTTTGAGATCGAGGAATCATCTCACGTACTGAAACCCTGCTGCTTTCCCTGAGGTCATGAGTTCAGTCTCCAACCATTTGAATCGTATCAAAACCTCCTGCCCTCATCTGCCGCTGAGTGTGTGCTGTAAAAACTCAGCTCCATCTCCGCAGGAGCTGTCCATCTGCCATGGGTACAACTCATATATTATTACACCATCAAAATCAATGGCTGAAGGCTAGAGAGATGAGCAGAGGATGGGTGCAGGTGAAACAGTACCCGGGGAAGACAACCAGACAGATGTGATGAACTCTGCTTATAGGGAGCCAAGACAAATAGAGTGTGTTGCACTCCGAGAGGATGCATGTAGTGCATAAATGCCTTTTTTTATTCAGGATTTTTAGTTAAAGGGCTACTCCACCCTGATTGTTAATCACTTAACCCCATGTTGTTCCAAACCCGTGAAATGTCAATGGTTCAACTGTTGCGAAGCTACAATGAATGATTATGTTCTGATGACACGGCTTAATTAACTACCCCCTCATATCACCTATTACCATATCTGAGATTTTGAGGCTGACCTGTAAGCTTTTAAATTCCTAACTTTCCCCCAGCGGTGCCGTTCCTCTCTGCATTCATTTCACTTCAAATTGTGACTATGTTTGCAAACCTGCTATTTTTCAATGCTTGTGTGTCTTTCTTCACCCTGCTCAATGAGTCCCGATGCAGATTCATCTTTCCCTTAATCAGAAGAGCGTGACAGGCGTTAATTAAGGTGTGTGTTTGCCCTGTCAGGAGTGTCAGCGGTCGGCTGCTTTTGTTTGGCGAGGCAGCCTGGCTGTCAGGATGTTTGGCACGGCTGGAACTTGGTGCTGATGTGGCAATAAAGGAAGCAATGTGGCGGTGAAGGTCGCCAGCTTCCACCTGGACGGCTGCATTTCCACCCAGCACTGTTTATTTAATGTGCATGTATTTGAAAACTATTACACTAAAGTTCAAATCTTTGGATTAATATGATTTTTTTTTCTACAAATTATTTTCATAAAAGAAATCTCTTGGGTTCACTTGGGATGCAGTCATTTAAGAAAAATCTAGTAAAAAGAGAATCATTTAAATAACAGTTTTTTTATACTATATATCTTTTTCCGTCATGCAAAGCTGGTTCCTTTTCAGGAACTTCGACACTGCGTGAATACGCTTTGGGAAACGCCTCGGCGTTAACGCGCCTCTGAAACAG
>JAUCMU010000013.1:4921231-4937135 GCA_032275025.1 Enteromius treurensis
AGACGGTCGGTTTAGCCAGTCTGTCTGCTTCCCGACCTGGGCACTAGTTAGTCAAGTTTGAGTTCTAAGACTATGAGACATATTTCTAGAATGTATGTCTATATGTCTATGTATTTTGTGTTTGATGCAATTTGATGCATTAGAGCAAAAAAGCAGCATGCAGTTATGAGAAATTATCAGTTATGTTCACACACAGTTCAGTTATATATGGGAACAACAACAATTGTGAAATAAAACTCACACCCGAAATGTTCAGTTTTCAGAATATAACCCTTTGCAACTACACCAGTCAAAAGTTTTATCTCTGGTTAGTACCTGCGCACACTTCAACCAATCTTCATCTTACTATAAGTAGTTCTTCAGTTACTGTACATTGTCCTAGTATCCCTAAATTTAGTTATAACTCAAGTTATACATTTACCTTTACATTTAGTCACTTAGCAGAAAGTCATTTATGCAAACCAACTTACAAATGAGGACAATGGAAGCAAAAGAGCAATGATATACAAATGCTATAAGTCTCCAGTTAACATAGAATAGAAAAAGAATAGTACAAATTTAATTTACCAGTTAATGGAAAAGTCTGTGAAAGTGATTTTGTGTCTCTTTATGAACAATAAAGTGTTGTTCACTTACAGAACACAAGCTTCTAGAAGCATATTAGTCTGAAGTAATGAATTCAGGTAAAGAGGTTCAGAGGCAGAGCGGTGACGTGTGTTCTTTTCGGATCATTAAAAATGAATGGATTAATTGTAAAGAATTGATAGAGCTGGCTGGAAGACCTGCCAAGAGAGCAATGGTCCAACCCGCACAGAACAAGAGCATGTTCTGCAAGAAAGAGCTTGATCTTCTTGATGTTGGATAAAGCTAATCTGCAGGACCAGACAGATTAGCAATGTGTTCTGAGAAAATCAGCTGATCATCAATCTTAACTCCAAGGTCTCTGGCTGTTTTCGAAGGAGTTATTGTTGATGTGCTTAACTGAATGGTGAAATTATGATGAAACTATGGAACAACAAGCAGTTCTGTCTTGGCAAGGTTGAGTTGGAGGTCCTGCATCGAGCAAGAAAGTCTGTTAGACAAGCTGAGAGGCAAGCAGCTATCATCAGATCATCAGGATGGAATGAGAGGTAGAGTTCATCAGCATAGTCGTGATATGAAAAGCCATGTTTCCGAATGACAGAATGATGTTATGTAGACAGAGAAAAGAAGTGGTCCAAGATTTGAGCCCTGAGGCACCTCAGTAGCTAGATGTTGTGACTTCTACAAGATACCTTGAAGGACCTATCAGAGAGGTAGGACTCAAACCATAGAGTGGTTCCTGAGATGCCCTTCAAAATTAGTGTATTAGTGTTGACAGTAGGATCTGTTGGTAAATCACATCAAAAGCAGCTGACTTTTTTTAATTTCAAGTATGAAAAGACCGTTTATGAGCCTTGCAATATGACACTGTATGACATTGTGTTTGATAGTCACTGCTGCTCTGGTTAGGGATTGTGGTTACATTGTATTTAGATAGTCCAATTTAGATATTCTACTAAAGTAACTTTGTAACTAAATATCAACTAACTCTCATTAATTCAGAACCATGTGTCTACTAACTCTCAGAGTTTAGGGTTAGTAGAATAAGTTGACAAAGTTTCTGATAGTCAGTATGTAGTATGTTGTGGACTCATCAAAATAAAGTGTCAGAAGATATTAAGCAGACAGTTTACTAATACTCTTATTACTGCTAGTTGACATGTAGTTAAAGAGTTACTTACTGAATATCTAAAGTAGAGTATTTCGAAATAAAGTGTAACCAGGGTTATAGTCAGTTTCATTGCACATTTATACAGACAGGACTCAAGCAGCTTTTGTGTAAAAAGGACTCGAGGCTCTCCGCTGTAAATAAATGTGATTGCAGACACAGAGAGTATCAATGCAGCCTAAGCAGACTTGAAGAGAAGTGTGCACCATACTCTAAAACATTCTTTAAGAATAGGACACAGTATACTCTATAATTTGAAGAAACAGGTGTTTTAAAAGTATTTTGAATTGTACAGTTAATTTCATTGTGTTTTAGAGTTAACAGAAAAATCCTTTAAGTTAATGAATAATGTTGTTTGTAATGAGCTGCCAATACCTTTTCTGTTGCGGATTTGTGACCTTTCTCAAGTGCTAAGAGCAGAAACACAATTCAAGAATAATTGCCTGAATTTAGAACACACAGTTCCTTCCTGAGCAGGTCTATTCTGTTACCTGTGAGGCTCTAGTGAAATGACACACTCTGAGAAATGCTGAAATTCTTCCTAGCCTACGCTGTTCTTCATGTTTCATACTCACATTGACGAGTATTGACGAGTAACCCCCCCTGTGGGTTGCCATTGAGTACTTGGTTAAAATGGTCTGTCACAGAAGAACATGGACAGATGAGCAGGGCTGATTGAGAGGATTGTGGTGTTACTGGACAGCAATCAGCCGCTGCAACACCTCCCCCTGCTGGAGGCTCTGCATTCAAAAACAAAAGAAGTCTCTCTCTCTTTGACTTCTCATTCAGGTTGTTCTCACACACCGGTTTGATATGCTCTCCATGTGCAAACAGAGATATTGCTTTTTGGACAGCGCAGTATCAAATGCAATCAGAATGCTGGGCTGTTGTTTGTCAGCACTGCCCGTTGCTCATATCCCATTGCTTTTTTTTCTTTCCACAAAGGGCACTCAGAAAGGGTGGGCAAATGCAGAATTTGCATATTTATGATTACAGACTGTGAGGGAACCAAAAAGCTGTCTTTCTCTCTCTCCCCTGCTTTTCTCGGTTTGTCTCACTGCTCCTCTCAGTCAGTCATACGCATTCTTCCTGCAAACCTGGCGACTGTAGCATGCACTTTCAAAGCAAGGTCAAAGGTACAAATGGAATCGAATTTAATTTTGCTAACGTGATAAAGATTCCGATCGGTTGCCTCTCATTCGATGCCTATTCTCATTCACCGCTGGCCGGTGTCTAGTTGCAGAAGATGTGAAGTGACTGAATTAAAAAGCTGTGAAGAGACGCTGACTCACTACGAGTTTTTTCTGAAGGTTAGGAAAGGGGATATTCCCAACGGCACTTTTAAGAAGACCTGCTTAGACCAACACAGAAAACAGCATAAACTTTGTTGGTCTAGTTGCTGGATCGGTGCAGACATGCTATTCATCCACAAACACATGCTGTTCTGTTCCCCTAATAATCATGTAATGTAAATATAAAAGCAAAATCAGTCAACAAAATATCAAGAAAAATATTGCATGCATAAAAACAAGCCATTACAGTACACAAACCCATCACATATGCATACTGTTGTGAAATCAAACCACAGATAGTAAAATATCCCCTCCATTAAGCTAAACAACAAGCAAGTTAGTCTGGCATGCGTGTTTAATGGCATTGTGCAAGATCAGAAATGCCACCAAAATAAATAAAGGTATGAACTGTCCTGTACTAGGTTTTGTGTTCAAAATATAAAACTGTTAAGCTATAGCACAAAGAGGAGAGGGCTATTTTCCAAAATATCATCACACATTTGCCACAGCCTGCTAGTTTCAGTTATGTTTAAAACATTAAAATCATTATTTACGCAATTGTTATTGCAGTGTGAATGGATTTTGTTGATAGCGGTTTCATTAATACAGTAAAAGATGTTGAACAGTATGAACTTTATTTTCTCAAAAATACTGATGAGAGGAATGCATGCCATTAGTCTGGAGTGCGTCAGCTCCCAGCATTGTGTTCACTCCTCTTTAAATGGCTTGTTTGCTTTGGCTCTCCTCGTACGTCATCTCGCCAGCACCAGGCAGATATTTATGCAGGATGGCAGCTCTTATGACTCGTTTTGTTTTTTGAATGCTGTTTGGCCTCCAACTATGCCTCAGTCCAACAACCCCTGTTGTGAATTATTATTGTAAAGTCTGGTGCGAAGAACCACAGAGCACAGAAATATGTCATTAGAGACTGAGCACATCTCTGCTCTAACACTTGGAGCACTCAGAGACAGGGCAAAAAGCAAAGTTTTATCAAAGTAATTAATTAATTCAGCAACTGGAATACAAAACACAAACTGAGCAACAACATATGTGGATCCATGTGCAGAACCTTATTTAAACAGACGTGGTCGGAAACACAGGCAGGGTCAAACTATGGCAAATGAGTATGGCATGGTCAAGAGTTTTCCTAGGACGAGCGTGGGTCTTTGAACAGCAAACAATATCCGGGGGTAATCCGATAATTTACCAGGCAGGGTGCAAACAGAGGCTGCGTCCGAAATCGCATACCTCTTAAGTAGGTACTACATTTAAAACCGAATGTACTATCCGACCGTTAAAACAGGACATTCTATAGAGTATGAATGTGGGTAGTATGAATGGAACTCGGACGTACTACATCCGCCATATTGATGCGCGACAATTTATACTTTCAATAAGTCATCCGTTTATTCAGATTGTGTTAAACATGTGTAATTTAATCACAATAAACAACGTTTTCTTCCTGGGGTGCTTACACTTAAAAGGAGCCGTGTCTCCACTTTTTAATATGTTTTATTTTTTTCATTTTTTTAATATGACGCCTCCTCACCCGGAGCATCATGGGATAGGAAAGTGCTCATGGTATGCCTACTATAGAATTCTGCCGGAAGCAGTAGGTCATCCGGGTACTTCTCCTCTACTGAATTTCGAAAACTACGATTTCGGACATACTACTCGCCTCGCATACTGTTTGTCACGTACTATATAGTAGGGAAGTAAGCGATTTCGGACGCAGCGAGAGCCTGAAATACCAAGACATGGGTTAATCCAAAATCCAGGGCAGGCTGCTGACCAGCAGGCAGGGATCAAGACAAGAACAAACCAGACTATTAATTTATAGAAACTAGATTTAAACTTTGACTGAGAACACACGCATGGCTTCCATAATATATCACTAGGATAGTGCTAAACCCTAGACAATATTCAGCGACTAGATTAGGAACTAAGCACGTTAAATACTATGTGTGATTTCTTTCAGGTGAGTGATTGGTTACAGCTGTGTTCAATCCGTGCAACGGATGATGGGAAATGTAGTCCAGGGTGGTGTGTAACAGTCTGTGTAGTGTAAGAGAACATAGAGTGGATAATAACATCTTGTGTTGGACAAATGGACGTTCATTGAACAAATTCGTAAAAAACAAGCAGCAAAGCTTTTCCTCTCATATTACATTGTTTTACTAGTTGATCACAAGCAAGGGCAACAGTCAGTTGAATCTCTGGGTACACAAACAGACACTTAAAGTATTGGATCAGAGGACTAATAGCGATCATTTTTGCAATATTGTTCAAAAACATAATTTATTGAGTTTTGAGAAAATTAAACATTTGGTTGATGCCAAGGGATAATACTGACAGAGAAACACGAGCAATACTAGAGGAGACTGTGTTGGACAGTTTAGGCGTACAACATTTGGACGTCTTTTCAATTAGAGCCATTGATTATTGGAATACTTTACCTACTGAATCAAAGAGTCATACAAATTATTTCACATTTGAATATAAATTAAGTATTTTTTTAAAAGCAAGTCATATTTGCAATCCAATTTAATTGTTTTACATTTTTTTCTTTCATCTTTATGACAATGCCATTATTATCCTTGGTGTTATAGTATGTAATTGTAAAGTGATATTATGTTTATGTAAGATCATTTATCATTGGGTCTTATTTACAGGATTTTACTGTTGATTAATGAATACTGTCCCTGTTAAAGGAAATAATAATCATATACAGGTGATTAGATGATGAACTAATCATTTCCAAAACATGACTATGTATTCACAAATGATTATTAATATGCAAATGATTTACAGATCTGTTGTAAAATATCTTAAAAATATCATATCATGAAATAAACAAACAGATCTTCATTAATTACTCACCCTCATGTCGTTCCAAACCCATATTTTTGATGATATCAGAGAGCCATCTGACCCTCCATAGACAGCAACACAACTGAAATGATCCAGATCCAGAAAGTAGTAAAAACACGGTAAAACAGTTCATGTGACATCAGTGGATCAACTTCAGTTTTACGACAACAGAAGACTGCTTTTGCGCAAAGAAACAATAATAACATCATATAATAAAGCATTCTTCTCCTATGACTTATGTCTTCCACCATTGTAGAGAACATTACTGCATAAGCGTGTGCTTTCTTCTAGGCGCCGACAGCTGCAGATTACGTACACCCGAGTGCTTTCACCCGGATGTAAACAAGGCTGATTACATCAAATACGTTAAAGCTTGTTTATATACGTTGCGATTTTTTCTAAAATTGCAGAAGACGTAAGTCACAGGAGAAGAGTAAATTATGTTATTTTAGTTTTGTTTGTGCAAAAATGTATTCTCCTAACATTCTGGAACTGGGATCATTTCAGTTTGTTGCTGTCTTTGTAGGGTCAGATAGCTCTCTGCAATCATCAAAAATATCTTCATTTGTGTTTCGAAGATGAACGAAGGTCTTACGAGTTTGGAACGTCATGAGGGTGAATAATTCTTTTGGATGAACTAACTACGTTACTAGTTAAAATGCACAAGTTGTTAGCACTCACTTTATATATCCCTTATGAACGTTTTGTAAATGATTATTTCTTTGTTAACTAATCAGTTATAAATGACTTACAACTGATTGTTATTATAAAGTTTTACCAAAGTATTATATCATTGGTAACACTTTAGAATAGGGAACACTTATTCACTATTATCTATAACTTTTCCTTCAGTAAATTCCCTCAGTAAATTTGCTGCTTATTAATAGTAAGTGCAGTAGTTGTTATGTTTATGTATTGGGTAGGATTAGGGATGTTGAATAAGGTCATGTAGAATTAGGCATACTGTAAATATGTGCTTCATTAATGTCCGATTGTCTTATTCCACTGACTGATCAAATCATTGATTTAAAAGCTGTCTATGTCACAGTCTAGAGCGTTTGCTTTGACTTTCTGCTTGGTGACGAATATCTTTCAAATCACATCACTGATAAACCACTTTATAAATTGTAAAGCAGGATTTTGGTTGACACACAATATATATACCATTATTCCACAGAGCTCATCACAAAGAGCAAATGTCAGAACTGTATGGCTATTTATATGCCGTGAAATTTTCTACAGTTGCTGGGCAAACCAGCAGATTCAGTATCTTATGTACCTTGAATTTTTGCCACTTCCTTTGGGAAAAAAGAGCTTGCACACCAAAGTGAATACATTACATAAATTGGGTTATGTCAGCCTGACTCACAAACGTGTTGCAACACATTATCACTCCAACTTGTCACATTTTGACCCTTTTGTGTCGCTTTTTGACATGAAGGGTCCTCCGTTGTTTTAAACAGAAAACTCTTAGCCTCAATATGCCGACAGGATGTTTTAAAAAATTTTTTATCGTGTATAAGATATATTATCAAATATATTATGGCTTATCATAATAATTAAAATATATATTGGGTAAAAACAATGGCATTATTGTATATATGTAGGGCTGTGATTTTTCAATGTAAAGAGTGAAAACAGATTTATTTAAATTATATTATTTACACATTTATAAGCACATAACCCAACCCTTGCCCCTAAACCTACCATTTGTCAATAAAACACAAGATATAGCAGGCAGATACAACCACCGTCATCATTCATTTGAAAAATATTAATATTCCAAGTCTTCTGATGCAAAACGATTGATTTGTGAGAGGAATAGACACGCTGTTTCATCTTTCGATTTAAAAAAAATGTCACTACAAGAATCTTTAAATCAACATTGGTCGCGAAATAGTATTGGCGCTTGTGTATCTCGTGATCATTTGGATCATGCTACGGGATGCGATTATGTTTTCTGATTAAGCGTGTTAATTATTTTTAGTGATTAAAACCTTGTGTTTGACTCTCTTCTTCACATAAAGACTTTGTATGGCTTCAGAAGACTTGGAATGTGACACGACTTGTTTGTAATGTATTTATGCTGCTTGTTTTTGATTAGTTTGTGCAACAAATACCATTTGCCTGAGGGAGTTTTATATTGCTCAGAGGTGGGTAGGTTTAGGATAAGGGAGGGGTTTGGTGCTCTAATAACGGAGGACCCTTCACGTCAAAAAGTGACTAAGAAGGGGTACCTTGAGCTTCAAAAAGCGATGCATAAGGCTCTTGACCAAGCGTAAAAATGAGACGAGCTTGAGTGAGACTGTGTTGATTTTAAAGATGTCCTGGCTATATTTTTGGGTTTTGAATGTGAATGCGAGTGATATGAGGGTGAGTAATTATTGAATTAATTTATGGCTGAATTAGCCCTTTGACTATGACAGTGGGGGAACGTTTAGGTAGAGGAGACAGACAAAGGTGAAAGTATGGAACAGCTCCACTCAGCACTGGGGAAATCTAGCGCCATATCACGACCGGAAACAGAAATCAATGATCTGTTCTATCATGTAATAGTGTGAATAAGCCCCGCCTCCACTGAACAAGACAAACATGACTGTCTGTTTAGCCCCGCCCACCAATTTGCACATGTAGTGGAGAGAAGCGAATATGGAGGTCTACGCAGAAACCAAATGATAAAAATGGCTCTGAAGACAACAAGATGCTGTGTAGCGCCAAGATGTGTTTTTTTTTTCTTAGCTTTTCCTCTAATACCAACATTAGGAAGGAATGAATGGACTTTAATAGAGATCCAGACCATGTCAGTATGAACTACTGCAGATTTGTATATAAACAAGACTTTAAAGATTGAAACTATACGATGATGCCGTTCCAACTATATTGGATCTGACAGTGATTTCGCGACACAATTGTGAGCTATGTCTGTTAAAGGGTTACTCCACCCCAAAAAGTAAATTGTGTCATTAATCACTTGCCCCCATGTCGTTCCAAATTCGCCAAAGTTTTGTTTAATTTTAACACAATTTAAGATATTTTGGAAGAAAACCAAGAGGCTTGTGACTGTCTCACTGACTGCCAAGTAATGAACACTGTCAAGGATCCGGTAAAGTATGAAAGCGTCTCCGGTGAATACTCTCCAAAGTGGCGCTACTGTATATGCTGAGATGAAATGAATTGTTGAATAAAGTTATTTTTGTTTTCTTTGTGTAGAAAACATATTCTTGCCGCTTCATAAAATACAGATTGAAACACTGATGGAAGATGGAGTATTTTTGACAATGTCTATCAAAATATCTTAAATTGTGTTCCGAAGACAAACAAAGCTTTTATGGAGGTAAGAGATTAATGACTAAATAAACCCTTTAAACATATATGCATTGAGTTATTTATGCATTTTTGGTCTGAATCCCAGCATCTCCCATATACATGTATGAGGTATGTACTGTATGCTGTCAAACAAAAACAACTATTAGTTAATCATAGCAGTGGGTGTTTACTTCCGAGTCTACAATCCACCATGCCTATTCAAACAGAGAGCTCTGCTACGGGGCGTCAAAAACTGGACTGAAAAATTACTACACCTACACTATGAGGTTTTTAGATGTAAAAGTCTTGATCACATTCAAAGAACGATACATAATAACAAACAGAGGCAGTTCACGACCTCACGACCTTTAAAGAATAACGGAGTCCGGAGTCCTGGAGATTTATATTTTGCAGGAATCAACAGATAAAGTATAAAAAAATTGACAGCCAATCACAATCTATCTCACTTAAACAAGCTTGAGCATTTAAAGTGGCAGACAATACTTTTAAAAACCAGACCTGCTGGTGTAAACACAAACATTTTTTATTGTTTGCAGAGTGAATGGATTTTCACTCATCCTCCACTTCAGTTCTTCAGAATATCTTCTTTTGCATCCTCCAGAATAATGCAAGTCTCATTCTTTCTTTTCCATATTCAGCAATAGCTGAATTTAAATACATCACCTGGCCTAAGACAAATCAGCTTTTCCAATCTCAGTGACAACAGACAGAGCCGTAATGTACTTTTTGATCTTCCGGCTCGGCCGGGCTATTAACCGTGGATGAAATTTGCTCGGATTCAAGTAAGACGGGAATGACCACAGGCTGTCTGTGCCCTTGTCTGAGAACGGCAGCATTTGCTATTCGTGAGTGAAACATGAAATATTCATGTAGCGATGCTCGATATTAGGTTTCAGTGAAAGCTGGGGGAGAAGGTGGCAAAGATGCTCTCTCCATGTCCGTACATTCCCATAAACCCAACAAAAATCATCTCTCGTCAACTTTTCCAACATATGCCCTCTACTAACACCCCGGCCTCTCCCGGGATTCATGCTTCCATCTGAGGAGGGCCGTGGAGCAATCAGCGAGCCTGGAGAACATCTGAGTGGAGGAAACCTTGCAGAACGCGTCTCATCGGGGGTGGATCTCCTCCGGGAGCGGCGTCATATGAAAACCGTGCCCACGGTCGATACTCTACATTACCTGCGCAAGCAAGGCGTTAGCAATTGACAGCCGGATTCCTCCAGGAGATTCATTATCAATAAATCTCACTATATTTGTTTATGGCTGGCTGGGAGACAAAAGCAGACGAAGCAACGACCGATACCTGGCAGTAAGAAACCCGGACTAACACATCCATTTTAATTCTCCCTTTCATCTCAGTGAGACAAAGGACTCTGGAATCCCGGGGGGAAGCCACATCATCTCTTTGTCACGACCAAAGTCAGCCCTAGTCACTAAGATCTATGCGACGTATGCCCGGCGCCCCGGGAGCGCTTCGCAGAGCTAATATTATTCCAAATCCAAATGGCTTTGAAATGCAAACGCACACTAATGCCTTTTGCATGCCAACTGTTGCAAAGCCTCTTAATTGCATTCTTGCTCGGGTCTCTTGTTTACACACGATCTGCAACATCCCGTTTTTGGCAGCGACCGACAGCGGAGGCCTCACAAGACAAGCCTCACAGCCCACACAGAGAGGAGCGGATTGACCAGACACAAGAAAAAAGAGAACGAGGTGATTCAGGGCTTTTTCTTTTCATATCTGCTCTGTTAAAGGGCTTTTAAATGCATGCACCCTGGTGTAAACACACATGCACACTTGATGAACTTGGATGAGCTGGACAAGACACAACACATTAGCTGGGAGTCTGAGCTGATGAAAGTGCAGCGGCTGATGAAAAACTATAAGAAAAAATAAAATTCTTAAACATCAGTCAATGATACGTAAAAAATAAGCAAACTGATTGTCAAAATCTCACTCTTTTGCCATAAAAACTAAATGAATATGCACAGGTTTAGTTATATATCTTATGCTCTCCAAAGCCACATTTATTTGATTTAAAATAAAATAAAATATTTTTGTCATTTAAAATAATTGTTTTCTATTTTAATATACTGTAAAAATGTAATTTATTGCTGTGATAAAAAGCTGAATTTTCAGCATCATTACTCCAGTCTTTAGTGTCACATAATCCTTCAGAAATAATTCTAATATTCAGATTTTCTAAGGAAACATGTCTAATTATTATCAAATGTTAAAACCAGTTGCATGCATAAAATTAAATTAAAAAACAAAAAGAAAATATATATTCTATAAACAAAGAGTGCAACAGATAATGGTTTGTTATTAGTATTATTATTATTATTATTAAAAATTATATATATATATATATACACACATATACACATACCACAAAAATAAATTGATAACACACACATATTATGTATTATTATATATCCCCTTTTTGCAATATCCCACCAAATTATGCACATGCAAATTACTACCATATATTTGGGATCTTACTAAATCAGGGCCTTTTTCTCATTACTTTACAACTGTCTCCTTTCCTGTTGAACTGTATGAATGGTGACCAGGAAACGACCTAATTTCAGTCATAAAGGACAGTTTCCCATTCCCAGATTAAGCCTGTGCTGAATTACACAGTCAAGGGCGACTCTTCCCTGAAATACTATTTAATCTAGGAATAGGCTTAATCTGTCTTGGAAACCCGCCCACGAAGTTTTAATTAAATTTCATGCCAAATATAATACCACGAATACCTCTATTCACAAAAGCCACGGGAGAGGTTTCATTAAAAGACGGCTAACCATGTCAGGTCTCTTCGCTTGAACCAATAACGGATTTTCTTTTGTTTAGAGGTGCTAGAGGTCAGGTAATATGGCTGCTGTAAAAAGCTGACACGAGCATATGCCGAGGCAGCAGACGCTGTCAAGTGCCGCACACGGTGTCTGTGTCAGACGCTAGAAGTGAGGAAAAGAGGGTGTAAGGCATGACGTCACGGTTAGCGTGCTTATACCAGTGTGTATGTCATTTAGCTGTGAGTGCATGAACAAGCCGAGTCAGGTGAAAGCAACCTGGTGAAAGCAGATCAATCGATAACATCCCCTCCCTCACGCGTTCCCGCGCTGTGATTGGATACAATAACCTTCAACACGGTGAGTAGCGAGCCTCCCCTTCCCCCGTTAAACTTAGACGAGGCCACGTCACATCTATCTCTGTCAGCCGCCGGCACGCTAGCGATTCATCAGAGAGCGCAGACCAGCGCATGCAAACATGCTAACGCACAAGACCCTCCCACTCTTTCCAAGCGTCTATTTAAATAAACAAGTCAATTGTAGCTCAGTACATTTATAAACCAAATCCCTCGTGTCCGGCCAAAACGTAATTGCCGTGCCGGTGTTGCAAATCTCTTGCAATGCACGCAAAAACAAATAGATCAGAAAGCCATTACATGTATATTCATGAAACGGCAGACCCTGGGATCGCTCCAATCGATAGGATTAACTAACAAGCAAATGCAAACAAAGCACTTTGTAATCCCGTCCAAACACAACACATTACATCAGCGTTTTGTCCGCCATGCGAAATCAAATGACAAATAATATTGACACTGATGAGCGCTGATGTGAACGTTTAATATCTAGCTTCACGGCAACAAACAAGCGTTGCCACGAACGAAGTACTTTTTCCAATAAGTAGCAGTGTATTGTGAAAAATATCTAAATCACTGTTTTAAATACACATTTTGTTACAGACACAGATGAGCGAACTGAATAAGTCTAAACAGTCCTCTTTATTATATTCAAGATAACGTGACTTTGCAAGTATTTTTATGATTTTTAATCACGCCTGTATATTTTAAAATGTGGCTTTATTTCATATTTTTACTTTAAACTTGGTCAGAAAGGTTCTTATTCAGCAGGAATGCATGAAATTGATCAGAAGTTACAGTAAAGAACATTTTTAATGTTACCAAATATTTATATTTAGAAAAAAGGCAGATCTTGTGAACTTTTTTCATGATTAAAGATTCCTAATAACAAATAACAAATGTATCACAGCTCTCAGAAAATTAAGCAGCATTGTTTTTGTCTGAATAAATATAAAGAAAAAAATGTTTCTCGAGCAAATCAGCACATTAGAGTGATATCTAAAGGACTTGCGTATTGATGCTAAATAGTCATTTAATATAGTAATAGTAATTTAATTTAATTTATAATGAACGGTTGTTCTAGATGGAAAATAAGACTCCATAATATTAGAGTATTAGATAATATAAAAGAACATAACATAATATAACAAAACATAGCCTAATATTCAATATATTATATTGAAGATTCAAGTTCTTATGCATACAATTTTGTACATAGAGTTCACTGTCTATCCTAGAACTTTAAGAAACACTAGAAGAC
Source organism: Enteromius treurensis (assembly GCA_032275025.1). Taxonomy (NCBI): domain Eukaryota; kingdom Metazoa; phylum Chordata; class Actinopteri; order Cypriniformes; family Cyprinidae; genus Enteromius; species Enteromius treurensis. The sequence goes on from JAUCMU010000013.1 coordinate 4,934,888, forward strand.
CTACAGTATTTGTTTAGATATAGTTTGTATAGACTGCAACTACAACCACTGTGTTGTGAACCTGAAAATATCATGTACCCCACTTGAAATATTCATATTTACATATGGACAGACGTGTACGCCAACCTAAATGTGCTGTGTTTACTGACAACAATAGCTCATTACAAAAGCCGCCTGAAGTCTCCAGTGAAGACTTAAACATGCTGAGCACATTTATGAAAGATTTAGTGTTTCGAGAATGTCTTTTTTAAGCTGCTCTGGCAAAGCAGTGTCATTGGCGTCGCTTTCACACCATAAATCTTTTCTCTAATCAGATTTTAAAAAAGCAGCGCAACATTACATCATAACAAAGCTGTTTTTTTCTCGCTCATTCCGAAAGTGCCTGAACAGTGGATTCTGTTCTTTGCTGCTGAAAACATGCAAATACCCAGAGACCGTAAGACTATGCATGCTGGTGTTTGCATACGCGCCCGCCTGCGTTCATTACGAGATGTTGTAAAGGACATTGTTATCCTGCCGGAGACAGCCAGACATAAAGTGCTGAGATACGGTGCTCAAAAAACCAGCAACGCACTGCTCGAGACGAAGCACTTAAAAACAGATTTTAATTTCTCTTTCTTTTCTTTTTTTTGCCTCTTCCTTTCTGGATTTCAGCTCACAATATCGCTGCTTCCCATGAGACTGCATTTGAATGACTAGAACGATAATTTAGCCAAAACGTTGCTTTGACAAAGTGTGTAATAAAAGCAAAGGGACTGGTTTGTGAGGGACGACCACAAGATGCATGTGTTTTTAATTGCTATGTGTCGGTTGCTTAATTTGAGGCTGATGAAATGTTTCTTTTTAAAGGATAGGAAAGAAGGGAAACAAATGGAACTGCTTTAAAATGTGGGTGGGAGGGAAAGGAAGGGAAAGGACAGGACATGTGGCCAGGTATGGTTTTTCAATTTTCGTACTAGGAATTTGTGCAATCCAAGTGCACACACACACACAGCAGTGAGAAGTGAACAACCACACACACACACACACACACACCGTGAACACACACCCGGAGCAGTGGGCAGCCAGTGCTGCAACACCTGGCGAGCAGTTGGGGGAACGGTGCCTTGCCCAAGGGTCTCATCTCAGTCGTGGAATAGATGGTGGAGAGAGCACAGATTTTGCTGGCTAACAGACGCATCGCAGCTCTTGTAATCCTCAATATTAGACGCCCTGTCAAGCCAATAATGAAAATAAACCAGATATAGAACAAGCGCCTGTGATATGTGACATTTTAAAGCCCTCTAAATCAAGCCGTGGATGTGTGACTGTCTGTAGACTCCTGCTTCATTTACAGTCCCGTTCACAGGCGTAGGTTCGAAGATTTAGCGTGCAATGCTAACAGCCGGTAATTAAAGGAAAGCAAAGTTTCTGAATTTAATAAACCAAATAAGCATGAAAATCAATAACTGACTGCGTTGAAAATAAACACTGCACACTAAGCTGAATATTACCATATAGATATCCACTTAGTGTATTAACAAACACTCAGTACTATAATACAAATCACATTACAAGGGAAAAAAATCTAATTTACATGAAATCTGAACTCATCCACTATCTACATGAGAACAAACAGTCTCACTTCTCTAATTTTCTAATGTGAGCTAAACAAATGTTATTCGATAGTTCATGTAGCAACACGTACTGCAATACTGTATATTCAATGCTTTTCAAGTTTGGGATGAGTGCTGTTTTTTTAAAAGTAGTTTCTAGGCTGTATTTATTTGATCAAAAATACAGGAACTATAATTTAGCAAAAATATTTCTATAAATAAAATATGTTCTTTTTAACATTTCATTCATCAAAGAATCAAATAAAAAGTAGCAGAGCTTCCAAAAATATATTAAGGCACACATCTGTTTCAACACTGACAATAATTCAGTATATCAGCATGATTTCTGGAGGATCATGTGACACTGATAACTGGAGTACTTGCTTGTGAAAATTCAGCACTGCATTAGAGAGTTTCATTATATTTAGAAATTGCGAATAAAGTGAATTAAGTGAATAAATAATAAAAAAACAGTATTAGAAATTGTATAGAAAGGCACAGACACACACACACACACACACACACACATATACAGAATATATATATATATTGTCACGAGAGGGAGCCAACACGGACACAGGGGTGGTGACGACACGCCTCGGAGAGGCAATTTTTATTAAATAAAATACAAAAGGAAAGTGTCCGGGGAAAAT
>JAUCMU010000013.1:4937235-4950404 GCA_032275025.1 Enteromius treurensis
ACATTCAGAGCCGTAACGCTGGAGGCGTTCCCCATAGCGTTCTGCCGGACGCGGCTCGAAGTTCCTGAAGAGGAACTGCCTTTAAAGTTGTCCAGATGAAGTCTGGTGAATTACTTAATATCCTATTGATTTTTGGCACAAACTAAAATCTTTCATTTTGACCCATTCAATGTATTTTTGGCTATTGCTACAAATATACACTGCGACTGACCACAGCCTGGTTTTGTGGTCCAGGTTCACATATACATATACATATACATATGCAAACAGAACAACCAAACAAGAAATTCAAAGCTGTTTCTTTATCACGCTGTGCCTGATTATGCCCCAATTGTTGGTAATCTAACCAGGACGGCAACGGCATCTGGAAGAAGCCAGTTTAAGTCATCACAAAGCACTGAATGTCTGTTCTGTATTAAAAGAGTGTCTTGCAGCCTTTTCTTGACTCAACCAGAATGTAAAAGAAAGGCAGCAGAATAATTTAATAGCTATTAAACGGTAAACAGCAAGTCTGGCTCCGTCTGCGAATAGGTATTATTTACCCCTGCAATTTCAGCGCTTCCAAAGTGTTTAAAGCACTTGAAAGTGCAACTTTAAAACACTTGCCAACTGCTGTCCCTTAAGGACATTGTTTGAGCGCTCTCAGACTGACATCTGGATAATGAACAAAGCTGTACGTCCAAGAAGAGGAGACTCACCAATCCAGAGCTCAGCAACGCACCAGACTATTTTTCTTGCAGTAACGTCACATTTTCAATGGAAACACTGAAGTCAGACATCACTAACCACAGACCAATCAGTCTGTGAAGATTGTGAAGTTGACCACACCGGTCAACAAATTAGCAATAAATTGCTTTGTACTTTGTATTCAACTGAAGCCCGCAACCATTCAAAAGTTTGGGGCAAGTAGGATTTTTTGGAAAGCAATTAATAATTTTATTCAACGAGGAAGCATTATATAAGTGAGAGTAAAGACATTTATTACGTTACAAAAGAAATGTTGTTCCTTTCATCACAATATTAAGCAGCACATGTGATGTAAAGAAATATTTCCTGAGCACCAAAGCGGTATTTATTTATTACATTTTATACAGATTTTTTGAACATTGTTTCTTGTGTCCATGTGAAACTGGAGACTGGAGTAATGATGCTGCTGCAGCTTTGCATCACAGGAAAAACAATTGTAAAGTTATGAATAAAAGTTATTTCAATTCGTAAAGCTACATTCACAATATTATGGTTTTAACTGTATTTTGAGTAAATAATCTCCATAACAATAAAAAACGAAAAAGAAAAAAAATTAAATAACTGAAATCATGGTGATACTTAAAATCAATAAATTTAATAATTATTTAAAATAATTAAATATGTATATTTAAAAATTGCAAATAATTAAATATGACCCAAACCTCTGAACATTATAGTGTACACTGCCTTAAAAATATATTTCAAATTACAAGATGATATGATTAAATGCATATCGGTTTATTTTATTAAACGTCAATTAAGACGAGCTGTTAATTAAAAAGTGGGCAGAATGTTTTAGTGATTGTACTTTTTAGTCAGAGAAAATACACTACACCTTTCGGGAAAAAAGTTACTGAAATATAAAATTCATATGATTTTTAAGAATAGAACAACTTTACTTGTGCCACATCTATAGCACTTTGCATGTAGACAGCTGTGTTGATTATAACAGAAGGGTTATGGACATGTGTCAGCCGTGGGATGTTAGCTAGGTGTGGATCATTGACTGCTGATCGTTCAGCCTTTTAACCTGCACGCTCGTGGACTGTGAGTGAGCAGAGACCCCCCGGTGCTGCTCTGATAAGGCCCCTCTTTCTCTTTAACGCTCCATTGAGGACTAGAGCCTCCGCGGGCCCTTTTATCAGCCGTGTGAGGCAGCGGGAGGAGAGAGGTGAAGACAGGGGGTTTGACAAGCACTGACCCCCATTGACAGGTGGCCAGATTGAGGGGCGAGATTAGCTCCACTCTCCAGCTGAAGGGAGGGCGAGCGAGACACATCAGCCAGGATGAACGACCATGCCGTGCCACAGTGTCATGCCTGGCAGCCCTAGAAACCTGGCAGGAGAATGCATCACCACAAAAGGTGTGCGAGCCGGGACTAAAACCTACTTCGGCCCTATTTAGAGGGGATTCGTTTTATAAGAGGAGGTGGGATCATTTTTTAAAGCCTCTCCATTATTTTAATTGGACTTTTTCCTGTGGCAGGAAATATTCTTTTGATAAGTGTTATGAAATGTTCTAAGAAAAAATAAAAGTACAATCATTCATTATTGCTCTGTATTATTAACGTTCCGAAGTAGATTTGGAGTAGAACAAAATACTGCTTAGTGACGTTATTATAATTTTTTTATATTACCTCTGCCTATAATAATAATAATAAAAATAAAAGTACTATGGTTGCATTTATTTGATTAAATAATGCTGCTCTTTTCCTACTATTATTCTACCAAATGTACCCAATATATACAACGGTTTATATAAGTATATTAGGGGGTGGTAAGACATTAAAGTTATTTTAATAAGTGTTTTACAGTAGCCATTTTTTCCTGTGATCAAAGCTGAATTCTCAGCATCATACTCCATTCTTTAGTGTCACATGATTCTTCAGAAATCATTCTAATATGCTGATTTGCTCAAAATAAACATTTATTATTATTATTATTAATGTTCAAAACAGTTTTGCTACTTTATATTGTTGCAGTTTTTCTCAGTACATACTTGAAACCGAAATCTCTAACATTACAACAGTAAAAGAGTCAAATAACATATAATTACATTTGAATTAATTGCAACAATCACCAAAACGTTTAAGATAATACTTCCTGCTTAAATGCTAGCTATAGACAATTTTGAGACAGATCAGTTCCACGTCACATCAGAAGGTTTGCGAATTCTATACGTTCTTTTCTTCTGTACGAACAGTCGATAAACATTACAGACATCCACTGACTCCTTTACAGAAAACTAATTCCATTTGAATAGGGCTTTTGAGAGAAGCTCGCGGTTACAGCATCTCCACTGTAAAAGAAGATGGATGTTATAGCTGGAGTCAATGAGATTCAATCTCTCGGCTATATTGATTTTAATTGATTTAAGAAAATAATCTTCCAATATTACTTTTCAGCTCTGTCTGATCATCCACGGCACGTGCCGTTCAGAAGCGTTCTTAAGGTAATTAGTTTTGTTTCTTGCCGGGAAGCCTCCTTGACCTCATTGTAGTCGCGCGGCATCAAACGGCTCATAGAGCGGCAGAGCCTCTCGACTGCAGCCAAAGTCGTTTGAACTCGACTCCGCCTATCCGAGGGAGGCGGATGTATCACGAACGTCAAGTCGCGCAACAAGTACAGACCGTTTTGTGCTGGGAAGATCTCCTGTTGTGCCAGGGCGTCTTTGATGATGTCTATTGCAAACTTCTCCAGCCTTACATGAAAGAGCTCATTTCATACAGGAGCCGAGCACCTGCTCGGAAAAGTACAAGATACATTGAGTTCCACAGCAGTTTAAAGCTACACTTCTCTGAAGTGCAACAGCCACGACATCCTTTAAGTATCGCAGGGAGAAAAAAAAAAAAAAGCAAAACAACAACAACAGAAAGAAAGAATGGAATAGAGGAACATCAAAGCCAGGAGCCCGACTTAAGTACGCTATTCATCATTCTCATTGTCATCGCAGGTGACGCTCTGCTGAGAAATGCAGTTAACGCGAGAGCAACGCTGTTGGACTGCCAGAACCGTGCATCAAATTTGCGAGCGCTCCGCAGTCACAGCTCAGGGCACCTGAGCCATTACGCTCGGCGTAATTTGAAATTAATTTAACTTTTGCTTTAAAATACGTAAGACTTTCTGTCTTCTCCACGGTGTCGGCTAAATAATAGCTTAAGACTTTAGAACACAATCAGTCGAGTTGCCATTTTTTCCCTGTGATTATTTGCAGGAAAATGAGAAGCGGAGGCCTGATTGAGAATTAAAATCTAATCGACGAGCTCCAGTCTGGCCGTCGCTGATGAGCCGGTGGCTATGCATCACTGACATCAGCCCACTCCCCTGACTTCTATTACTCTAAAACACAAGCTCTGCTTATCTAGTTCTATTACCCCTTAGCTGTCTTTTCCCTTCCTGACCTCCACTCAAACATTTCCCTGTCTGATACTTTTCTTACTCTTCTATCGAGCCGCATCAGACGTGTCTGGCGATTACTTTGAATCTGAGGGTTACACAAGAGGTTTTTGCTTTATACTGTAGGTCTGTAAAAAGTTTCAAGTATGTACGAATGGCGCTAAATGCATGAACGTCATTGCAACAGACAGCAAAATATCAAACCAAGAGGCATTTGCAAACAAATGATGCAAGAACCTTTCTCGAAAAACAAACTTCTTTAAAAAAAAAAAAAAAAAACGCTTTGCTTGAGAAGTCTGGTTATACTAACTTTATTCAAAACTTTATTTAACTTGGATTGATAATGTTATCTAAATCAAAACATTTTAAATGAAACCGGTTAAAAGCCATAGTGTTATTTATTTGTTTTATTTAAAAATCACAGTTACTAGTAAAACATGATATATATATATATATATATATATATATATATATATATTATGTGTATATTTTATGCTTATTATAGACTATTCAATAATAAAGGAGATGCTGTTATATCTTTTATTTGTTTGTTTTTATTTTATATTTTCCATTTTAACATTTTAACTTTTCAGTTTTATTTATTATCATTTGTCGTATTATTTTCTATATATATATATATTTTTTTATTATTATGTAAGTTTCTCAAAAATAAGTTTGCAATTTTGCTATGTTTATATTTTATAGATTTATTTCATGAAAATGTTTTTATGATCTTAGTTTTAATGTAGTTATTAGCTATAATAATTATAACGCTGATACAAATTACATATATACGCTAACAATTGCAAAAATAAAATATAAGTATTTATTTATTATTATTCAGTTAATGTGTTCACTTCAGAATACCTTCTGGATTTCCCACAGAAACAGATGCACACCCGGATATCGACCTGAACATTTAGAGAAGCAGAAGCATAATAACCCTGACATAAGACAGGCACTGTGGATGCTCTGTATATTACAGCACATTTAAAGTGCAATATCTATGCATGGATCGATGCATGTCAGGAAGAATGTGATTTACTAATGAACCGGTTTGGCCTGGTGTGAGAACTAGATTCTCTGAGTGAACAGAGCTGAAGGCGACCTTCTGTGGCTTTAATCATTAATAGGCATATGCAGATCCTGTTCTTAGTAGAACATGTTAGAATGCGATAAAGGTCCTCTAATTGAAAGCAAAGTTTTGTTGATCAAGACGTTGCAGAAATACCCCTTTCACAGGCACATTCTGCACGGTTCTCTTTTGATAAAAATGCAATCAAACCCAGTGGCCCAAAGAACCTGCCAATATCCCTATGCAATATCCCTGTGATAACCATAAGCATACATGATGGATCTCTAGAGTTCAATTCTGTGAGTCAGCACATCAGGGTTATTTACAATCAAAACATGTCTCTCCCTCTGAAAGTCTTTTAATGACTCTTCTGTGAAATGAGAGTATGGAATTATTGTTTTCCAAATGCAGATTTGATTCCTGCTTAAACTATAAACAGACATTATGGAGTGTAAGGTCCATTCTAGAAGGCTTCATCAAGAAGGATACAACAACTACATTAGTGTCCACACCAAATTACAGTAACATTTTGTTTATTATAAGTGCATACTGCGGTTGTCTGGACACGCTCTTTACATTTGTGTGGATTCTGACTGGCTGTTAACATTTTAAACCGTTTATTAGACGGGGGAAAAAACATCTTCTGAAAGTGATTACACTGATATTGTGTTACTACTGTTATAGCTGTGGCGCAGACTTCCTATCCTCATTAAATTTAATAGCAATTACTAAAACTTTATAGTCATCGTCATCTGTCTGAACAGGCTGTAACAGGAAAAATGCTATTTGCAATTTTGGTATGTTCTCAAATGGAGTTTGTGGCGTATTAATGATTAAACTGGAGGTAAAAAGTTACCTCAATGACAGATATTAATTTGTATAATGTTAAATCAGATTGAATGAAAGTAATTGGTGGTATTCCTCAAGGTTCGGTACTAGGCCCCATATTGTTTGTATGTTACATTAATTATATCTGTGTCTAAGTATTAAGTATATAAGTGTCTAAAGTATTCAAATTTGTTTTGTTTGCTGATGATACAAATGTGTATTTCTCAGGGAAAATTTTGGAACAGCTTCTGAATACATTGGCACTGATGGTTTCCAAAAAACGGTTTCTCTATAACAGACTTACTCTGAATTTAAGTGAAATTACGTAAAATAAGTGAATTTAAGTTGATCATACTTAGTTATTGACAAACAATACAGGTAAATTGGTCCCCAATAAAGTTAAATAAAGTTTTTATTTTGGCACACCATGAAAGTCAGCGGAGTGTGTCGACTGTTGGGTCGCTCATGTTTTTTAAAATTTCTTCTTCTGCGTTCATCAGAAAAAGGAGGGTATAAACATCTTGGTGAGTAAATGATGATAAAAATGCAAATCAGAATCCACTTGACTTTTTAAAGCATCAGACGACATGACTTTGGCACTAATACTGTATATACAGTAGCTATCCTTACAGTTATCGTTCTTATAGTGTGATCTGGCTTTCAAATATGTACACGGATGACAAAATTGCTTGTTTAAATGATGAAGCACAATATGAAACTCTATAACATCTGGAGGTCGTCATGAGGGTTTGTGTGGAGCCACTAAATTATGCGGGTCTTGTTAGTGCGTATTTGAGTTTATTGTAGCAGAACCACTAACGGCCTGTTCATTAACACAACAAATCATCTTTAATTTTGACCAGGGAGCAGGCTAGTTAGGAAAGACTTTGCCCCTAAATTACTTGATATGGAATGCTGAGTCAATGTGGATTGACTTTACAACTACATCTCCCAGAATGCCCTTCTGCAGTTCCCCTGGGGGAGGGTTAATGGAGGGGCTCATTAACCTTGGGGAGTTGCTTTAAATGCCAATAGTTTTAGCTGACACCACAAAAGAGCAGCAAAAAAGGGTCTCTCCTTTCCTCGCCGCATGCAAATCACTTTCTCAAAAGGAAATTACTTCCCGAGGGCTGAACGCTATTAATCTAAATTCTGTGGTCGTCAAATTGTTGCACATAATAATATATAAGGAACGGCTCATGATGTTTATCTCCTCTGACATTCCATTCTAGGATGAAAACATGTTTTTTTCGACCTCTGTTTTCTCAAGCACATCAATTGACGGTTTTCTTCAGTAGTAACGCATTTCCTGTTTACCGCCGCGATGACGGCGAGATCCATTCTGAACGTCTGCGTTCGTGCGTCTCACTTTAAAAGTTCAATTTTCAAACACTTCCCAATCACACTCTCTTAAAAGCTCCACTTATTTAAACTGCGCTCCGTCTATTCAATCAGACACACATACATTACTCTAATGTAAATTATACATCACAAGCAGACCGTAATAGAACGGAGATTCCTGACATGGAGATAATTTGTCTGGAATTCCATGGAGAACCTACTCAGCCCATTCTCTCCGCACAGACGTGCTTCACCATCAGAGCTGTTTAAATTAAAGTGCCAGGGAGACATGGATGGTTAAATTATATATTACATGCCACTGTTGTGTACTCTACCAGAGTAATGAGCCACTGCACTCACTGCTTTATGGTGCAATGGATGAGACTGCCATAATGGCTGCTGATGTAGCTTCCATGTTAAGGATGCAATATAATACACTTTCGAAATGATGTAAAGAATTACATTTCAAATTAAGGGGGTTACGACAGAACCATATTGCTGGTAAACAATCTCAAAGCGAGCTAAGGTGACCATATGTGCCATTTTCCCAGGACCCGTCCTGGCCAGGATTTCTATATTGCTTAAAATATATAGGTTTTGGCTTTGTTTACCTGTGCAGACTCTAAGAAAGCACAATTTTATTCAGCTTAAAAGAAGTAATGCACAATATTCATTTTTTTTGTATCAATACTGATTTAGAACATCTAGAACGGAAAGCAGGGTGTCATGACAAATATTTAACTCTTTAAACCCTGTTATTTACTTAGAAATTATATTTTTACTTAGAAGTAAATTATTTGATTTCCTTATATGTTAATAAAACATTAACCTGCAATTGTTATGATGAATTTATATCATAAAGTGTTGTCAAATACTTTTAGCTTTTAGCTTAACATCACTGCATTCCCAATAAAAACTTGGTAGATTATGGCAGACAATTATTTTTTAGCTAGTGATCAACACGCAAATATCAAGGTGGAGAACTACCTATCCCAGAATGAACTGTCCTCTGTGAAGTTCCTTTCAGTTAACTGAACACAGAGTGCCTTTCCAATACAGAGGGACGTCATGGCGCAGTGCGAATCTTGGCAAACATTTAAAGGCCTTTTCTTTTCATTACTTATCAGGCTGTTATCACATTAGGCCTTTGGTTGGGGAACTCTGGATAGCTGATCGCTATCAGTTCACGTTTGCGGGTAAACGGCAACGTTTTGCTGCGTTGGCACATGGCACAAGTTCGCCAGCAATTTCACTTGCAATCTCTTTGCCCCATCAGGTCTGAAAATTAAAACAGAGGATTGGAAATTGGATTTCCAGCTCCTCAAATCAGCAAGAGTATCCTCCCTTTTGTCTTAAGGACATTAACCATGGAGCTCCTCCTCTCAAACTCAAACTTCTATTAATAACACAGGTGAACGGACTGGCACAAGACCGAAAGAAAAAGGGACAGGAAGCATAAGAAACTCAGAGAAGCCACCATGCCTCGCTTTATAGAACATCCATAATCCTTTGCATGATGACCAGTGTGGACAGCAGAATCTCTTCCCTGAGGCAAGGTGATTAATGTACAGCCGAACGAGCCACGGAAGATGATAGAATAGCTCGCTGAAGAAACAGACTTGACGGGAGAACTCTGGGAGATGGATAGCGGTAGACGTGTGATTCTTCCCGCGCAGACCACAGTCTGTATTTCTCCGTTCTCTGTTCTCGGAGCCCCCCAGGTGATGTCAGTCAGCTCTCCTTTTCCCTTCCTCGTCGCCGCTAATTTTGGGTGACGCTGATGTTTCGCACACAGCTTGGAACGCGGTTTGTCACTCTAATGAAGTGCTTGGTGGGAAAAGCGCCTCTGGTCTGATCTCTCAAGGTGACAGAGACGCGTGAAGCCGCTCTGCAAACAGCTTCTCCTTGGAGGGAAGCGTCAGAGGGCTGCGCTATGCGGGCGCATGTATGCATGAAAATGGAAAATGCGGTTGTTTGCTACTTCACGGGAGAAACCCCAAAACTCTCGATACTCCATCAAAGCAGGATGAAAAATGTCCTGCCGGCACAGTCGTACGCCTGCGTGACAAGCAACAACAACAGCATCAAAACATGCTTATAGCTAATTAACTTCATGCAAGGAAACCAGGGTTTGGCAAGAACTGGCTCCCATGCCACACGGGAAGCTGAACTGGAATCCAATGACTAGTGATTTAATGACTCAATCAGAGCTGCTAGTTTTATGCTTTGAATAAACATGAATTCTGAATGAATCATATAAGAACAATAATTATAAAGATATCTATAATGATAATTCTATTAGCGACCACAACTATGCATGGCTTTCCTTCTGCAGTTTTATCGTCTGTTGTTTTAAATGCTCATGATTCTGATTGGCTGTCTCTAGGGATGGCATCCCGAGCCGGTTGAAAGCGGATACAAACGATTTGAATCAGTTAAGATGTTTATATAGCTGTTTTTAGAAGAGTTTAAATAGCATTTTATTGTCATCTTGTCTCTTCATGTTACAGTAGTGTTTATAAACTTAGCAAATGCTTTATCACTGCTGTTTCATAAGCGCCACCTGCTGTCAGAGAGTGAATCTGCATCTCATTCAGCCCGTCTGCTGTTTTTGTTTCATGAAGGTATGTTTTGTATAGAACAGGTTCACAAAACTAAAGTCAGAATATTCAGTTTTTGCTTCAAATGTAGGACTTAACTAATCTAATTTACGCATTTATGCAGAATCTTTCTTTGGATTGTGATTGAAATACAGTCAGTTGGCTTTAATTTCAACTGGAAAGTGCACAGGCAAAGGCAGTGAGTGTGATTTCACCAAGTACAAGATGTTCCTGGATCAACGTTCAATATTTCAATCAACCAATCAGATTTCAGGCATCATGTTTTAGGAAATCTCTGTTTTAGGCTTGCCTAACATTAAATATGTGACCCTGGATCACAAAACGTAGTCTTAAGTCACTATATTTGTTGGTACATTTGTAGAAATGGCCAAACATACATTGTATGGGTCAAAATTATAGATGTTTTGTAATGCCAAAAATCATTAGGATATTAAGTATAGATCATATTCTATGAAGATATGTAGGCAAATTTCGTATTGTAAATATATCAAAACTTTTCGATTAGTAATTTGGACAACTTTAAAGGCAGTTTTCACAATATCTTTTTATTTATTTTTCTTTAGATTCCGATTTTCAAATAGTTGTATCCAAGCCAAATATCATCCTAACAAACCATATATCAATAGAAAGCTTATTTATTCAGCTTTCAGATGATGCATCATGTATTATATTTTGAAAAAACAAAAAAGACACTTATGACTGGTTGTGTGGTCCAGGGTCACATATAATATACTATACGTATGTATATACTAAACATGTATATATATGTATATAGTATGACTACACTAAAGTACTTTATAAAGTAATTGCAAAATTGCCAACCTGTACCCCAGCTACTACTCTTAATTCCACTTCAGGAATTGAATTAGAATTTAATTCAACTCTGAGTGGTGCACAGCTCTACTTAGAAGAGTCTTTTTGTCCTGTTCAGTCCTGCTCTTTGGGTCGAACTTCCCGAGGGCGATAAATCTGCCTGCAGAGGTTGATCTCCATGTTCGTTTGTTGGCTAGCCATGTGTGGAAATGTTAATGAGGGTTATTATAATCCAGGAGATGCTCACGTTTTGCGAACTCCTCTGCTTTTCTGCTTACACACAATTATTGGGTGGCATCAATCCTCAACCGCTGTTGCGCTAATAATAGATCTAATCGCTGGAGTGGCTCTGATACGTCTGCGCACCTCTCTCTCCTTGTTTTTTAAACGGACATCCAGAAGCTTATGCCAGGGAAAAGCCTCAGACAATGCCACAATGCATCACCCAAAAATATTAAGCGGGAAGCAATGCATTCTCAAGCTTACGTAATGCACAAATGCTCAGAATTAAAAGACAACATTTAGCAGTCATTGATTTGGTTCTAAACTTGAAAATGGAGCACTACTACTGTGTTTCCCCCCCCATCATAGCTTTCTGGGTCTTGCTGGAAAAAGATTTTCAGAATCTCACTTTGATCTCCATCTAGGATTAGCTCACCGGGAAATACTCTCACGCACACACACACGCGTCCTCGCCACGTGAAGAACTCCTGTATTTTTCTATGCTGTTCTTCCAGAACTGATAGCTTTAAAAATACACAATAAAAGTGCACAGACAAGCTTCCTCCACTCTCGGCCTAAAACTAAACAGCAGAATAATTACCGCCGCTGAATAATACATGGCGCAAAGCAATCAACATGTCAAAAAACGGGCCCCGGTTTAGTGCCGAGTGGCAGAGAATTCTGGGGGATATGAAGGTTTCAGTCGATACAGTAATAAAGTCGGGTGAAGGTGTGTAGGCAAGCCTTCTCCTTCCTCCCTCGCTTGCCACTGTTTCCTCATTCCACACTTTTACAGACTCCTTCCTTCCACCGCCTTTTTATTTCTTTCATCCCAAAATTCTACTTTTACAAGAAACTGATGAATCAAATCTTTTTCTTTTTTTTACAATTCGCAGTCTAGGTGTCCGCAATATTTCTGATGTATCTGCTAACCGTGTTCTTCCTTTCGAGCCAGACCTGTTGAAGTGCTCTCCCTCTCTCTCTTTTGACGAGAGCCATAACAAGAGTTCTTGCACAAGAGGTGTGTTAACCCGATCTACATTCTTTCCAATTACGCTTTCCCAGGCAGCACAGCGTGGCCTTCAATTCTGTGGCACTTACCCACCGCTAGACTTCAAAGGAGCGCCGGCATGCAAAATGAACACTGCTGTGCAAAATGTACAAACGTTGGCACAAACGGACGGCCGCACTCCGCACCTCGCCCAAAGCGCAGCCGTGTCGCCTTGTTCTCATCCTTGGGCAAACTCCGCTCCGGAAAATAATTGAAATCCTTTCGGTTTGATAGACATGATCACATTGCATTATGCAAAAGTACACTGCAAACATAATCCTTATCCAGGGATTACCTCGGGAATTCGTCACAATCCTCCAAACTTTCTATGATAGCTAGTTATCCTTAAGAAGATTGCTGAATGCTGGGATGGATTTGGGGGTGGGATCAGAACGTTTAAAGAAACATAAGCCGAACAATGAATCTATTATTTTACCCTTTCTTGTCACGGTCAATTTTATGGGGAGAACTAGATACTCGGGTTCCTTTATTTAGTCAATTTTTAAAGGCAGCATGGATGTACGCTTAAAATGAATAAAATTGTGCAGAGTAAACACATTTCATTTTATCTTTTTTGATGAATACCTTTATTTATTGTAACAAAGATGCATTAAACTGGTCAAAGGTTACAGTAAAGACATTTTTTAATTAGTTCCAAAAGTTTTATTTTTGTTAATAATTCCTGTTCTTTTGTACTTTTGTAGAACCCTGTAAAAGAAGACGACGAAGAAGAAAAAAAGGCTTCCAAAAATATGTGTTACATCTGTATTTAGCACTTGCCTGCATTTAATTACTCCTGTAATAAGCTTATGTAACAACATTTCTAATTATACTGTTGGCCCCATCCCTTACACCTTTTATACTCACATTTTATACTCTTTAACTGACACAGTAATCTAACCATTCCACTGAACCCGGCCTATCTTTACCCGTATCCTACCTCAATAGCAGCTAAATTGTTTTTCAATTCAACATGAACACAAGTTCATTGTACCTAAAACTTAAAGGTGCCATAGAATGCATTGAGAGAATATTTTTAATTGTTCTCTGATATGTACATAGAAGGTATGTAGCTT
>JAUCMU010000013.1:4950504-4981415 GCA_032275025.1 Enteromius treurensis
GTTATGTCCATGTACTGAACTGTTATTATTCAACCATGCCAAGATAAATTCAGTTTTCCATTCTATGGCACCTTTAAGGATTACATAGCATTTAAAGAAAATGTCTGTAGCATTATGCATCAAAATCTGTAGCATTATGCATCAAAAAGTGTTTGTTGGAAATATGCCCTACATCAAATCCACCCCTAAACCTACCCAATAACAAACTGCTAAACTGATATAAAAATGCATTTGTTGATGCACCTGTGCCATTTCAACGTCCTTTTATGCAGTTTTGTCAAACTGTAGATGTACTCAAGTACATCTCTGTACGCTCCATGAGCTACCGAACAAACCTACTGTCTATGAAACCCATAGATATGAAGCTGGGTATGTGTGTGACACTAACCTTCAAAACCATCAGCTTTTAAATATCCCAGGCTATTAATATTGTTTTAAAGTCATAACCTAACTTTCTACCTAACATAACCCAACAACATGCGTGAAAATTAATAAAAGGTGTCTGAGTTTTACTGCTTCTGGTGTTTTTTGGAAACTGCAGTGATATGTACCTACTGGTACATATTTTGTGTCTCGCTAAAAAGTGCACATTTATGCCATGAGACCAGGTAGAAAATGTCTCAAATTACTTTTTTTAATCCGACAATCACATACATTACATAAAAAACTGAACTTAGTGTCATTATAGTATTTGCAGTTGTAATCAAATTGGCACAGACAACTAAAATGTTCTAGAGAGTGAGCTCATCTTTATTTTTGAGGAGAGAAGTCAAAAAGAAAAAGAAACTTCCATTGCAGATGTTAAAAAGGAGGCAGCTGAAAGGAACATTGGGATGCAAACCGCACAGCCGGAGCGATTGTTTGCAGAGTCACTGAGCTACAGTGATCTGGTCTTTGTTTTTGCTTTTCTCTGCTTGTTGTTTGTGGCGGCGCACGTTTTTTTTGCCTCCTGCGTGCTAATGAGTTTTCCCTCTCTCCAGATGCAGCCGTGCGTTTGAGAGAGAGTGTGTGCGCGGCCGCTTGTATATTTGTGTGTTTCTCTTCGTATGCGTCGAACCGCTTGTTGTGTTTGCAGCGTGAAATGATTTGGCATTCTAACAGTGCGCCTCCATCTCTCTCCCGCTCCCGGTTCCTGCTCTATCAGTGTCTGCCAAGGTTTTGTGACGGCTCGGAGAAGCCTAGTCAAACACAATTTTCTCATTCATCTTCCTGTCATTACCATATTTTAATTACTTTTTTTAAAGAGGGCCCAGGAGTTAAATAAATCAACAAAAAACAAAAAAAAAAAAAAAGATGCAACACAGGGGGCTATCACCAGGTTTGTTGTCTCTAAGGTATAATCGCAGGACAATGAAAACCACCTCGCAGTAAGAGAGTGAAGCTATAAGCTGGAAAACAGTGGCGCTTAGATATAATGGTTTGGAAAGGCTGGCGTGACTTCAAGGAATGGAGAGAATACTCGTCCTGTGATCCCTCAGAGGGGTCAATTGGATTTTATTATCCATAACATTCCGTGCACCTCATTTGACAATCCACTCATGGGGTCAAACCCACTCTCCCTGCCTAATGGAAACAGTCATCGGTAATGAGTAAAGCGGTTTAATAACAAGCTTTATATTAATGCTGGGCCTAATGAATGAGCGCTGAAGCCTTTTCCCTGCTGATTACTAACTGATTACTGGGTTAGTACTGTGCCAACATCTTTAAAGTCTGCATAGTGAATTTTTCAGCTATTACACGAGTTCAGCATTCTGTGTGCGGGAAACATGGTATAGCGAAACGTCGACAATATCAGCTCTGGTATCTTAAAAAAAAAAAAGGCCTTAGACACAGCCACAGATAACTGAAAAACTGTTAACATATTACTTGGCTAGCTTAATCAAGCTACAGAAAAAAAAAAGATAAATTATTGTAGGGCAGATTTGCATAGCACTGACCACAATTAACACTGTATAATTATATTACATTATTATAATTATTTTAATTATTCTTAAAAACAGCTATGTTTATAAATAATATTAAATGATACTAATTATTATTATGCTAAAGTTAATGATTGTATTAATTGATATTAATAGTATTGTTATATTATCTAAACAAATATAATATATATATATATATAATATTTACATAGTATTAGCATTATTATTAACAACAGTGATGATTATAATAATAAATTTGACATTTATCATATTTATGCATATCATATTTATAACAACAGTAGCAGCAAACCGCAGGGTTGCACAGGTATTATGCAATGCACCCGGTCCATCGACAAGTTCTGCAGCATGCAAAAATATCAACAGCAGCCCTATTTGCAGAGGTTCTGTTTAGAAACCTTCCCCACAAGTGTCACTTCGCCATTGTTTGCCGGCCTTGACAACCCTTGACTTGGCCTTTTCGACAGAACAGGCAGAAATAGGGGCCTGCCGGTGAATCATGGATCTGTACCTGCTCAGAGCTCCAGTGTCTGGCCATCATATTAAGAGCGTCGACAAGAAAAGGTCACAGATAGAGGCCAAAATGAGTTATGATACAAGAGCTGATTCACAGATGATTCAACTCCCGCTCGCAATTACAGCATGTCAGCATGATGCACACGGTCACACACACACACACACACTCACACAAAGTGAGCTGACAGCCTTTATCAACAAACAAAGAACACGTTCCGTAAACTCACGAGTGGCAAATTTTCTCTGAATGACAGGACAAGACGCCGTTAGATATGCAGCATACGGAGACTTTTTTGAGTGCATTTAATGAACCAAAACAACAGCTTTACAAATACACTCCAACAGCATGTGGACTGACATTTAAAGCGTTTTACTGGTGTTACTATTATTATTAAGGCAAACATCATTACTGCAGTATACTACAGCTCAGATTTTTACCATATCTGCAAGACGTCTATGTGATTATTTCCAGTGTAATATCCAAAAGGGGGGTCGTGTATGTATTTGGAAGTACTCTATTTTGCACAATTTAAGTTAAGTTAATACAACGCTGTTCCAAAATATGTCTGTTGTTCATCAGTAAAATCAGTAAACACAGAAACTAAAAACAAAACATGCCTATGCTGAGAAAGCGGCGTGCGATGTTGTTAGTGTCAGGGTTTGCTAAAGCGCCGTCAGTGTGTACATAGCTATTAGACTCACACTTAAGCAGAAGTGTGGAGAAAGCTCTCACGCTAATGCACACATTCACCAAGCCGCTCGAGGTGAGAAATTGCTCACATCACATTTTCGCAATGGGGGATTCCTTTAAAAGTCTTTTTTTCCTCCTATCAATCAGGAAGCGTTACGGCGCTGTTTTTGAGTCTGCCACACAACGGGAGGGAAAGAGATGACTTACAGATATTGAACATGAGAAAAAAATCTGTTCAGAACCGGAATATTACAGAGAAACAGTTTAACGCTATATAACAGCAGGAATAAAAGTTTGTTTCGTGATAAAAGTGTAGCCATCAGTGCATGATATTCTTTCATCTGCCTAGCATATAGATAGATAGACACATAGAAAGATAGATATCCTAACTAAATCCTAACAAAGCATTTCATATACACTCCATATTTTGCTTAGACACCAAGTTATCCTGCTTCTTTAAAATGTCAAAAAAACTCAGCATGCTAAACATGCAACACCATTTTTTTCTGAATCCATTAAGATTCAAGTCAAATACTCCACACTATCTCTGTCTGGAGTAACCCTGCCTGCTTTGTACATTTTTCTACATCCCTGTGCAAAAACACGCCTGCATCACCGCTCACTGCCGTTGTTACCCAATATACTCCCCCCTACCTCAAAATAGATTTCATCTCTTTATATTGAATCTGTCTTGTTGTGTTGTGATGTTTCCAGTGGGCCATTATTTAGTTGCTTACTCAGGGATTCTCTCTACACATTTCTAATCGGAGACACCGACGCTCAACAGCCTGTTCTCAGCTCAAATACGGCTATATTTCCACCAGACTCTAACAAAGTTGTGTCTCAACCCTGATTAAAGTGAGAGATTTGTCCTTTTTAGGAATAAAGGAATATAGCGTGAAGTGGAAATGTCAAGCCAGCAGCTCTGGTTTTGAGTAAAAGCATCTAGCCAGATGCCGTATTTCATCAAGATTACTTTTTTTTCTTCAGTTTCCCATCTTATTTTGTCTTAGTTTAACTTTGCATGGGCTTGGAAGCATGTTAAACATAAAGAGAGACTGGACGAAAGGGGAACGAGTGAAGGTGAGACATAATAAAAGTAAAAGAAAAGAGCCGTGCCACAGTAAGGGACATCAGAAGATGCCAATCAGAAGGCATCTTTGGGTCCCGTGGGGCGTACAGTGAAGTGTACCTGAAAGTGAAGGGAAGGACATTCATGCTTCGCCAAATAATGATCAAATAGGAGAAAATTCACTAGGGCAAACCCCAACTGAACACACACTTACACACCAATACATTCACTGCAACAAAACCAGTATTAGTAATCTCTAAAGACACATTTATGGCTCTTTGAGCACAGGCAGAAACGCAAAACAAAAAGTAAATGTCACTATAGTATTATTTAGTGTTGTTTTGTGTATTGCAAAATAGAATTTCAGCATCTACTGCAGCGCTTTTCAGGAGCTGCTGAATCTCCAGTGCCGGGATGAGAGGTGAATGTTGCAGTCTGAATTAACTGATGAGATTAATAAAAGTCTATAGAGTTTACAAAACAGGAAAACACTTCAGAAAAAAAAGTTTTCTGCTTGAAAAAAAGAAAAGAAGTAAACGCGGTGAACTGAACAGAATCGTTACAGAGAGAGACAGAAAGACAGATAGAACAAGATATAAAATGAAAGATATGGCTAATAAATACTACAAATATACTGTAAATAGAATGGATTGACAGATAAAATAAAAATAGCTAGAATGGATGGATGGATGCATAAACCATTAGATAGAAGGCACAAATTGATAGAATGAATGATGGAATGATACATAGATGATGGATAGAACAACAGAACAATAGATAGATAGATATATGATAGAAATGATTAGAGGTCAATGTGTCAGAAACTGAGCCCAACAGTAAATTCGAGCCTTGGGTTCCTGATAAATGTTTACATGAGCCTCTGAAGGAATACGTAATGGCACTTGAAGTACAGCATTGATCTGAGGAGAGCGCCTCTCAGGATAAGAGGACTCTGGCACAGGCCAGCTGGCATGGCTCAAACCGGATGGTCCAACCCCTGGAGCCAATTTTCTTGGAGTCTTCTCAAAAAGATGTCTTGTGTCAATCTATCTCAGTTAAAACAGCCTCATTACCTAGTCTGGAGTTGCAGGAGGCTGGGAGGAAAATTTTTATGGAATGTCTTACCTTGGATTAGAAGAGGTTATTGCCGCCATCAGAACATCCAACGAAACAGCCAGGAGAAAAGAGAGAAGGATACCAATTAGTTAATGGCAATAAATATGTCTGGAAGGGAAAACATGGTGCTAATCGTGGTAGGATTCCTGAGCCCACGGCATTCTGATTACACATGCAAATAAGGGATCGTATAATTTGTTGGGAAACAACCTTGGTCAGCCAACTTATAATATGCTTGCAAAAAATTAGATATGATGAATACATGTGTGATATTGCTTTAAAGGCAAAAAAAAAAAAAAAAGAAAGAAAGAAGATCTAAATGTATTACCTGACTTAAATGTATTAATCACTGTATTATCAAAAAGGTTCTCTACAAGGTCATGTGTTGAGAGCATTTCCCTGATACAAGTCAAGCAGCATCTAAAGAACGTTCAGCGGAAAGAGTCCATGCTGAAAGATATTCAGCTGTTTTCCTCGAGTGTCTATGAATTGAACACGGATGCTGATCTCTCCATGAGATTTACTTAGCACCTGTACGCCGAAAACGGAGAGACAGAGAGATCTCACCCCTCTGTGGTCCTATTTCTAGGTACAATTAAATGAAAAGATGTTTCCCGTTCTATCATGTCAGATTCCTGATTTCTGAAGGATCACGTGACACTGAGTAATGGCTAATGCTAAAAATCCAGCTTTGCTACAGGAATAAAGCAAAATGTATCAAATACACCAACAGATTTTATAATATTGAATTCATTCCAATACTATACAGTAGTTTCATTGATGTTTAAAGCTTTGGTAAGCATAAAGAGTCTTTCTTTTCAAACTGTTTTAAGACATCACTATGATGGAAAAGTACACAAGTCAAGATATTTTTGAGGAAATCTGAGAGCTTTCTGACCCTCTGTAGACAGCAACTGACAAGTTCAAGGCCCAGAAATGTAATAAAGACAAATCAGTGGTTCAACCGTAACATTATAAAGACAAATCAGTGGTTCAACCGTAACATTATGAAGCTATAATTATACTTTTTGTGTGCAAAGAAAACAAAAATAACAACTTTATTCAACTTGTTTTTCTCTTCTGTGTCAGTCTTGAAGGAACATTTTGCATACATTTGCATATATATATATATATGTTTATATAAAGCCCAATACCATAGAGCCACCCCACTTATAACAAATCCCAAATTAACCCCTGCTCTCCCGGCTAGTAACATTTTCATGAATCATTTAAAAGGCTGTGCGCCAATGAAAACCCAATATTCTGCTGTCTGTGCTTTCTGAGTAAATCCATCAGCATCAGCTCCTCAAGGCCCATGCGTTCCTTCTTCTCCCATCTTGTAGATGTGGTTAGTCCAGTTTTAATTCATCTCCACTCTCAAGAGGTTTGTCCCTTTCCTCGGCACCGAACTCCACCCGTGTACTCCATCTCCATGAAAGCAATCCATTACTAGCAGGGCAGGCCACAGAGCGGCCCCCTCACGCCCCGCTAAACGCTCCTGCGCTCTCCCTCACTTTGCTGCTTGTTTTCCATTTCACACTCTTTCAGGCTATTTTTCTTGTGCTCTTTTCTTGAGGGAAAGAGAAAAGCTGCGTGTTTGGGAAAAGGGGGAACGTTATTGGTTCTCTTACAAATAGCACGGGCAAAAAAAGATAACACAAGCGAGCGCCTTTGGTGTACCACTCTCACTCTCGCCCAATGAATAAATGAATGAATTAACACGGCGCTCAGGCCCCGGGGTCCCTTTGCAACTCTCCTAAAAGTGGAAAGTCCTGCCCCTGTGCCTCTAAAGTCACCAAAGACACACACACACACACAAACACAAACCTCCGATTCAGAGTTATGACACACGCACACACAAGATTTATGACCCACATCAGAGCATTTGCAATTCAAGAGCTCAGAACTCTATTTATTAGAAACACTCAGAGAAGGAGAGAGCGAGGGAGAGAGAGAAAGTAGTAAAGGACACCAGGAGGTAGATCCTGTGAGAAAGAGGATGTTATTCTGTTTGTGAGAAGGCACATCCTCACGGGGATGAGAGACGGCTCTATTTTTAAAGAGCAGATTTAGTGCAAACGGCCTTTCAGAGAGAAAGACAATGACAGAGAAAGAGAGAGAGGCCTAATGTCATATCGCCAATGTCCTACTCTGTCACCTTTGTCAGCAGAACTGGAAAAGAAAGAGACGGAAAAGACACTTTCTGGGTGGGCGTTTGAACGATCGACCGCTATGAACTTTAGCCTCCCGAGAGAAAACAGCAGCATTTTTTCCTCACCCAACAACCGAGTGGTGTCCTGCCTTCGGCTCGGAGTCACAAACCTCAGACTTCGTCCTCAGATTCTACCTACCTGTATAGCACAGTGCTGAGAAAAAGCATGGGATTGTCATTTCAGCAGTCCTCATAGATAAGCAATAATACAATGTAAAAAAAAAATGACTTTTTTTTTTCAGAACTGCCCAGTCAAGTGCAAATCAGCAGAACTTTCTTTAAAAGGAAGGTGATGCCTTTTAAAAACCTCAAACAATTAGTCTGCTGGGGTCAAGTATCAAACCATTATACCAATAGTAAAAGAACTGTCCAGCTCATAAATTTAACCTGTACCAGAACAACGCTTTGCAAAGAGTCAAAGACATGTTGGGTGTCATCAAGCAGACCTGGAAAAATCCTTAATTTAAAAAAAAATATGTCTCTTATATTGACCCACATTTATTTGCGCACAAAAATGGTAATATTGTCAAGTCTTTAATGCAATTTATTTCTGTAATGCAAAGCTGAATATTTTGTCACTAGCGTACTGTCTGTTTTTTACTCATTATGCATAACTATATTTTAGGTCCCATAATTATACCCTGTACCTTAACTTAACTCTTAATAAGCAGCAAATTAGACTTTTATTGAGGCAAAACTCTATTTAATAGTGCATATATGTATTACCAAAAACAATTATGCTGCCTAATATTTGTGTGAACACATTTTCAAAATTATGGAATGAATGGAAAAATTAAATGATAAACGTTTAATGTCTTTTTAATAGCTATTTCTTAAACAAATACATTTAAAAAAATAGTAAAAATAATAAAAACTGACCCCAAACTTTTAAACAGTAGTATATATTAAAATCTAAAACATTTTATGATTAAAAATATATATATTATATGAATTTATTAAAACTTGAATAAATATTATTACTTTAAAACCCTGTTTTGGCAAAAAAAAATTTAATCAGAATCGTGTGCTCTAAAATTGGACAATTGTAATGATGTGTCTGTTATTATCACTGGTACTGATTCCTCCTCTCACAAAATTCTAATCAGGTTACAAATCCTCAACCAAAATATGACTGAAGTGCTTCTTGATTCCCAATGCTAGTCCAGCACCTCGAACCAGCACTCGTCCCCCTTGCACACTAAGGTGGAATAAAAAAATCCCCAAACCCCTGAGGATTAGGGAAACAGCTCTCTTCGTCATCAGAAAGAGGGATTTTAATTTCACACTGTTATCAGTGCAGACGCAGTGTCACCGCTTCAAAACCTTCACCGTGAACTCTGCGGTGAGCGGAGAGACACACAGCCGCTGACAGCACTCAAGTGCTCACTATAAAGGCAGTCAGAGAGACCCAGAGGGGAATCAAAGCCGAGAGATGCGTCTGCTCTTTCTGGCTCGCTCTGGAAAGAGAGATAGACAGCATGTTTTTTGCATAGGGTGGGTTTTCGCAACTCGTTCACACGCACGCAGATGCACGGCGCTCTTTATGCTTGCCGTAATTGAACTAAGTGATGTGATCTTTCACGGGCCTGTGTGTGGGAATGAAACAGCAAGCCGCGCAGAGGGCGACACAGTAATCCTCTGTAGGTCAAAGAACAGAGGCAATGGAAATGAGGATTCCTTATAACAGAATCCCAAACCGTCGCTTGAAATTCAAGGATGCATTTGTGCTGCAGCAGAAAGCCAGCATATGGACTAACGTAAGCAAAGATGCCTTTACATGTCTCTGTCAGTCTGTCTGTCTCTCTCACGCTCGTCCACCAAACGCAGCTTTGGACCAAGAGATGCGACCACCAGAGGGAGCTTTGAAGTTCGTTTGAAGAATTTCAGCCGTGTTTTGAAGGACCGGTGATCGTGCGGTTAATTTCACCTCAGAACTCGGAGCGCCGAAAAACATTCTCATTTTACATTTCTTGGCTGCCGAGGCTTTGTGGAACTCTGAAAGCTATTGCTCAGGTGTCTCCAGGAGCTGTTAAGAAGACAAAGAAATATCTACCTTTCTCTCTCTCTCAGAAAGTTCTGGACTGTAATCGGCTTGAAGTAGGGATGCAAAGATGCAAGATATTTCGGCTAGTACCACACTATTTTTGACCAATAAAACTTATGCAACTATAAATCTGAGAATTCCCACTAATGAATGTCCAAGATTTTTTCAGTTGTATACCAGAAAAAATAAATAAATAAAAGAAAAAGAAGTTATTGTATGATAATATATATTTGCGCTGTCAAACGATTAATCGCTACATAAATCTAAAACAAATGTTTTTGTTACATATGTGTGTATATATTTGTTGTGTATACTGTATATTAATACATACACATTTACATGTATATATTTATATCAATAGAATTAATATTCTATATAAATATATTTAATACATAAAAATATTTTTCTTAAATATATAAGTGTTTGTGTTTATATATATATATATATATATATAATAAATATAAACAGTAAACAAACATTATTTAAAGAAAGTTTAAAACTTAAAAGTTTAAAATTTAAAACTTATTTTTGATGCGATTAACTGCGATTTATTGTTTGACAGCACTCATATATAATATCTATAATATATATATATATATATATATATATATATATATATATTTAAGAAACGTTACATTTAATATTTTAATTATACTGTATGTAAATGAATATAAATATACACTTATACATAAGCTGTATGTGTGTCTTTATATATATATATATATATATATATATAAAATATAAAATAAATATAAAATAAAATGATATTTTTATGCATATGTTATTAAATATTACAAAAAATATATAATTTTATGTAGACTGCAGGGAAAGATTTCCTTATATATCGAGAACCAGTTTAAACAATTCTATTTATTTATGCACAGCGATTTAAACAATTTTTTGCTCATGCTCCATCAGCTTCTTTCTGTATTTAGCCACGCTGCTTCAACACATTATCATTTCGGTCCCGGAGTCCTGTAGATTGGCATTCAGGATGAGAACTCAGGGGTCTTGAGAGGGCTACTTTTAATCAGGCAGTTTGTGTGGTACTCCAGCTGGTAGCACATGAGCTGTGTGGCTAAACCAAACCCAGGCACCAAGACGGTCCATCCACCCGGCGATCGCTGATGAGCAAAGCAACCTGGTCATTAACTCTGATTGGCTGCCACGCCTTCACGCAAAAAAAGCTGGGAAAGCTGCTTTTCAAACCCCAAAACACAGGTGCACCACGTATAGATCGCTTCTCTTTCTCTCGATCCATCTGCCCTCTCCCTCTCTCTGGAAATGGGAAATAGATGAGGAGATGCTTCCTGAATAGTTTATCAGAGGCATGAATTGGCATCTATTGCAATCTCAGCAACAATCAGCAGTTCTTCCGAGCACGACCTCCTTGTGGCTTCATCCAAACAAAACGAGACAAGTTTTAAGCCCTAAGCAATTCACCTGTTCTCTTTGAGAGCTACAGACGCCCATTCCCAGCATTAAAACAAACAAACAAATAAATAAATTACAAGATAAAGTTTAAATTTACAGTCATGATATATACATTTGCAAATAATTTTTAGCTATGAAAGAACAATGAAGAGATTTAATGGTAACACTATAGTCTAGAAACCAGTTCTCACTATTAACTAGTTCTTATAGCATGACTATGATGAAAATATTGGCTGTTCATCAGTACTTCTACATGACTATTTTCTACACCCCAATATCTAACTATTAATACAGTAAGTAGCAAATTAGTAATTTATTGAAGTCAAAGTTAATGGTTTGGTAATAGCTATATTTATATCCATTTCACCCAAAATGTCACTTTTGCCCTTCTGGTTCTCACAGCTGGAATAGTAAACTAGAAATGCATCAATAACATTCTATATTAACTAATAAAACCTATTAATAAAGGCGTGTTAAACACAGACTGTCTCTTTTTTTATAATCGCACCCCAAAATACAGACCAAATCCCCCAAAATTGATTTACTATAATACACAGTGTCTGTCATAAAAGCATGTAAATGCACATGCGATCCCAGGTTTGGACAACTAGAGATTAACATGGAAGGATTCATCACTTTATTCTGGTGTTATTGATGCTAAAGCGAGCGCACGACTTCATTTCATACAGGTGGCATCCTCGTACATAAATTACTGTGCATCTTTGCTTATGACTCATCTCAAATGGCATCCATTAAGTAAATCAGGTTTAGTAAGAGCAGCCTGCTGTATGCTAGTCCCTCTCTGATTTAGTGCATCCATACATGATCTAATTATGAGATTAATGCAAACTGAATCTATCAGTGTGGACGTAACATTGATCATGGTACTAAAACATGCATGTGCCGAGCAAAGTAGTGAGTGTCGTAAAATAACAAACACAAGTGAAAATGTCCTTTCCATAGAGGAAAAAATGCATAACTTTAGAGGGCTCTAATGAATCTAACAGAATCTCCAGAGGAGGCGAATTATGAGTTATTAAAACTTTAAAATCCATAGACAAAACATACTGTGGACTGGACATAGGAACTACTGTAAGATAAGCTCCATTAACACAGCTGCATGCTAAGCTCCACCGTCCTCTGCTTTAATTGGCTTATTAGTTTTGCTCTTCTATCCTTTTAGTCTGATTGGCCCTGTTTTAAAAGCAGTGGGTGAAAACAAATGCAACGGGGTCTGTAACTTCAGCGGCGTTCCCGGCACAATGTTAATCAGTCCTTTGGGCTAAAATAAGGTTCCAGGTGGTGCGGAACACAGTAACCTCTACAAAGTTCAGCTTTCCTAATGAGGGCATTTTAATCTCTTAACCACGGCAGTGAATATTTTAACACCCTCCCACACTCCTATCTGTCTGACGGCATACATTCAGGATACGGCACGAGGTGAAACGGATATGCATTTTTGATTAAGCTGTGTATAATATTTATCGAGTTATGGCGAGTATGAATCATTTTAATTGTGCTGGTGCTCTGCAGGGCATGTCTAAATAAGGGATACTCTTACAAAGGCTCCATCTCTGAATTATTCTTTCTTGGTTTCTCCCTCGCTGCTCATCCCTCACTCGCTCTCTGCTACACCAGGCCGGAGAGAGAAATAAAGAAAGAAAGATGTATAGTATGGTATTACTGGGCTTATTAGGCAAAAGCAAACAGCAAATAAAAGCTAATGATTGTTAGTGATGTGCTATAAGGGCTGCGCTCCACAGGGTCGGCCGTAGTTTTACCCTTGCCATGGGCGGCACTTCTACCTACATACCAGTGTAAACTAGAGAGAGGCAGAGATGGAAAAAGCCATAAAACTGCATTAGGAAAAGGAAAAGATGGGATAATTTGCGATTAATTTATGCGAGATTAAACCGTTTTTTTTATTTTATTTTACTCTCTAACTCTTTAACAAAACAGTACAATCAGGAACCCAACAATTTCTGTAGAAAATACAGTGTGCAATAAAAAAACAAAAAAAAACAAAACGAAGCTAATAACCCTAAATCAAGAAGCTTGCAATTTGCAAATACTACATAGCGTCTATTTTCGGCCCATTAACAAATTAGGCATCGCTTTTACGTTCAGAGATTTCATCGTCACCATCAGCGCTGATTGAATATGTCATTGCACGACTCTGCTCATCATTAATAACGCCATTAAGTGCCTCCGCCGAGATCAAACAATGGCAGAGAGCCTAACCGCGTCTTAATCAGCAATATTAAGCATATTCACTAATATGCAAATATTCAAATTTAGACCGTGGCATTATTTGTATACATAATTGCCATTTCCAAATGACTATAAACACTGGATGTGGCATTTTCTTGCAAGACAAATTATTTTGATAAGTTATTATTTTGTGCTGAAATGAGAAAACGGAGGCTTATTGCTGCTTGTTTGTTGATTTATGAAAATCCCAAAGAAAAGTCATGTTTTTTTCATGAAGTGCCGGGATATTGGGTTGAGTGCAGGTCGGGAGTGATACCAAATGGGCCGGGAAGCAATTGATGCTAATTTAGAATATCACTAATTTGAAAATACGCCATGAAGCTAATCGAAATTCTATCTCGGGAGAGGAGAAGGAGAAAAAAAGGGAAAAAAAAAAGAGCAGAAAATAAAATAAATACACAACTGTCTCATTTGATCCAGTTTCGGGAAAAGCAACGGAGCAGTCGCTGAGAGAAAAAGGACCAAATCATTACCCTCTAAGTTGAAAATAAACTTTTTACTGCCTCAGCAGCGCCAGGCTTTATGGAGATTTTATAGATGTTTCCGGCATACTAATGAGCAGAAGCTGATAATTCGATGGTCATCACTGAAATTCAAAAAGATTTATTGGTAAACACTATCGCGTAATAAAATAAATCCATACGGAGTGTGAGTCCCGAGACACGTCCGTCCTCTCGCTGGAACTGAGGAACAAATCTGTGATCGAAGAACATTTTGTGATTGCAATCCCTTAACTGCTGGTCGTTTTATGAAAGACAAAAAAGGATATTATGAATAGAACATGACAGATAAAGAAAGGGAAAGAGGGTGAAGAACAGTAGTTACTCCTGTGCTCTGTCCTCAAGCGAATGACAGTAAAGTGCTAGTCAAGGTCAGGCCAGTAGATGGAAGGTTAAAAGGGAATTGTGGGGGATGGGAGGCCTGATAAAACCTCAGCAGCTAAAGGCTTTACTGCCAGGAATTCTTGGTGGACATCTTTATAATTACCTCTTTTATAATTACTTAAAATCCAATTTCATTCAGTCAGCAAACAATTCAGCTTGAAGATCAGGAATACATAATAATTAAAGCAGTAATGGATAAATAAACAAAATATTAATAAATAAATGGAAATAAATGAGACAAAGCATTCATTTATTACTTAGCTTCTAATTTTGAATTTTGATTACAGTGTGTAATGCCAACGTATTAATCGGCAATGAAATAAAGTAAATAAGGATGAATAAAAAGTGCTACAGTACGTGCCAGAGTGGAAAACACATGTTCTAATGGAAATGAAGACGAATGAATAACATGGATGGTTGATTGTATTCTCCACCTCAGCAGACTCAAAGATCCAACAACGGTGGAAAGATGGAAGACGAGAGAAGAGTGTGTGACGCAGTCAAGGGCATGTCAGACAAAGAAATTAAAGAAAGCGAACAAACAACGCTCAGTGTCCTGTGCAGAAAGATTCACAAACAGAAAGCCAGCGTATTGTTGCTTTTCACAAACTTTGTTTCTCACTTTACAATGCTCTGCGGGAAGGCTTGGCATTTTTATGCGAAGCGTGTCAAACTGATTGTGCACATATTTGTCAGAAAACGAGGAATGAGAATACTTATTAGAGACAGAGGGCCGCGATCCATGCTGACTCATCATTATGTGGAAAATACAAAAATTTTCAGGAGTAACTGTCAAGCGGTAGAACTGGAATGGGACAGGACATCCTCCTCAATACTTCCCCCGAACAGGTTCAGCAAACACAAACTAACCTCAGGGTTTGCTGCTGTTCATGAGGGCTTAGCAGGATATTTACCCTATTAAATTGCACATTCCAGATGCAAACTAAACTGTTTACTCAAACAGACGAGGCTCTGAACTGCTGAATAGAGCTGGAATGAGATGAGCCCTCTTTCGACGCTTTACCTGTTTTTTTTCTCTCTGTCGCTTCACTCGGTGTTCCCAATAACATCTCACAGGGATTGTGAGGCTTCTCTACTACACTCAAAGAGCCTCAACAAACACAACCAACAAAGTTTGTTGGCTCAAAGTCCCTATTTCGGGTTGTAAGGTGCAAGCGGCAGCACATACTGTATAGATCTGCTTGGCAGGAGTAGCTGTCTGCCAAGTTTGGCTTCCTATACGTCTCATCTGGCTTTTTCAATGGGAGACGGGAGGGACCTGCTGACCGATTAAGATTTGGCATACCTGGTCACAGCATAAATGTGCATGGGTGCACTTTTTAGCGAGACACAAATTATGTACCAATAAGTACATATCACTGCAGCTTCCAATAGAAATTAACACTAGAGGCAGTAAAATTCCAACACCTTTTATTGCTTTTCATACAAATTCACACAGGTTCGATTAATGAAGCGTACCTATCATGGTATGACTTTAAAACAACATTAATACGCTGGGAGAATGTTTTCATCACACATATCCAGCTTCATATCGATGTGTTTTTATGAGAGGCCGAAGAGCTCCAATTCGAATACCGTTTAACTGCGGTTCAACAAAACAGGGAAGGAAGTTAAAATGACATGGTTGCATCAATAAAATGCCTTTTTATATCAGTTTTGCATTTGTTAACACCATCGGGTAGGTTTAGGCTTGGATTTGGTGTAGGGCATATTTCCAGCATGATAGAGCAGTAACTTTTAGCGAAAGTCCATGTATATTACATGTAATAAAAATACAGTAATATGTACATACATTAACGTTATAAAAATGTGCCAGGGTTTATATATTGAACCTGTGTTTTAGCGCCACTCAGTGGACATTTCTCATCGACACGTGCAGTAATGCATATAAAAATGGTGTTTTGTGCACAGAGGTACATATTTTTACGAGACCATGTTGGATTTTCCTTTTGGATGCATGTAACAAAAAGCCTGGCTGTAAACTGACAGCATTCACATCTCTGTCTGTAATTCCATATCCGTCTTATTAATCCCCAACAGAGTAAGAACGCACCTTAAATTACCCGGTTCCTCTTCGAAACCGCCCTCTCTGAATGATATTGTGACACACAGAATCACACACGGATGGCAAAGCGCGTTCCAAGAACAAAAACCCACAGCGTCCTAATCGGAAGAATGTCACGACACAGTTACATAAAAGTTTACCTCCTTTTCCGGGACAACCTCCTACCCCTCAACACCCCATTGTGTCTCCTTTTGTTCCAATAATCACTTGGAAGCTCTCTTTCGGCTGGGGCTGAATCATCCAGTCCCACACACAGAGACGCTCATGCTCTCCTTTACCAGAGAAGCTCTCCAGCTCCTATATTCAAAGCAACCAACCTACTGATATTGTCAAAAGGTCGTACATTTCGATCTGTTCTTAGGCACGTACATGTGGTAAAAATATCCTACTTGGTGAAATGAGGACAAAACAAAACTACGTGTTGAATCAGCATTCGGCTTCCCAAGAAGGAGAGTTATCACAGGCCTCACGTTCTGTAATTTATTAGACTTTGAGTGAGGCTTTTTTGGTTCATTTATCATGAGCAATTGCGAAAAAAGTGAACCTATTGGTTCATATAAAGGTTCTTAAAATGGTTTGGGGTATATGGATCCATCGGGGTCATGCTCAACACTGATTTTCTGACTGAATTCACTTTAGTGTTCTCACATAAAAGCAGATGGTGAACATGTTTTGAAGTATCAAGTAGTTTTCCTTTGGGTTTTTTATTTAAATATTTATTTGAATATACAATTAAAATTAATTATTAGTGTTGTCATATGATTAATTGCATCCAAAATAAAAGTATGGACTATGCATGTTTAAATACACATATACACTATATTTTTTGAAAATATTTACATGCATATGTATTTATAAATTTATATTCTTATATTTTATATTATATATATATATATATATATATAAATATATTAAAATATTTAAACATAACATTATTTTTCTGAAATATATTTGTGCATTGTGCAAACATCTCAGCGTCCCCAAAATCACCTCAGACCCCAGAGGGTTAAAAATAAAAGTTTAAAAATATATATATATTTTTTATAATTATTATTATTTATTTTTTTTAATAATTTCTTTGCACATTTACACTTACACAAACCATACAGAACAACAAAGATTTTATAGAAAATCACCATGTGCACAAATCTAAGGACATGCATTCCTATAGAATTATTTCAACTATTATTTAAAAAATTGTTTTGCATACACTTTAACAGGAAAAACAAACTAAGAAAAAATATGCTTAAACAGCTGTATATCTCCGCAAATATTACGTGCGCAAAACAGTAGAGCCAAACTATTTCAATTTATCTAACAAACCATGCTTTTTGAGAGAATATTTTTCATGGACAAAGGTTTTGTCAATATTCTGCGAATAACCCCTGAAGAACCTTGACATGTGGAAGCTTCCCTTTGCACACAAATTCCTTATAGTGGAAAAATATTTCAAGAAACTTTCACTGAAACAATCTTTGTGAAAGCAAACATGACTCTTCAGTGACACTGAGGTGAAAATCTCTTATTGTTTCTTTCTGGCACCTTTATTTGAGGTAAAGGTGCAAATAAGGTAAAGGGTTAGTGCACTAGAGAGCATTTGGATGACAAAAGTTAGATCCTGACAATAAAAGACTGATGCACCAAAGCTAATTTTCCAATCTACATTAGCATTTCAGTCCTTCACTTCTACAGCCCCCGGTCTCTTCCTGTATCAGGCCGAGCTCCCCAAAGAGGTTGGGATTGAATGGCGTGATAAGGTTAACTGGGGAAAGTGTTCCCATTTCTGAACACCCCATTGCATTTCTTCTCCCACCTCCTAAAGTTCAGTAATGGGAGGCCGCTAACCCAGTTACCCACGTTACTCTGCTGTACAGCTAAAGCCTAAAGCGAGAGCAGCGGACACATTAATAGCAAAAAATAGCTCTCCAGGGACACAGCCGGTGAGAATCCCTCTCCTACGCCAAACTCTGCTGGAGTTTTCAAAAAGCTTTATCATGTCCCTGCCTTATTCATCTGGATGTCTGGGCCTGGCAAACGCCACCTCCCACATAACTCTTAGCAGATTACAGTTGACCGCGGGGTCAGGAGGAGGGGGAGATTTCCTGCACTTTCCCTGGACAGACAAATTAGGTGACACAATGTGAAAAAAGGTGAATTGGATGGATATCTTGACATATGACCTTTAGATGGACAAAGCGACTCTCCGAAGCTTATCGTTCCTTTTCAGGACGTTTGGGAGTTTACAACCTGGCTAATATCACACGCGGGCTTGTTCTGTGTTTTTAATAAAGCTTACTATCACGTCGGGATGCATCGCTTTTTATACCACCAACCTAACGAACAGGCTGATAGACTAAAAATCACTCTGCACTCATTCCAAACAGCTTTCAAAAATCATTAATCACAACGTGACTGATTTATATTACCTCCGATATCAATAAAATGCTCGCCAGGAAGTTGATGTGAATGTCAGGCTGGTATCGGTCCTTCGCGGGGTGCGAAGACTACAGTGATGAGAGACAGCCATAAGCGCTGTTAATTATCCTTTCAGATCTCTGCTGAAGAAAAGCAGGGAGAAGACAAGTGTGTGATGACTCCGGCCAGTCTCCAGATCAACCTCTCACTTCACCCAAAAAATCTGCTGTCACTTTCGTTTCTATCACTTTCGCTGCCTGGCCGTGAGGCTTTAACTAGCTCTTCACCAGGCTGAATGCAACTTTACAACTTGCAAAATATTGTCAGAGTCTGATCTTTTCAAATTGTAGTCAACTCGGATGATACACGTATGACATGAAACTACTATAAAATAAATAAACTTCCTAAATAAATCAGCTACATACTGATGTATATATGTGATCATGGACCACAAAAAAAAATTGAAAATGGAGATTTATGCATAATCTGAAAGCTGTAGAAATAATCTTTCCATTGTTGGGATAGTCTAATGATTTATATTCTACTGCCAAAAAGACAAATCGATTATTTTAACCCACGCTCAAAAAAATGATTCCCCAACACCCAACAAAAATATTTTCATTTCACACAATTATGTTTGGTTCCCTATTTAAACAACTGCATTGTGTTAAACTGACTTGAAACTTTTTTGTTTTGGTTCAACTCAATATTTTCATTTTGAAAGAACATAGATGAATTTAATTGTGTAACAAGGAAGTGGCTTTCCCCTTCCCATCATTCTTTGCACAGACCAGGATAAGGATAGTAAATCTTGAAATAAAATGTTATTTTAGGCATTTTTATTAAGATGATGAAACTAGCAGACTTGTTAATGTTTAACGCTCTTTTATGTTTGTATTTAAAAGACCGTCTGCTATGTTAGTATTTTAGTGTAGAGCATGTGCTTAGAGACCTGTTAACATGAATCAAGGTTGTTTTAATAATAAAAATAATAATACTTTGGGCATGCCGTGGATGTATCAAAACCAACTTATGTCATGCATAACAAGTTGGCCAATGCCTAAATTTAAATAAATCAAACATTTTATTATTATTATTATTTTATTTTTTTTCAGTGTAGAAGGATGTCTTCCTACTAATTTATTTTTTGGTTAAATGTTTCAGTTTGAGTTCAACAAGCATAAAATGTATCATTTTCATTAAAACTATATTTGATCAAATTGAGTTGACCCAACTCAATTAAATTTCATTGCATTCATTTATTTTTTTATGAGTTGGGGCTACATACATATATTGGTTGGACTGCCTTCAATTAAATTGAGCTCATCCAATGATTAATACAATGCATTATTGGCTAATGCTACAAATATACCCCAGCGACTTTTGTGGTCCAGGGTCTTTTAATGAAGCACCACTTAACATATATGGATAGACATTTAAGCAGGAACTGCAGTCCCCAAAAGATTTGGATATTTAATTCACACTACAAAAATACCTGAATGCCATTGCATTAGGAGGGAAAAACATATAATGTAGCATCAGTTTTCAACATAGACAGACAATTTTCTAGCTTGTTAGGTTTGATAAAGAAATACAGGCCTGCGAGATTAATCATGTTTGAAACATGATTTTTGTTTCTCAATTAATTTAGCATAATCATCTGTGATATTACCCCTCCGATCATTTATCCAAAAAACATTTTTCATTTTGCTTTCTTTCATTGGTAACAAACCTCCACACGCTTTCACGTTCGGGGTTGCCAAATGCAAGTTTAAAATCCCCCAATCGGGGCTTTTCTCCAAAATGGATACATTTTCAGCCCAGCCCGTTACAAACTGGCAACTATGTGCACCTGCTCTTTCTGGGCTGTAAAACAATGTAGATTATCTAAAAACGCCAACAAACATGTATACCAGTGCGATTTCCAGCCAGTCTGTTGCTTGTGTTATTTTCTGTGAACAAAACCGCAAGCAAACATTCTCAGTAATGAACTATAATAAATCCAAACATGACTCCTGACCACGTTGTTTGCCACTGTGGTTGCTGAATAAATGCACTTAGTTATTGTGCCACATAAGTCTTTCTTGTCATTTTAATAGAAAAGCATGAACATAATTTGCAATCATTGAAATTGATATTAGACATTTCCCGATTTTCAGAGAAACTTCTTAAGCTTACCAATTTCTCTCTTGTGAGATATTTATTTTATATATTTGAGATTAACAGTAACCATTATCGTGTAGCCCTAAGATACAGAGCTTTGCTTTGAGATGTTCAGAGATTTTCAAGTGTCCAAAAGTTTCAGGGGATCACTGTACATAGTTGTTTTTAGACAGCGGTGAGAAAACATTCGAAACGCAGCTTTTGTTAGCCGTTCAGCCAATCTCTTCCTGGCAGCATTTCAGGACTGAGTGCTCCATTTACCTTTCCATCAACCCTCAACTCTGAGCTGCTGTTTGCGCCAAATGTGCCAGCAGTGACTGAACACACACACACACACACACACGCATTACAGCAATGGAAGCAAAGCTGTGTGTGAACGTCTGCATGGTGTGTCCTCACATTCCCCGAGCATCACGATTCCTCAAGCTCCACATTGACTCAAGTTATTTAAAGACTGGTAGGGAGGGAGGGACAAAGAGGGAGTGTGGAGACATTTTCATGTGCTCTGAATGAAGGAGATTTTGGAGATGGAGCCAAAACCTTGTGCGTGTCCCTTGCGTCATAGTGAAACCTCTGAACTCACAGGAATAAGACTAAATGAACAGAATGATCAAAAATACAAACTTTTTATCTCTCTATGTCTCATAATAACCAACAAAAAATGAGCTATTGTTAGAAGTCTGTACAAAGGCAACCATAGCTATTTACCCTTGCTCATGATTAGTGCTACAAATGATTATACCTCATATCAATGAGTTATCATGACAGGTTTCCAACTCTTTATTAACTCTTGGAACTCTTTATTTTATTATAAGTGGGACAGTAAAAAAGGTAGATATAACAAGATCAGGAAAGTACTTAGCACCCACATGATCTCTTTGATGTGGTCAAATGAGCCTGAATGAAACACAGAGCTAATAAAAATAAAGAGCAAACACTTGGGAAAAGTCGTACTAAATGGCTAAACAACACCATCAACAAATAAAGCAAGCAAATTTCTACATTTCCACACCCATTTGCGCAATGAATGTTTATTATGTAAAAACAGAGCTGTGAGGCGAATATTTGTCATCAGAAAATACTAGAAGTCCTTGTCGCTAACTGCTCTGAGTGGGTGTGTGTTTTTGGTGTGATCCGGCCGCGTAGGAGTGCACAGCATAAATGCATAATAAACAAAATTCAAACAGGCACCCGGACGAGACTGAGCCGTTCATTTTTCATGCCTACCGCTTTACTGCTGCCAGCGGGATGCCACACTTTACCATTCTAATGACACTAAACCAAAACCGGCCACCGCCGCTTCATGTGTGAAAGCTAGGAAAAGCGGAAACAATGAAACTATTGGCTTTACTGAGTAACCCAGTGAAGGATTGAACTAAAGCTGGTGCTGCCACATATAGTTTTCAAGCACACACACACATACATACTGTACATACAGGCAGCAAAGTGCTTAATTGTGCGATACATTTTTTAATTTGGCAGCCAGAAATATACATACAGTATATAGAAAAATGTCTCGAAAAAATGAGGATGTTGACTTGAATTCATTCACAGCAGGACATTATTAGGCCCAGTCCCTTCTAACCCCAGTCCTATTCAAGCCTGGCAGGAATAAACACAGTAAGCACATCTTTTAATAGTCCTGACACCCAAATGGCCGTGTCTGTGATGCGCTCTTAAATGTTTATATCCACAGGAGCAATTAAAATCCCCCTCTTCTCATCTTACAATTCTTCACAGAATCAAGGCCGCTGGAATCAAGCCATTTGCCGGCTGAAGACAACATGTACAGTAATTGCTGCCTAAGAAATGGTGCAACACTTGAGTTAGGTCTAACTCAACAGAGATAATGACATCATTATCACATGGTGCAGCTGATTGCTTCTTTTAGTATCAGCGGACAATGAGTTTGCTTTTCAACATTATTAATACTTGGCTAGTGCTCGCTGTAGCAGTTGCAGAACACTTCAGAAAGCCTCCACCTTCCCCAGCTCCACCTGTATAAATCTGGTGATTCGTGTATGCTATAAGGGTTTTATTTTAGATACACGTGCAGCATTAGTATTTCTTACATGCTCACAGCAGCATCTTGTGCATGCACTGGCATCTATTCTACCTAATACAAACACTGCAATGTTGTTATTACAATGCTAAACCCTCAGAGAGAATAGATAATATTATAGGTGTACTACACTCACAATACAGTGAAATGGACAAATGCATAGGCAAAATTAGATTTTCTCTCATTTTATATAATTAACCTGACATTCTCCCCATAACTGGCCTGCAAAAACAATCTTAACAAAAACACTGCATATCATTGAAACTGGTTTCAAAAATGCGAACTAAAACTGTATCCATCAGCCCTAATCCATCGGGCCACTTAAAAGTGCAACCTTAGTATCTATCGCCGGTTTTGGCTAGGAAACTATCATTAAAACATGCTGAAGCATGTCTTTAATTGTCATTCATAAATTCCCTTCATGGGTGCCTGGTTTAATGAAAACTGGGCAGAATGCCCCTCTCTGAAGAACTGTGCTCTCCCCAGGCTCACAGCACACCCTTCCTCCTATCCCCGAGCAAGAAGTGGATGCTGCTGGAGGTGCTGAGATTGCACTGCACTGATATTTCAAAAAAGGCCTGTGAAATTAGACCAAGAGAGTGCAAGCTTTGGTCAGCAGAGCGGTGTAGGGCGTATGCTTAGAAAGTTCACCTCTTATAAAATGAGGTGTCAAGCAGCTGTGCTTCGTTCTAACCTAATAAGAAAAGCTGGTATATGTACTAATATCCAACCAATATTAAAACTTTGAATAAAATTAGCTGTTGGTGGTGCAAAACACCACAAAATCTCCAGAACGCAATGGAATTGCCACAACATGATACAAAAGACTAATTTTACAGTAGTTGTGTTGTGCTATTTTTGTGCTATTGTGCTATATGTGTTGCAGCTTGTTTCTGTTGCGTTCCCTCTTGAAAAAACAGCATATGCTGGTTAGTAGGCTTTGTTTTGAAGCATGGCTGCTGGTTAGTGTGAGCTAGTCCTTAGCTGGTTTAAGATTGAGTGCTGGTCATGTGCTGGTACTAAGCTGATCCTAAGCAGGAGTTAGTTGCTTAGGACCAGCACATGACCAGCTTCAACCAGCTCAAACCAGTGCTTCAAAACATACCTAACCAGCATATGCTGATTTTTCGATTATGCTGATTTCAACACTTACGACTCATTTCCATTGTGTTGAGTTAATTGCACC
The DNA here is from genome assembly GCA_032275025.1 of Enteromius treurensis. NCBI lineage: Eukaryota > Metazoa > Chordata > Actinopteri > Cypriniformes > Cyprinidae > Enteromius > Enteromius treurensis. The sequence goes on from JAUCMU010000013.1 coordinate 4,974,597, forward strand.
ATGTTGTGGCTAGTTTCCATTGTATTGCACAAATTTCGTTGTTGCAACTTATTACTGTTGTGTTGCAGTCTGTTTTTGTTGTGTCGAGCTAATTTCATTGTGCTGCAGCTAATTGTTTTAACTGTGTTGTGCTAATTTTGTTGTGTTGTGGCTTGTTTTTCCTGTCTTGTGATATATTTAGTGTGTTGCTGTTGTGTTGTGGAGATTTCATTTTGTTTGCCTTACTGAGCCAACATAGCATTATCAGTTACTACAACAATATGATCCAGCGCGGTTAAGAATTATTTTTACAAAGTTGTTTCCCCAAAAAACTAATTATAAGAGGTCCATCCAGGAATGATAAGCCTGTTCCCGTAAAGAGCGAGATCAAATAAAAGCAACGCTGGAGCTAACATACTGGTTAGCTTGCCAAGCTCTCCTGGAATAGGAGTTTCCCCACTCCAGCGATAAATTATTGGAAATGGATGACAGCTGCCTCTAATTAATCTGCAAGGCAGGCGGTGTGGTGCGAGATTGTGCGTGGAGAAACCACTCCTGCCGTTTATGATTTTTTCATAGGAGGTCTCATGTATAATGGAGGTGAGTAGAGATGAAGAAGAGATGAGAGAGCAAATGAATGGTGAGGGAAAGCTTGTTAGTAGGCCAGTTTGACTGCTTCGCTGTCCCTGACAGACCCCTCTTAACAATTTATGTTCTGATCTAGTTTTCCTCTATTTTATCCATTTATCTGAGTGAGTAGGTACACATAAGCTTCTCTTTCTCTCAGTTCCTTGTGGATGAATCTCTCGAAAACATGTCCAGTTCATTTCAGTTCAAACTAGAGTGTTATATAAGGAGAAACTGTTTGCTTTTAAAGCCTATTGTTTTAAGACCCTTTCAATTTTTTTGGTTTTGTTTTGTATTGGTGTTGTTTTCTTGACATTTTAGATTAGATTCAACTTTATTGTTATTACACATGTACAAGTACAAGGCAACGAAAAGCAGTTTAGGTCTAACCAGCAGTGCAATAAGCAGCAAGTGCAGGATACAGGAATAATGAATGTACAGAAAAAACAACTGGATAATATTTGCAAATGGATGTACATAATATATATATAATATATGAACATAATATACAGTTTGTATTAACTATAATCATGAATTACAAGTAGATGAACAATGTATAAGTTGCTTTAATAATAAATATGCAGTAGATATTAACATTATTCACAGGTTGTTACTTACTATATCAGGGATTGACATATGTATAAAAAGGTATAATCAGAAATTTACAAATGTAACATGTGCAATGGATATGTACATTTGCAAGTGGGTATGTACAGTGTAGTGCAATGATTATGTGCAATTTTAAATGTGCAAAATTAAATTTAAGCATTTAAGCACATTTTAAACATCCAGATATACTTCACTGCAATGCAGCCGCACCAATATTTTGTTGTTTGTAAGTATTTACAAATTTTCATTTTCAGTGATGATTATTATTATTAGATTCTCATTAATGAAATATTTTTCATCCATTGATTTTTAATGTAAAATAATTTGAATGGATCCTAAAATAAAAATGTTTTATACATATAAAATCAGTATCAATATAAGGTTATGAAGGAAAAATTTTAATGTACTTTTCATGAAAATAATGTCACAATGTAAACCAATTTTTTGAATGGTCCTGAAATAATAACCTTTTTTTCTTCAATTTGACTGTGAAATATTACTCTGGCATATGTTGTCACGTTTCGTGAGATCCACCCTAGAATAAATATCTTTACGGTTGTAAAAATACCATAACGTAAACACAAATGCCCACACACACAGCAGGTATCGGTGTTGATGAGAAAATGCCCTCCAGCACAAGACTAGGGTCAGTTTTTTCCCTGGATACAGAGCAGACTTCTGTGTTTCCATAACAACGCTATGTTACCATGAACACCTTGTGAGCATGTAATTAGGTGCACTTGTTTAGCTCCATAATCGCTTCATTCAAGCCTATTTTTGAAACCCAGTGTTTTCTTAATTACTTGTCTCTAAATGTGGACATCATTTTTTTTTCTCCCACCAGTGACTCATTTTTAACACCCCCCTCCCCACACTTAGGCTAATTAAGCTAAACACTGTGTTAATGTGACATGATGATGAGAGAATGCACCAAAGCCTAATCAAGTAGCAAAACAACAAGACCATGCAAATGATCATATCCTATTCATTACAAAGAGGTCATAGAGTCAAAAAGTGAGAGCATTTCTTGTACAAATTTCAACTTTCCAGCACCTCAACTACAGTACAACGGATATTTCTGTTTTGACCAATACAGATGCAGACTGACCTTGTTTAATAGTTAAAATGGTAATTGCAACTTTCTCCCAATTCTGCCTTTTACATTCTCAACAATGCAGTTTTTTCTCATTAATATTTCATGAACCAGAATGAAACCCAGGAACAGAATTGCATGAAATAAACTTGCAATTTTGAGAAACAAAATCAGAATTTGAGAGCCATTTGATCAGCCTTTTCCCCCCCGCAGAATCTGATTTTAAAACTCGCAATAGTTTACTGTACATCCAATTTTGCAAATGCAAGAAAAAAGTCTGAATTGTGAGATAAAAGCTTGAAATTAGCTTTTTTTTTCATTCATGGTGGAAACTTTGTTAAGCCACATTGTTTGAGCATAATAATGAATAGATATTATTCATCAAAAAGCTTGTAAGTAATAAGCAAACAATGCATTAAATAGGTTCCTTTTCTGTTGTTGGGTGCTATTTGAGAAACCCCAAAACTCTGTAGAAAAACTTGATAACTAATTAGCTTGAAAAGTCTGTAAAAATAAATAAAAATGTGCTCAAACAAATACCTGTCTCTCACTAATCACCACATTTGGAAGGCATCCAACATGCGTATCATGCTCAACTGCACTGAGCAGAGTTTTTCGCTCCTTCTCAGAAGACATTCATTTCAATGACGCTGAACAGAGAGAAGGCCTAAGGGGAAGAGAGGATGTCCTCTATTACCGTATGTGCCATTGGAGGGAATTCACTTCACAGGTAGGAAGGGAAATACGCAGCGGTTGGGTTTGTGGCTGGGAGGGCTGTGTTCTCAGCACGGAAGGGAACAGCGTGTTGTGTTGCTCCTGGAAGGGCTGGGATTGGGACACGGGGAGGAAGAGAAGACGCCACGGGACGCCCAGCCGCAACAGACGGAGAATCGTTGCGTCAGAAAGCGTCAGTGTTCAGGAACACAGTGAAACTGGGACTGTGGGAATTGGAAGTTGAAGTAGAGCAAACAGCGTTGAAGTATTGCACACACACAGGTCACATACACACTGCAGCTAAATACGGTTGTCACTTATGCAACTTGTTCTGTACACACAAAGTTTGATTATTTATAGAAGTGACAACTGCCTTCTAGAGCCTAATTCAGTCTTGAAAACAGCAGCGGCAACTACAGTACATTAAACCCATGTTGTATGTATAGAACCGGACTGGAAAACTAACTCAGAATTGTAACAAACCAACCAAAAGATGCATAATTACCCCAACCTTAATCATTTTGAGAGTGACTACTATTTTTTGTGAGTGTCCAGTTGCATAACAACTAGTGTATCCTCATGATATCCCATATGTACATGCCTTTCTTCTTTCAGACAAATCCAATTGGAGTTATTTTAAAAAATATGTTCTTGCACTTCTAAGCTATAGCTTTATTGTGGGTCCAAAACATGTTAAATAAGTATAAGTTATCAGTTTAAAAAGTTAAACAATTTTGTACCTGTAAAATTAGTTTCAGCAGTTTATGCAGCTGGCTTTAACTTTGGAAATGGAATAGAGCCAGCGAAAAGAATTCAAATTTTTTTAAGTGCAAAAACTGTTCAAAACAAACAAATAAACCAAATCTTAAAAGATGCATAACAACAGACAGACGAAAACTTGACAACAAGCCTTCTATATAAATATTCAATTCTTGAAAATAATAATCTCTGGAGCAGATTTTTCACATTTCCTGTATGCATTAATTCTACTCCCTGTCATTTTCAATTCAAGTTCAAATGTAATTTTCTGTGGGGTTGGGCTATTCATTTTAAATTCAGAAATNNNTCCAGTTGCATAACAACTAGTGTATCCTCATGATATCCCATATGTACATGGCTTTCCTCTTTCAGACAAATCCAATTATTAATTTTGAGTTATTTTAAAAAATATGTTCTTGCACTTCTAAGCTATAGCTTTATTGTGGGTCCAAAACATGTTAAGTAAGTATAAGTTATCAGTCTTATTTTTTTAAATTCAAATCAATTTTTTATGCAACTGACTTTAAAAAGTTAAACAATCTTGTACCTGTAAAATTAGTTTCAGCAGTTTATGCAGCTGGCTTTAACTTTGGAAATGGAATAGAGCCAGCAAAAAGAATTCAAAATTTTCATAGTCATTTTTTAACTGCAAAAACTGTTCAAAACAAACAAATAAACCAAATCTTAAAAGATGCATAGCAACAGACAGACGAAAACTTGACAACAAGCCTTCTATATAAATATGCAATTCTTAATATTATATATGAAAATAATAATCTCTGGAGCAGCTTTTTCACATTTCCTGTATGCATTAATTCTACTCCCTGTCATTTTCAATTCAAGTTCAAATGTAATTTTTTGTGGGGTTGGGCTATTCATTTTAAATTCAGAAATTGAAATTAATTGAAAAGAGAGCTGGATTTGGTACAGCTGACATACACAAACGAAGTAATACTTGGAAGCCAAAACCTAGATTGCCTTCAAGCTTAATAAGAACAGGGAGCCCATCTGAGGATATAAGGGCCGCACACGACTTATGTCAGGAGAAGAAGAAAAAAAAAATAGGAGTCACTACATCCTGTCAAATTCCGTGTAGCTAGAGGGGAAAGTGACAATTCCGAGGCAGGTTGGGGAATTCGATGAAAAACCATCACAGTCTTGCAACTAAATGGGTTTGGGGCACACAGCTGGTGAAGTCTCCTCTCTTTCGGAACCCATCTATTTTCTCCGTCTTTCAAAGTGGCGGGACCTTTCGAAGAGCGAAAAAACCCCCCAAAAAAAACAAGGAATGAGCTAATAAGCATTCTCAGTGGTCCCAACTCTGACGTGTAGAGAAAGGTCATTCCAGATATATTTACTTATAACAGCACAATGCATTATGGGGACGGCACTCATAAAATGCACAGAGCCTATAATATAATTCGCAGCATGAGAGAAGCGCTTCATATCTTTGACAGCTTTTGCATATGTGATTGCAATCGAGTATTCAGCACGCTGCCTCTTTCAATCAAAAGCCTTTAATTGAGCATGGACATTAAAGAGGGAAGCATCTGCGGGACGTCCCCACAGTCAGCACACACCCCAAAACGAGCTGCTATATTAAAGTTTAAATATTCGAACGGTGCCATTGCTCAAACAGCTTGTCTGAACCAGACCAAGAAGTCATTTGGTTTAATGCTTTAAGATGCAGACCCACCACAAGGGAAATTGTCTGGTGACAGCCACTATTGCTCTTAAAATGCTTCCCTGCCAAGAATCTTAAACCCATCACCTGCTATGAAAGCCTCCTAAGGGGAGCGTGCTGAGAATTTCGACCAGATGGATATCCGGCGCTAAACCCGAGCACTTCGAATACAGGTCGAGTCGAGCGTTCCTTGAATGTTTTGTCAATGTCGACTACTTTGCCAAGTGAAACAGCAGCCCAGGCGATTGCCTCGCAAATCATGAATAAGTTATTGAGAGGTTTCCTTGGCGATAAGGTTCACTGACATCTTTTGGACTGTGCGATAGCTCATGCTAAACTGGAGGGGATGACGGATGGCGTTAGCCTTAGATAGCTTTGTCAGTGTCACAGCCTCCGTTCCCCCGCTGGGTCCCGAGCAACCCGGACTGGGCGGCGCCGGGCACAGAAAGAAACACGTGGCTGGAGAGTCTGGAGAGACACTGGCGACAAAACCAGCTCTCCATCTTGTAACTCAAATAACTATTTGCCTGCATCCCATATTTCTCCGTGACCTTAAAGGAAATGACAGCTCTCATCTGGGAGTTGGTGTCAGGTCAAAATACAATTGTTTTTCTCTTGCTACCCTTCTTCTCCACCAATGACAGAGAAAACAGATGACTGTCGGCAGGAATTCGCCATCTGTATAATGACGTTCTCACTTTTCCTTTCAATACTGGACTTGATTTGAAGGTAGACAAATGCAAAATGGATGCAACTAATTTCAGAAGACCGCTTCTGTTTAACAACCCACTGTCAGAAAAGATGACTTTTTTTTTTTTGGCTTTTTGGTCATGGAGTTTAAGGTCAAGTTCACCCTCTGCGTGATTTTGCTATTACCAGGACCCCTTAGAAAACAGGACTTTGTATCAAGAAAGTATATTTCGTCTGAAAAGGTTTATGTCATGTGCAGTTTTGCTCCATTTGCTCAACACCTACACTCTGTCAAGGTTACAGGAATGTGTCTTTCCCTAAAGAGTAGCACGGATTATCAGAACATGGAAAATGATGGAAATGATGCATGGCCGTTTAAGCTCTGCTGCATGCGAAGGAGTCTAGACCTTTGTCCCAGAGCACAGAGGGGCGTCAAGCCACCGTTCTGGTGATCACTAGAGCTGAAAGCCTCCTGTCAAATGGCCATGTCAATGCTTTTCCAAACGCACATGACAGGAACAAGTCTGATGAGGTGACATCAAAAGTTCTCTTAGTCTCATTGAGAACATTTCATCACTGCACACTGATTAAAAGGTGCCATAGAATGCATTGAGAGAATATTTTAAATTGTTCTCTGATATGTACATAGAAGGTATGTAGCTTA
>JAUCMU010000013.1:4997635-5010374 GCA_032275025.1 Enteromius treurensis
AAGCTTTGATTATGGCGACTGGAATTTAAAATGCAGTTTAAAGGTTTGAATTAAATATATTTCATTTTATTTCTGCAAATTAAAAATTATTAATATAGTCTAATGGCTACTGCAGTCTGGATCATGTTTTTCGTTTTGTCCCTCACCATAGCATCTCGAGGGCATGACATAAGGATGTTGTTACCTCGAAAAAACGATCTCGTGGCCACGACAATACTAAGGGAACTGAAGACGTCCCCTCCCGTTCACGTAATATATATATATATATATATATATATTATTATATATTTTTTTTATATATAGGAACACAAACTCATAGACATCATCTTTACCATTCTGACTGAAATGTGCCAACTACATTAAACAAACAGTACTGTATGTGTCAGCAGTGCCCTCTGACCCCAAAGGAAACTTAAAATCATTTCTCAACAGCTGCAGTTTGGGGTTTGATCAAGTCCAAAACATCACACCTTGTCACAAGAACACAGTGCTCAGCGTGTATAAGAGAGGACAGGCGGGTTATGAATTTGAGATAGAGGTGGCATGATTTCCAGCTCTCCACACGGTTAGAGTCCCATCAGCCTCCCGTACATTATTAATGGAGCGCCAAGGTAATGCAAGGTTGTCTTAGGGGTTTTTTAATCATGTAAAAATTGCCCTGACAGCATGGCATCCATTTTCTAAATGAGAACCGGTTAGCTTAAGAGCCTAGGTCACCGCTCGCGGATTGCGTCGGAGTAGGAGCTCAAATTTGTTTTTCAAGGAAAAGACAAGAACGGAGCTGATTCTGATGAATGGACTCTCTGTGTAGCAGCTCACTGAAATAATGTTGACGTTAAAGTGGGCAGCAGGTAATGCTGAATTGTGGCTCTCCCGTGTCTCCTTGTGTTTTGTTTCTACATGGATATTACTGACAGCATTGTTTCAGAGGATGCCTCACATTCTCTGAGAACTGCCAACATGTGTGCCTGGAGGCCTGAAGGCAGGCAATTTTAGCACTGCGCTCCGAATCAATACTCTATCTCACTGTCAGAGTGCGGCGCACCCATCCTTCAAGGCCCCCGTTATTTATATTGTTTTAGCCCCACAGTCACAAAAAAAGGCACTGATGATGAACGCTGTTCCTCTCTTGCCCTCTCTCCGTAAGTGAAAGAGTACAGGAGGGGAGTTAAAGGTTGTTGGAGGCATTATAGTGTAATGCCCCTGAAAGTGCTGTTTCCCACAATGCCCAGCGTGTGTAAATTCATTTTCTTTTCTTATGTTTTTTTATTTATTTATTTATTTATTTTGTCCCAGCTTCAGGTCACGGGTTCCTGACAGTGTGTTTTTTTTTACAAACGTACATTTAGCTCAGCTGCGGGCTATCTCCCTCTTAAATTTTCTTTTAATCGCCATTATTGTCATCGTTGCAGCATCTCCTGTCAAGCAATCCCGGTATTACCGCATAAGTGTTTTGAAAGGACAATTACACAAAATCTGCTGTTATACACTAAGACATGGAGTGGCTGACCTTTTCTAACATGGAGGTTTTAGCAATTTACCTTTTGCAATCTTTACCTCTGAAAAGGCAGATATCCTTTTCTTTGTGGAAGTACAATGATTTGACACCAGTAAGAGTAAAAGTAACAGTATTTAAGAGTCTGAATATGAAAAGTGCAATTTGATTTCATTTGAAGGAAACATTTAGTGAATGAGATCTTGAGATAAATTAGAAAGTAAGTGAGTTCATCGCAAATAAATGTTGAAAATACAATTAAATGTTTTTTTTTAAATAGTGGAAAACGTGCTTAAAATGCTTAAAAACAAGTGATGTTCTGCCACTGAAACCAGCAGTGAGAAAGAGAAATATGCAGTATTTCAGAGGTGCACATAAAGCACGGGAGTATTGAACAGCGTTGCCACTTTATATGATTTGAACAGTTAAGTGCACACACTTGTATGTGTCAAAATGGCTGTCTTTGCGGTTATCCTCATAAAAACAGTCATTTAGATCTAATTTAGTGAAAGCAAACAGCTAAGAAAGAAAACACATGCATCAGTATATTGGATATGCTTTTATACTGGCCGCTCTTAAAGTGACAGCAGTCTAATATTCCCACTGCCCGTTGTTCCAACACAGTTCGCACATATTCGTACGAGGTGGAACATTTTGTACGATTTGTCTAAACCCCATTGATGGGTAGGGTTAGAGGCGGAGTTAGTTGTAGGTCCTTCAGGTGTAAAATACATACGCATTCGAATAAATCACATAAATTTGTCCGAATTAGCCACCTCGTAAAATATGTACGAATTCCGATGAGACTGGGCTGGTTAATTATGTTCATTAAACAACAAGTGAGAAGATCTCTCACTGCTATTAACCAAATCACTTTTGTCATTTAAAAAAGAAGAAATATTTATTTAATGTACACAGTGAATACATTATGATTACTTTATAAAATGTATGTACAATTTCTTATTTGTTCTACTGTGGGGTTTTTTGTCCTATTTTTTGTCCAATTCTTATATAATAGACTGTTTCTTTTTAGTGAACTTATTTGTTTTGTAGTAGTATTACTTTTCTAGTTTTTGAAATTACAATTATAAAATTTCCATGGTATCAATTTTTTCCAGACCTTTTTTAGGCCATATTTAAGCCTTTTTTAAAGTTATATATGCATTGTAAGAGAGAAATAAAATGTTAGATAGAAGATCCAATAAAAATAAAAAAAAGTATATATATATATATTTATTTATTTATTTATTTATTTAATTTCTTTTCTTTTTTTTTTATGTTCTTCACACTAAGAAAATGTTCTTTTATAGAATTGTTCCCTAAAACCTTCTTTGGGGAACCAAAAATGGTTCTCCCACGGCATTACTGTGAAATATCCTGATTTAGAAGCATTTTTCCTCCGAACAAATACTAATCCAGATCTCTATGATGATCGACAGTATGGTAATACACAGGCATTAGGTTGAAAATAACTGTGATTTTTCTTCTAAATCGTTCAAAACAACAATACAAGGTCAGGCCAGGTTTCTGTAATATTCTCTTCGTTCCAAAGCCAGAAGGGCATTAAGTCCAGATCGCGAGGGACTCCGGCAGATGCTCCGCCTCGCTTTCAAAACAGTCCCAGACAGCTCTATGACATCAGCTCAGCCTGCCTGTCTGCGAGCGGCTGAAGGAGGAACAAATGAATAATAAATAGAGAAAAGAAGGAATAAATAAATAAAAACAAAGTACCTCTGCTCATCTTTGAAGTAAGGTAGAGCTCAAGGCGGTAGCCAAAAATATCTGGGGAGAGTGAGAGAGAAAGGGGGATATACACGTGTCAAGGGCTGTTCAGACACCGCGCTCCAACGGCTGAGGATGGAAGCTCTAAACGCCCTCACTGGTGCAAAGCTCTTAGCTCAAAACTGCCGATACACTGATGGCCTGCATCATTGTCTGTAAACACAACGAATACTTAGATTATGGATGGATTTGGAGGAGGGGGCTTTCACAGCTGTGTGCTCGGCGCAGCGAAGCGACGCTTGTGATTTGGCAGACTGTTGCGCCAAATCGTTTGGGTGAAGCTGTGTTGCTGACTGCTAGGGTTGTTCGGCATCATCCATATGCAAACTTAAACGATGAGTGAAAAAATGTGCATACGGAGTCAAGCACACTGGTCTGTGTGAATGAGTTCGGAAAAACATCTACAAGCCTCATTTAAACATGCTGCTTATGCTGCATAGGTTTTCCAGCTGTACCCTAGCGGACCTCACAAAAACGTGTCCCCTGATTCCTTGAAATCTCTAATGAGTAACTAAATAAATAAATGAATTTTAAATAAAACCTGCCGCATTTATACCATGACTAAATAACTCGTATAGTTTTTCATAAAAGTGTAATTTAATCAATATGAAAATAGGCTTTAATAAAAATAATAGCATTAATAATTATGGATTTCTTAAAATGACCTTTGACTCAGTGTATAAACCAGCTATAAGTGAATGAAAAGTTCCTGCAAAGTTTTAAATCTGAAAGTGCCCCGTGTATATCTCTCTGAGAAACAAATCCCAAGCAGTTTCACGTTGATGTCAACATGAAACAGATGCATACTGCCCGCCCACTTGGTGGTCTTTTTCGTGTTAGTCTGAATGAAAATGCTAATTCATTCTTTGCCACTAGGTGCTGCTTTTGGAGCGTTAAAATAGCAGCTTCCCCGGCAATAAAATAAAAATGAGTCTAATTGGACCAATCAACACAGATTGTAGTCATGCAAAGGAGGGGTATGGATTCACTGGGCGAGTTGTTGAGCAGGAAAGGTAAAAATAAATGCATATTATAAGTGTTTTTTGACCTTGCATGTATGTCAGGGACTCCCAAAACCAAAATATAAACTTTTATTTATTAATAGGGGCACTTTAGTAATATATAAATAGAATTTAGTAGTAGTATGTTCTTGACCAGTTCTGTCAGATTCACCCACTTTCAAATGTGATGACAATCACCTTCCATCAACATCTCCATTATCTCAGGTCGGTGCACTTCAATATTTCATGTTTGAAAGTTCTTTGGCTATTACATTGTTTTGTGTCAAATTACAAACTGCAAGATAAATAGGTTGCTTCTGTGGAGCGCTATAATGTCTGAATGTCAGAATCAGCAGTGACAGCAGTAGAAAGACAGAACGGTTTGTCTCTTGGTTTTATGCATTTAAAAAAGAAACTTCTATGATAATTGGGCACGGGGATGAAAGAGAAAATGATACTCATGAGTTCACATGTCCTTTGACAGTCTATCAAGCTAGCGCACACCCTCACTAATGATGTCTTGCCAACCATGATAGCTCTTGTTAGACGCGGAGAAACATCACACGCTAGACCTTTTCTGCAGTAATAGATGTTCCACCCAAAGAACGGTTACTATTTCACAGTCCCTGAGATGTAAAATTCCATCCCTGGAAATTTCCGAACCCACTTCTGATGTTTCTTGATGAGATATCCGTGTCCCCTCCAAAGAACAAAAGACGCATAGCAAACCCAATATTAGTGGACAGCGTTTGAGGAATCAGATAGCAGCAGCAGCATTCTGCTCCACGTATGAAATCTCTATGATACGGGTAAACATATTGTCATCTTCCTTCAGCTATAAAAGTCGTAAACACCCTCCCCCCACAATAGACCTGTCCATCAAATCAAAGGCAAGAAAAAGCCTTCATTCTACGGCGGCTGTCACATAGCAACGAGACAGCCTTTGTGTGTTCTCAGACGCAATTACTGAGGCGTCGTACCACAATTTGTTTCACACATACGGACACCCACATACACAAACACAATTCCGGTGCAAGTTTATATTTTATGTATGAATGTATATTGATTGCTCTAACAAACCAGCCCAAAAAAATATAAAAAATAAGCCATGTTGTGGAGTAAAGCACAAACAAATACAGTTTTTTCCATGCATGCTAAAAGTCACAAGTCATTTAACAGACGGTTTAACGAAAGCAACAGACTACATTAACAGACCCCCTGTCCACATGCAATGGATTTGATGGGGGGCAGAGAGGTATAATTGATAATTGAGAATGAATGAGGGAAAGTCATGTGAGAGGAGGCCATGCCTGCATCGCAATATAATTAGATATGACTGATTATATTCTGCTGTGATTGGTTCATGTGATAAATCCCACCTCTTGTGTTCTGCATTTACGAAAAAGTCTGATAATATTATGGTCTTAATGGGAAACTTAGATATAACCACTTTGTTATGTCAAAAAAATACTTCGAATTGCAAGAAAACATGATCTTTGGGAGTTTTTAGGGAGTAATGAACTTTGTAAAGTAAATATCAGTGTTTTGTGATCAATATTTACTGATCTTTGTTCACTGATGATTCGGGGAGGGGAAAAAATGATTAAAAAGAATAGTTGAACAGGAATGTAATTTCAAAAACTATATATTTATTAATAATAAAAAAATGAATTAATTAATTGCTACTGCGTTATTCATTTGAAATAAATGTTAAATGCTTTAAAAACACTTTGATATTCATACTTTTGCTTAATAAAACAGAATATTGGTTATATTATTAATGTTCAAATATAAAATAGGTTAATACAGTATATAGATTTAGACAGAAAAAATAAATAAATAAATGACTTGTTTTTTTAGTTCTCCAAAGTTAACATCAAGCATCACCATATTTTCAAAATAGTCATTTAATTGAAGCATTTGGCCATTCCATGAAGGTTAGGATGACGCTTTAACATATCATGCAGCAGATAGCAGGTTTAAGAGCTTATACAATATGTGTACATATGGATGAATGGATGCTTTTTTTGTCTCCACCCACATGACATTCAACGAACAAGTCGTTTTATTTCAAAGCCTGAGCCACGCTCTGTCATTAAACACACAGAGGAACTTTTGACCTGTCGTGATTTATCAGGGCTAAAATGCACTCAAGGTTATAGACTCAAAACACCTCAATTACCGCGGTCCATCTCTGGTCATATTTCTGAGGTTCTGTGAACGCTCTGGGCATGAATATGTATGGAAGAGGTCAATTTAAATCTGTGGGTTTATGTGCACTCAGCATCTATGAGCGCACATCATGAGAAGGTCATTTCACGTTCGTTTCTTTGAAGTCAGGAGCTGTTTGTGTCTCTTTAAACGTGGATCAAAACAAAACAAAAAATACACTATCCATTCAAGGGGCAAAAGAGAACCCTTTTCAGTCTAATACGAGGGGTTTGGACCATTTACATGACAGAGGTTGTCCTCTGTGTAGAGGTGGTAATTATGTCCTGCGGGGAGAGGGGCACGGGGAGAGCTGGTCATGGGTACAAACACCTGTCAGGGAAAACACACACACACACACTCTCATACACATGCACTGCTGTTCTTTGTGATTTCTGCATGGTAAAGGTTGATTACACCATTTTAAAATATCATATACTGCAATTCCCTGAAAGCTTCACCAGCACCTACTGAAGAATTAATCACTAAACATTTAGGAATCAAACCATTTTGAAAAGCTTGTAATATTTAATTTGCCACATTGCCATTCAGGTTGTGGAGGCAAAACGTGAAAAATCACAAAGCAAACTGAGAAAATGTCAAGCCACAAGAGCTCGTTCGGTAAAAGATATGAGTCATGCATTAGTCTAGGTAACAAAACAAGCCCATTTGAATCTTTAAAACTCAATGTGATGACCTTAGACGCTAACAGTACATTTCTGAGTGCATCCAAGTTTCTACAGCCTGGACAGCTCAGAAGAACGTGTGGGACCGGAGTTAATCCAGTTTTCCAGCGCCCTGCAGACCCGAGAGACAAAGTGCCAAAGTTAACTTATCAAAGTTAGCCCAGGTCAAATCCCCCTCCATCTATTCCACTTAAAGATACTAATCTCTACACCTCGGCACTGATTAACGGTTGCCATCGTGCCGTTTGCATTACAATCAAATGAGAGAAGTGCGTATGCATCAGCATGCAAAAGCGGAAGGAAAGCCATTCATTCTGGTCTCCGGCAAATCCCTGCCACATTCATTACTACCTCTTCAGATGAGACTCCATTAAAATACTGCTTATCCACGTCCAGGCCGATTGATGCATGTGTAGGGGGCTGAAGGGGAGAAAACATATCTGTGATTGATTTATCGATGCGTGTTATTAATATTAGGCGTATCGACACTCTCCCAATTCTGAAAGCTGTATTGACAGAGGATGTCATCAGCAAGAAACTCAAATGAATTTGCATTCATGATAAAATAATGGCCTGTAGGGACCAACAGAATAGTGAGGGATTAAAATAGGAAATGGGGGCAGAATAATAATTAATTCTGGAGGAAGAAAATATGGGGGGGGGGAATAATCAGTTTTTGCTTGTTTTGTCTTCAAGCATGTTTTATGTAATACGTTCACATACCGTAGACATCTTGGTCTCAAAGTAAAAGCAAGTGGCAGCCTACATGGGTCAAAGACAGTTCAGAATATACAAGATTAAAAAAAGGAAAAATCGTAGTTTTTTCACAAAAAAAAAAAAACAAAAACAAGTAACAAAAAAGAAATGCTATTTAAAAATATTCATTTAAAAGGCTTTTTATTTAATTACAGTTTATTTTATAATTAAGATGTAAGGACAATTGTTCAACTGCCCATTTTGATTCATCTAAACTTTCCCAAGACTCTGTCCCTCACGTAGTCATTTCATTAGACGCTGAAAAAGCGTTCAACAGGGTGGAGTGGAAATATGTATTCTCTGCGTTGGAAAGATTTGGTTTTGGCACACAGTTTCTCTCATTGATTAAATGATTATACTTCTCCCCTAAGTTATCAGTAATCACAAATAGAGTACATTCAAAATCTTTTCCCCTATCGACAAGGCAAGGCAAGAATGCCCTCTTAGCCCTTTACTCTTTACCTTAGACATTGAGCCCCTATCCATAGCGTTTCACAGGTATCAACAGGAGGGGCATAGAGAACAGAGTATCCTTATATGCCGATGATATGCCGCTGTACCTTTCGGATCCAATTGTAGGTATTCCACATGTAGTTAAGATATTAAATCAATTTGGAAATTTCTCAGGTTATAAGTTAAACTATTTAAAAAGTGTCTAATAAGGGCCTCCAAATCTCCAAAAAGGATATACCTTTTAAATAGTCTCTATCAGGTTTTAAATACTTAGGGATAAATATTCACTAACCTTTACAAAGAAAACTTTGCACCTTTAATTGAAAAATGAAAACTAGACTTAAAAAAACATGGAACTTGTTGTTTCTTTCCCTCGCAGGAAGAATTAACGGTATAAAATGAACATCTTACCAAGATTTCTGTACTTGCTCCAATGTATCCCAATTTTTCTATCGAAATCTTTCTTTCAGAATTTAGACAAGCTGATCTCATAATTTATACGGGGTGGAAAAACACCTAGAATTTGGAAGGAATTTCTCCAAAGACCAAAAACTCAGGGTGGATCAGCACTTCCTAATTTCAGGCATTACTATTGGGCCGCACATATCTCAAAAGTACTTTATTGGCTTGAGAACCACAAGGATGTCTTGTGTATTTCAGAGTCAAACTCTTGTACTTCCTTAAATTGGCCCTTTGTATTTCACTGTTCATTCAATGCCCAGTTGTAGTAAATACCCTTAAGATTTGGTTCCAATTTAGACAATCTTTTGGTTTTAAAGATTTTTCCATAGCAAGCCCTATATGCAATAATCACTTATTTCTTCCCAGTCAATTGGACTCAGTCTTTAGTCAGTGGCAACAGGCAGGCCTTGTTCAATTCAGTGATCTCTTTATTAATGATGTCTTCGCCCCATCAAAGGATTTGGGAGTGGACATATCAGAGGAAACCTGGAACGATGCATTAGCAAGAGTAAATGGAACAACCTCCTGTACCCGTTTAGGTTTAATTCAATTTTAAGGTCCTCCACAGACTTTATTACAGCAAGCGAGCGTTGCCGTTTTGCTAAAGCAGATCTGGCTCGTATGTTTTGGGCATGCCCCACTGTTTGATTACTGAACAACTATATTTAAAACTCTGTCCAAGGCATATAATAAAGACATCAATCCTAGTTTTGAAATGGCTGTTTTTGGAGTACTTGAGCAAGGCACAGTCATGTCCAATAATTTCCAAGTGTGCCTTTGCGTGCCTTTTGGCTCGGAGAAGAATACTGCTTGATTGGAAATCAAGGTATATGTTTAAAAGGATAAGGTATCCAAACTCAACGGGCCTTCATTGATGTTAAGTATTTCTTCACTGTGCTATCAAACTTTGTGATTATGCATATATTTTCTATTTTTTTTTGTAAGGGTTTGTTATGAGGTGTATAAGCACCTTATCTCTCTGCAGGAATCCAGATTTTCCAGGATTCGATTTTGACTGCTGGCTGAAGGGGATGGCAAAGACAAAGAGGGACGTGTCAACTTGAGCTTCCAATGTGATGGCACCCTATCACTCAACAGGATAAACACACTGCCATGTTAACATGCTGCTCTGATAGGTGACTGCGTGACAAAAAACAAGCAGGTTTTTCTCTCTGGAGAAACAAGTTCTGAATGCCAATGAACCGCAAGTGCACTATCATGCTGCGAGAGCCGCTCATTGAACGCACCACAATAAAGCTCATTTAAAATCTTTATCTGTCCCCTTGCACTCCAATCTCCTGCTTTCTCCTGGGTCATTTCAAAGGGGTTAGTGTTTAATGCTTGATGTTGCCTGTTCCCGTACATCTGCCTCCTGCCAGTGGAACTGAAGTGCCAGTGTCTTTATGAGTCCTATAGTCAGCATAATTCTCAACAACCCCTGAATTATGTGCAATTATTACAACTATTGCAATTAGCACACGTTACACTTTATCCCCCGTTTTCCCTGCGTTGGATAATTATCCTTCCATGTCGAAGCCCGACCTCCGAGTTAGCATCTCGCCACCCTCCAACCCCTCCATCCAACCACGGGATGAGCTCACTGTCTTCACCTCGAAGCAGAAAAACAACATTGGTGGGGGGGGAAACATACCTGATAAGTACTCCCTCCAGGCAAAGGGTTCGCTTCAAATTGTACCTAGAGTAAATGGCTTTGATGAATAGGGGTCATTGTGTTACAGCTGCTCGTGCTAATTACTCGATTTTCTGAGTTATTACTCGCAGATTTCTCTCTGTGAGCTTCACTAATGCAGCTTCGTGCAACCTCTCAAGAAAGAAGGGACCCAGCTTCGTTTTATCCGCTTCCATGGGTTCCGCTTTGGTGGAAAGCAAGACTATAGATCTGATCTCTTCTAAGGCTTCTTTGTGCATCGGCCGTTTTATCAATCAGCAGAACGGAGAGGTCAATACTTGAATGTGTTAAGCGCGTGTGTGCGCTCTGAGTGCTTGTGCATAGATGTAGACGACAGGCATTTCCACACAGACGGCAAAATATGAATCTGGTCATAAAATCGTGAGATTTACGGCTGCAGTTAAGTCGGCGAAACGCATCTTCCTCCGCCGTCCAAGATAATAGTATCACTGTATTATTGTCAAAAGTCACTCAGATCTAAAGCGAAAAAGTCAAATTATTCACTGCCATGAATTTAAGGAAAATACTAATCTCACAGCTCCTGACGCCGCTGAACACGGCCGCAACGGCTGAATAATAAGATCCGACTGCACGCGCAAACACGCATTTTCACATGCAGATCCCCAAATTACACGCTCCCCGTATTATTCATGACACCGTGCAAGAGCAGAAAGATATTGAGTTATCCTCTTATAAAAGCTTAGATGAAGTAATCAGACCCCGTCCGTCCTTATCGCTCCGCTACGGTCTGCACGTCACTGAATTTTGCCATTTTGTCTTTTTATTATACCACGCTCTGAATTTCCCCTTCCATCTTATTTCCTGAGGTGGATTCACTGATCCACAGCTGTACTGAAGGTTATTTGAGTTTGCCTGTCACCTAGGGATATCCAATATTCACATTTCTGTTCCCCGCTGCTCCTGTTGACTCCCTCGTGGGAAGTGAGAATGTGATTTCTGCCTCGTGGCCTGCCGCCGGGCATCAGATTTGACTCAGAGCGCCGGAGATTTCTGCTCTGTCTGCGGCCCATCACCTCTGCCCCCGGGTGTGTGGAACCGCTATTTGTTTTCACGTCGCGGGGTTTTCCAGTCCGTGGGAGCCGGCGATGCTCCGGGGGCTGAGACGTTTTTGAAGTCAAAATACAGAGGCCGAGTTTAATATGAAGGTGTTACTAAAGGAAGTGATTTGTGATTAGAGTACAAAGAAAACCCTGGTTATGTTTTGCAGTCAGAAAGCAAAGAGTGCAATGAAATCGCACAAAGCAAGATGTGGTTTATATATTGCGTTCAGGATGCACGCTACATGCCACCTTTTCACCCTCCACACCACAGCAAGTTGTGCTTATAAAACTTATCATCCGAAGGGTCGATAAATAGCACGAGGGGAAGGATATGAGACCTCACATATGACATTCACAGGAGGTGCTACGATCACCGGTGCATTTTAGCACTATAATAGAGCGGGTAATGTCCTTCAGGTGCTGACTTCTCATTTTTTTCCGCACTTTAATGTCATCCTCTGAGTTGTTGTAAAACCGTCTTGGAGTGGAGCAGTTAGAGCAGGCCGTTCGGAGACAGGTGTTCTCTCGAGCCTCTGGGTAATATTCCCTCCGAATGCATTTAGAGGTGGGCTCCAGATGGAATCCTGCTTGAAACGGAAGCAATACAACCACCAACCTGCTTCTCGTGCAAAAAGAAGCGAGAATCGTAATGAAAAGCACCTCAAGAAATGAAGACAAAGCACTACTTTGGTAAAACATTCTCTCCAGCTTTGCAAGTGCAAGAACTCAGTAGTACAAGGATTCTTAAACTTTTTGAAGAAGAGAATATGATTAAGGAACTCCCATTCTAAATAATAAAAGCAGCTATATGTTTTCATGTATATTACCTAAAGTAATACAATTATATACATATATATATATATATATATATATATATATATTAGTACTGGCAATCGATTAATCACGATTATCAAATCACTCATTCAAAATAAAGTTTGTTCACTAATATGTGTGTTTACCTTGTATATTTACTATTTATATATAAATACAAACACTTGCATGTACAGTATATATTTAAGAAAAATATGTAATGTCTATAATTTTAATCTATTAATAAATAAATTATATAAATATATATATATATATATATTATATATATTAGGGGTGGGCATAGATTTTTTTTTTTTAATCTAGATTAATCTAGA
>JAUCMU010000013.1:5010474-5023279 GCA_032275025.1 Enteromius treurensis
TCCGAATAAGTCTACAGTGTAATTCGGCTATACATCCGCGCTAAAGGTGAAAGTCACCATAGCTTGTAGTATAGACTGCAACCCAACTTTGTGAATAGATTAACGGCGATAATTTTTTTATTGCGTGATAAGAGTCTCGCTGCGTTAACGCCGATAACGGCCCACCACTAATATATATATATATATGTGTGTGTGTGTGTATGTAAGTACAATAAACTTTCTTCAAAATATAAACTTTATGTCGATTATATATTTATATGTACATACTAAATATACACAGTACAAGGCATTTGAATAATAATTCAATGATTCACTGATAAAGAATAGTTTTGCTCCTAAATGAATCAGTGATTTAATAAAGATGTTAAATGACTGATTCACTCATAATGGGTTCATGTCCCCAACTATTTTTATTTTATTTTTCTTAAATAATGTTATATGCTCAAGAAGGGGAAATATTAAAGTGTAATTTCAAAAAAATTTGGTTGAGAGGTTAAACGAATTATGCAACAATCAAGGTGGGAGTTTATGTAAATGTCTCTTGCCTCCATAAAGTATTGTGATGATTATTAGGATTAAGTGTAGAACTGCTTTGTTTGCAGCAGTAACCATGGAAACACTGCATCACTGCTGTTACATAAGTGCCACCTGCTGTCAGAGAGTGAATTTTGTGCAAGTTTACTTTCGTTTAAATGTTTTCTGTTGTATAGTTTCACAAAACAAAATTGTTAGAATTCTGTGTTTGCTTCAAATTCTGAAATTATACAATCCATGCATGAAGCTCATGCTTCATGTATGCAGCATCTTGGATCATGATTACAATGCAGTGGTTGACTCTAAATGGAATTTTATATTTTGTTTACACCGCAGAAAGAGATTTCGTTCGTGTGCTATTTATTTATTGTCTGTTTAAGAATTTCAATTTTGTTTTGTTTGTTGAGATATTTCAATTTCACAAATAAACGTGCAGCATTTTGTCCAAATACAGGACATCTTTTCATTCATAAAAAAAATCATGAAGAAATCGTATCGTGAATCATACCGCATCATGAGACCCATCATGGATCAATACATCCCTAAATATTCAGTTGACACAAGTTGCTGTGGTTACCCTGTGGTCCGATGTTCTGATGGTCAACATGTGACCTGGCATATAAAAACCAGCCTGCTTTAGTAACAGACTACCAGCCGCTTTGATGACCCTCCGGCACACCACCTGTTTTACGTACTCCTTTATGGACTGCGGAAACCGTTCAGAGGCGGACAACACTCCGGGGCGATATGTGGTGTACACTTGTCTGATCAAACATCGAGCATGACTGTGTGTTTGTACGTGCGTTCAAACATGCAGGGCTCAAGAAAGATTTATCTACTGAGCAAAGCGTCTTTATTATCACCTCTGATGGAAGTCACACTTCCAGGCTGCGCCGGTACAGACAGCAATATCATCGCATGACTAATGATCTGACTTTGTGACTGGGAAATTACACTAACGTCCATCCTTGAGCTTCTCTTTTTAATGTATGTGATGCGTATGGGGAGAAATAGCCCAGCCGGTGCCATCTGCTACCCTAATGAACAATGATGACGGTCATTTCTGGCAGACGAGGGTCTGGAAGCCGCCTTGACCGCCGATAAGATCATCTCACCTATAGCTGTAGGAGGGAAAAGTTTTGATGACTTTAAGCACAGAGGACTCTGCTACCCATTAAAACGTATGATTGAAGTGCTCACCACAAGGCTAACTTTTCTAATGTGCCTTAATTAGCTAGATTACTCGCCGTGAAAACACAGCACTGAAGGGAGCTCAGAGCTCCGCATTGTTCCCGGATAAATGAACCACTGAGAAACACTCCAGGCGCCTGTTTACATGGGTGAAGCACCAACTCCCTTTTTATGAATCGTAATATCGGTATTTCTCCATTGAAATTCCAGGTGCCGCTTTGGTGTCCTGTGCCGGACGGCTTTGATCAGCATATCAGAGCCGGGTTTGGCTTTCATCTGTGGATGAGCACTTTGGCCAAGGGGGAAATTTGGATTGAGGTTCATCCGGAGCCCGGCTACATCCTGCCTTTGCCTCCCTCCTGTCAACTCTGCATTAATTCCCCTCGCGCTAATCCTTCGAGTGAGACCTCAGCAAGAAGTGTTGACAAATCCAAGCCACAAGACTGCACGTTGCAGGCCGGTGCACGCCTGGTATAAAGAATACAACACAGTGTTGCTATTCAATCGAGACAAACTAAAAAAAAAACGACAGAGCCCAGGTACTCCATTCTGAGAGATTAGCATCGCAAAGCTCTCTACTTTGTTTGTTTGATACCTGCTGATAGAGTGATTACGTATTTATCTCGGCACAAGCCTCCACTTTATTCTGTTTTCACTGCACATCAGGCGCAGGAGTGAGGAATTCTCGTTCTGCTCAAAAGCCTCAAGGACTAATTAGCAATTATTACTTGGCACTCGCAAAACACATGAAATATTTCTCAAAGTAGAAAGAAAAGGATAATTAAAAAATAAAGGACGATAAATTATATATACACTGAAGTGTTAAAAAGGGGCCCTCCGGTGCTGTATTTTCAAGTTGAGAGCTTATGAAAAAACTAGAGTTTATTCTAGTAAACGAGACTTTTGGACACTGCCACAAGGCCTTTGTAGTCTATTGGCTTGGTTATGGCCACAGGCAGCCCTCGAGCCGCTGGAGACCCCGGCCACCATGGATTAAAAATAAACATACAGGCGAGTCTAGCCCTTCGCTGCAATTAGGCGGGAAATTCTGCTTCCTCATTGGCAGCTCGCAGAGCAGATATTGATCGACTGTGGCCACAAACCAAACAGAGATGGGAAGAGAAAAGCGCTGTGGGCTGCTCTTTAAAATGATAATAATTATAAAAAAAGAGGAAAGTTTTTATTGTTGAAACAAAAAAGCTGAATAATTCAGCACAGGAGACATTCTGATGAATGGTGTGAGCGGAAGGCGGCGTATGATTAGGACCTTTGGATCTAAGCCCTGGGGTTTGTCTGAGCGTGAAAGGAAGATGCAGGCCATAAATTTCTTGAAGGCCTACACACCTCCGCCGTAACAGCTGCGGAGGGCTTTTGGGTAATGTTTGAAAGTTCGCCATGTTGTTTAGCACGCACTCAGAGCACTGGAACGTAAGAGAGCGGATGCCAGGTTTGTTGGAGATGACTTGAAAATAGAAAGCTTCAAACTGAGACTTCGGGAGCCGTCGTTCTCTGCCTCACTCACTGCAAAGAGCGCTTATATTCTTCCCCCGTCCATGAGCATACAAATAGACACTTTGTCACACCTAACGTGATTACTAGGATTTGTGGGTGTACAATGATGAATGCAAGCAAATACAGACTCACAAACACGTGGATTAATGCTCGATCGGCCCACCTCTCTCGCATATCAACGTGTGGTCTGCCTTTGTTCTAAACTAGCGCTCATCACTGACGAAAGGAGATCTTATGAGACAGAAGCTGTTGAAGGAGATTTACAATATAACTGATTCTACTACAATGACATGACCTATTTGAAACCACATTGTAGTTTATTATCATTACAAGAAAAGAAAAGTATCAGAGCCAAACAGAAAACAGTATTTGGTCATTCTGTACTTGATGCATCAAATAAGTTCAAAGTGAGCATAAGAGCAGAATAAAAAATGACCACATTAACATGAATTATGATTACATTAATAACATTTATTTTCTTTCTTTTTTGCTTTTTTACAAATGTTGCATGAGACTATGAAGTCATCCAATGAAGCACAGCGAATGACACCATTAAATAAAAACGAATAAAACGATCGATTTATAGACATTTATTCGTATTACTTAGTCTACCACGCGATATGTTTAGACATAAAACATATATGCAAGCTGTTTGAAATGGATGCAGGCTGAAAAACTAATTCAATTACACTGGGAAAAAACAAAAATAAATAAATAAATTGCAGCAATATATATCACGAATTAAAAATACAATACAAAGACCATGAATGGAATATATACGTCTTGTGTCTTTTGGATAATTTGAGACAGTGTTTATGTTGTTGCGTCGTTCCTTGAATTCATGCCAGGAGTTGATGGGAAGGCAGCCTGACAGCCTCATGTAAAGCAGACTGCGTTGTCTGTCACACTTTCTTCAGTTACCCCTACCTCTTCATATCTCTCCTCTGAAATGCCACGTCTACGCCCTTACACACACTTTGAGTAAAAAGCTCTCGCTGATGAGACGAGTCGCGGCGATGAATTGCACGCTGCAACCGCTTGATAAGTCAAGTCAATCTTTGGTAATTAACAGCAGAGGGCACGGCATGTACTCCTTCTGAAGGGAAATATCATCTCTTTCTCCTGCCCCGCATCCCGCCTCTACCCAGCGGTGAGTGAACACAAGCTGAGGGAGGGCTATACATCTCGGGTGACCTCGGGGGGCCTGGCAAATTTGTTCACCACCTACAGCATAACAGATTGAGGGACGTGCCATTTCCCAAGATCAGCTTAATGGATTTACCTTCTCTTCTAATTACTACAAACTGTCATCGGTTCTGACACACACACACAAAGTCAAGCACACCTCTACTCTGGGTGACTCACTGAAATCGCATACTTAGCCATCGCGAATCAATGGTTTCCCAGAAGTCTGTATCGCAGGTGAAAAGGTCTTCTGAGTCCTGCTGGACCTACACAGTACTGCAGCGGGGTAAACAAGTCTTTAAAAGAAGCATTGCGCTCTTCTTTTCTAATAGCGGTGGCCATCTCTACACCCAACAAACTAACCTTTTCATTGTTCGAAATCGCTGAGGCACTCAAAACACACACTAATTATGTAAACATGACTTTGAGAAATGCAAAGCGCTGGAGAAGCCACGGTAGCTATGAATTTCCACTTAAATGTATATATAACAAAGGGCAATTGTGCGCGTGAGTGTGTGCGGTGTGGAGATTGAAAGAGTGTGTTGCACATTGGGGGGTATTCAGCAGAATTTTAATGAAGCCTCAAGGTTCTGCTAAAGGACAGCAGGAAGGGAAGATGGAGAGAGGAGGCATTACAGCACAGAACAAGCAGAATGTATATACTGTGTAATAATAATTCACTTTTAAAACACAGTCCAGGGTCAGCAGGCATTGCTGTCAGGGGCTCTAAGCTCAAATTTGCTCACATACAAACTTTCATGCGCTACAGTTGTATAAGAAAAAATGTCTCTTGGATGACTGTGTGTTTTCGAGATCTCTTGCTTATAATGCATTATAGTGCCCAAAAGCGATCTTAAAACAAACTCTACAAAAAGTAAAGAGAAATAGGCAATGAACCATACATTGAATACTTCAAATCAAGCCTTATTCTTAAAAAAATAAATAAGAAATTTAAAGAAATGCATTTGAAGGCTGCAATATGGCAACACGCGAAAAACGTACACATTTTCCAATCCATGCTCGTTTTTCGCTGTAAATAAATTAGAAAAGAAAGCTAAACAAAAGCATTTTTAGTAGTGGCCTCACACTTTTGGACCCCTTTTTATATGCCCATGGATCACACTAGGGGCAAAAGATTATCTCATTGAATCACTCATTTAAAAGGATTTGATTAGGGGTCAAAGGTTCTGGTTTAAGTCTTTCATTCTAGTCTGCCATAATCCTATCTAATAAGCCTCTTTAATGCTGCATAATTACATTATGCTTGTTCGGTTGGAGAATTTATGGAAGTGGAAGAAGTGCAATTTCCCCTGGCACGGACAAACTAGCAGTCATTAACAGCTGGTTAGTTGCAGTAACATAGCAAATTATTTTTAAAGTTGGAAAATTCGAAGACACCTGTACTCTTCAATAATGTTTTCACCTTTTAGAAAAACATTAAAAGTCATCAAAACATTGAAATAAATTACTCAGTGGCCACAAAGTCTTAGATTTATTTAATAAATAACTGTAACATTTCAAAATGTATAAAAAAATAAATAAATAAATGAAAGGATTATTCGACAGATGCATTCAATCAGACGAGTACAAATGTTTGACTGGTACTGTTCTTCAGCAAGAAAAATCAGGCAGGTGTGAGTCACTATCTGCGTTAACTCTGCACCAGCACTGCATTCAGTGAGTGTGTTATGAAATTCGATAAACACAGCCTCTGTGAGACAGCATAGGGAAATGACGGCCATTTTCAACTCTCTGAAAATGAGGGAGGCAGCAAAAACACACCCAGTCATCTTTTAGGTGACATCCTGTGTCATGGAAAAGTGCTTTCCTGTCTGACTGCACACATGGTTGTGGTTGTAAATGCACGATTTCTAAAGACCCAGACATCCACACAAAGTGCCTCCGGCCTCCAATTTTCTTTATGCTTCTTGCATTAGTCATTTGCTGGCAAGCATCCGTGACAAAGGTGGTTGTTTGTTTCACTCCTTCGTATCTTTTTGCATGTTGATTTGCACTTTACTCTTAAAAACCCACCAGTGCACAGCAGTCAAAGTTTACGTTTAGAAATGCGCTGGTCTAGACTTCCTGAACCCATAATCTCTGCAAATATGACCTGTGCGCCCTCACCTTCCTAAGCTTTACACGGGAAGCCTGCACCTCCCTTCAATCTAGCAGACACACCGTCTCAGTCACCATCCATCCGTGTCCTTCAGGGTGGATATCTCACTCAAAAGAAAGAAATTCTCAAGTTAGTTCAGCGTCTCGTTAACTGCGAGCAGCAGACCTCACCTTCCCTGACAAGCCTTTGTTGGGCCGAACCAGCGCCGAGTGAAAGGCCCGTTAGCCTCCAGTCTGGAGAATCTTGTCAGGCTGCCAAAGGCTGAGCTGCTACATGATTTGCAGAACTCATAAATGCTAAGCAGGGATAAGGCTGTTGCCACTGTTGAGGTTGGACGGGGTACCTGCTCTCTGCTAAAAGAGATCTCTTTATGGAGAGCCGACCCGGGCCTGTCAACTCAACACATTCTCAAAGGCAGAGAAAAATGATGACTTTTATAAAAGTCGTAAAACCGAAGAACCGGCACAGTGAATACAGTATAAATTGAACCTAGCAAGACTTAGCAGAGAACGTTATGAGGCACCACTTTTTATTTCCCAACAAGCAAGATCTTTCTTTCTTTTCACTTTCCTTTGGACTGCACGGGATTTGTGACAGATTTAAACAAGTTAAGATCAAAAAAACTAAAACTTTATTAGTCATTTTAGCTAAAACAGCCAAGCACTGTATGAAAGGGACAGGTTTTTTTTCTCGTCTCATCACCTGTTGATGGATTTATACTTTTAAAGTTACAAACCTCACTGAGGCATCAACGGAAAGGGTGGATGGGTATGTTTCGATGAATCCCTAGGCAAAGATGTGACCAAATGCAAGCGCCACATTGGTACAGTACAATATATATCCAATATATAATTACTTTATACAAATCTAAAATAAGTACTTAAATTGTATTAATGACATTACATTTATTTTGTAATAATTACATTAAAAATATTTTTATTTTTTAATAAATATTTTTTTATAATTTTATTTATAATTTAAAAGAATACAATATGAATTGTCATAGACAATGGTAAATGGGTAAATATATTGGTACTTAAATTATATAAAATTATATTTTATATTTTTAATAAATATTAAAAAACACCAAATCAATGGTAAACGAGTAATAGAAAAATACTTTAGAAATAACATCAATTAATAAATATGGTATGCATTTATAAATGCACATTTATTTATTTTTTTATAAATATTATTTTTATTTAAAAATAAAAAAAATTTTTTTTTAATTTTATTATTTTTATTTAAAAAAACTACTAATGTATTTTCATCAACAGTAGTAAAATGAGTAATTAATTGCATGTCCAATTTTTATTTATTTATTTTTATCTATTTATTTTAAACAGCTCATAGCTGTTTTTGTTTTAGTTGCATGCAGCTTCTACACATCCAGTGTAGACACACTAAAACTGCCATGGCCAATACCCTTCTATTATAGGAAACGTGTAAGGCCTCCCATGAGGAATAGCGACCCGCATGAATTTAAGCAACAGTCCTGCCTTTAACCACTATGCTCGCACTGCTCTTGACATTTGCTCAAGGACATTCACTAGGCATTGTAGTCCTAAATCCAAAGACCAGTGCTCTGACATGACAATTCAATATGGTGTTATCAGATGGGCCACAACAGAGAGGCAGCGGTATCAAACCAACATTGTTCGCATGTCCATCACGGCATCAAAGATTATTTCTCTCACCTATAAAAATTACAACCATCATCTACATACGCTCAAAGGTATGGTCCGCCACTGAATTAAACATTCAAAAAAGGTTAGTGCAACTATTCATTTCACAATTCTGACGTTGTGAATTATGAGATACAAAGTTGTAATTATGAGCTATAAAAGGTCAGAATTGCAAGATATAAAGTCACATTTATCTGAAAAAAAGTCAGAATTTCATGATACAAACTTGCAATTGTGAGTTAAAAATGTCAGAATTGCGCCTTTATATCTCGCAATTCTCACTTTATAACTCTTGTCTGAGAATTGTCCAATTTTGAGTGGAAAAAAACCCCTGATATGTTCTCAGAATTGTGAGGAAAAACAGGCAGATTTGAGACTATTTCACACAGTTATGAGTTATAAAGTCAGAACTCACAATTCTGCAAATCTGCAAAAGTCTGAATTGTGACATAAAAAGATAACCTTTTTTTTTGTATTATTTAGTGTCCCCATACGAAGGGGATGAGATGAAAAGTGGGTGAGGATAGCCACAATGCATCACTCAAACAGAATGTGCTCGCCATCGTGCCCCGATCCCTTCTTTTTTCAGAAACTCTCCATTGTGGTTTACAGGAACCCCACTCTTCCTCTCATGCACTCAAAGCATTACGTCCGTTTCCTCGCCGGCCATGAACTATGATCCATCAATACGGCGTGTCAGAAGGCCTGCGGATGGTAAAGTCTTCATTGGCGAAGATGGGAGCTGCTCGTTGACTGGCAGTATTCAGCATAATGAGATTTGACAGCTCCCCCCCAGCAGCTGTAGTGTATCGCAGCATATGACTGAACGGATGCTCCCGCTCAATCTCCTGGAGTCACGGAGGTAGCCGAGTGTGAATGGATCATATGTTAAACGTTGGGTCTGTAACAGCATTACCTGAGCCTTCCACTTACATAACGCTCCAATCCATTCCGGCGTTCCAGCCGTCTTCGTAAACATCCATGAGGAGTGGTGAGCAGGCCAACGCAATCAAGGGTGGAAAATTGAGAAGTATGAAAAACCATTAACTTCTCTGACTCCACACCGCTGTACATTTTAACAACTTGACACCACGCCAGTCTATAGCCATTTGTCAACAACCGGAGGGGGCAAGGCCTCTTTTCAAAAGAACAGCAGTCACGAGAGTTCCTGTTAAATCCCTCCAAAGGGCAGCGCAGTGTTTGTGCTTCATCCAAGAGGCCGCTGGGAAGACTGACAGGGGGAATAAATTGCTGGATCCAGCGAGCGCCAATCGTGGAACGTGTGAAGAGGAAGCACGCCCTGTACGTCTGTGGGTGACTTCGGAGTAGAGGAATGGATTTTGTGTAATTAAATAACATGAAAGTCTGTCCGGCATGCTTTAGGAAGGAGCCATGCGAGCCATTTTCATGATTGCGCGAGCTGCCGATGTGCTGTGGATCAAAGCGAGGGAGAACAGCCACATGTATGGGAAAAGAAATGAACAGGGAAGCACTTCAGAATCTCTCACACACACACACAGTCGGTAAATAAAGCGACAGTCAATTACAATGGCCTGGCACAAAAGCCTTACCCAGTGGTTCAATTCAACAGGGAGAAATCTATCCCTCTATCCCTGAATAATTTTACACCTCAGTGCATACGAGACACTGGAAAAAGGGAGGGGTTACGGAGAGAATGAGGGTAATGTGGGATTGGAGACGGGAGGAGAGAAGGGGAATGGAAGGGAAGCAAATGACGCCGGTTCCTTGAGAAGCAGGTACAGGAAGAAAAGTGCTCAGGGTATGATTATGGGCACACCACAACAAGTCATCTGCCTTTACAGTAAGCAACAGGTTAATAAAGATAGAGCATTCATTTACGCATTGCGACTTTTGTTGATACTGGGCTACTCTGCTGTGGTTCCACCAGTACCAGTCTGAATTTCAATACTTATTAAAGGTGTAGTGATTCAGGATGAGCCAAAATATGATTTGGAAAATGTATGTTGGAAAAGTCATGATGTACTTGCTTACAGAATTACATTTTGATAACGAAAAAGTTACAGACTGAAGCTTTACAAACACTCTCACAACCAATTTAACTTACAGAATAGGGATGATATAGAAAGACTTGACACAAAGACTTGATTTTATTCGTTTGGGGATTTATTAGAAAAAAGTGGTCTATATATCAGGGCTTTTTTAAAAGCTCATGTATAAAAACCCACAATGTTAGCAACTGAAAAAACTAATTTTAAATGTGGAAATGTGTACTAACTTATTGCAGAGACTAATGACATGATTTCTGCATCAATAATTAAAAAAGAATTTAAAAAAAAAAACACTATTGAAACTAAATACAAATTTATTTAAAATTACATTTGCTAAAATACCACTAGAAACTGGTGCATCTGCTAAACTTGATCAACTGATTATGTACTCAATGCAATTTAAGTGTGCAGAAGTAGTGCTGAAATCCAACTGAAGAAACTAAAGTAGTTTCAATTATGATAAAGTGAATACTTAAGGTATATTTTGCATTTAAATACTAATTGAAGATCATACAATTATTAAGACCATTCGATACTATTCGAAGATCATACAATCCTCAGTAATATTGAAATTAAAACCCATATTAAGAAACGTGCATTGTGCAGAAGAGTTTTTCCAAATAAAGTGTAATTCTATTAAACTCATGAATTCATTATCTGTGTATATCAGTAATCAATCATTCACAATAAAACCATGAAAGTCAATTTTGATTTCTTGCTGACTTGAAATCATCTGGTCAGGTTTCTCTCACATACTGGAGATAAAAGCATCCTGCTGCCTATTTAGTTGTGTTAGCCATATACTGTACATACACACACACACACACAGACACAAAAATTGAGAGATGCCTAAAGCGTTTTGCAATTCACTGCATCGGTCAGCGCACGCTCGCTAGCATCTCTCTGCATTCCTTCATGGACCCACAGACGCACCTATACCACAGACTGACAGCAGCCTCTCCTCGAATTACTATTCCGATCATGATCCAGGCACCTTCACAAATCAGCTCCTTACAGCCCAAAGCCTCCCCGTTTGCAAAAACAAAGCAGCGTGACCTTTCCTTTTTCCCCCACATCGTCTCCTCAGCGACTCAGCCTCCATTTCCTCAAACATTTGCCTGCACGGAGCCATCCTTAATTACCACGACAGGGGCGACGCATTCCCTGTCCCAGGCACAAAGAGGAAAGAAAAGTTGTTTTGCCTCTTTATTTCAACTAATCAGGGAG
Organism: Enteromius treurensis; assembly: GCA_032275025.1. Lineage (NCBI taxonomy): Eukaryota > Metazoa > Chordata > Actinopteri > Cypriniformes > Cyprinidae > Enteromius > Enteromius treurensis. The sequence goes on from JAUCMU010000013.1 coordinate 5,021,958, forward strand.
CTTTGCTCCGCAGCTCGATTGGGAGAGGCTCTCAACACAGGACGAAGAGTAAGCGAGAATGATGGAGAGAGAAATGCAAGCTTCTGAATTGACAGTTTTCAAAAAAAAAAAGTCTGCATAATTTGTTTCCACAAGAGGAAATGTATTAAAATAAATCTCATAAACATCAAGAGGACTGGCTTTTTTCTGGCTTGGAGAATGAAATCAAACTAATCAGCATTGTGCTAATCCTTTCAAGGAAGCTGTAATCCCCGGGATAGCGGGACATGGCTAAACCCACTCCCGAGGGGATCCGGTGGATTTTTTTAAACAAGCCTGATTACGCCAAGAGACGACCACATGTCAGAATGATGCCTGGACCAGGAGAAAAATAAGGGCAAAACCTGTTTGTGCAGATGTGTCATAATCATTCAGACTAATTCACAGTCTTACACAAAAACACAGCGCATTTAAACTGATCGCCCTTTAAAGTGCCTACACTGGTGACTGTTACAACAGTGCAGTAAAGTTTACACACTTCACAGAAATGTGCAGCGCTGGGGTTGGGCACTTTTCAATTTTAACTGAGAATTTTCCCCCTGCCATTAATCGCGAAACACCCTTTGATGATTTGCAATACTTGATCCGATTGGAGCGTTTTGAATTATTTTCCGATGCAATGGTTTAACTGAAAGTTAATTGAACATGACATAACACTTGTAATAAAAAGACGGATTCATCATGAGATCATTTGAAATCTTTTTTTCTCTGATAAATCATGATAAAAGTACAAATCGCACCCTTCTCATATCATACACATAGCAACCCGATGTAATAAAAGTCCTTGAATGTCATTGTGGCAGAAAACGTCTACTATTTTCAGTAAAATGTATGTAATAGGCTACTGCTAAAGTTATTAAAACCTTATTTTTAAGGGATAATCGCGCAATATTAATTCAATTTTTTTAATTGTTATATTAAATCCTATATAATCCAAATATTAATTTGCTTCATTTTATTAAATAAATTAGACGAATGCTTTATGCTTAATATTTGTATAAATACTAGGGTTGGGTCGACAGACGATGCCATCGTGCGTCGCCGATGGCCGATAGACATCACGATGCTGAGCCGGCATCACGATGCTCCACACCCCCACAGCAGCAGCAACCAGCTCGCGAAAAACACACTTAATCTATGGCGGCAAATCTATGCCATTAATTACCGAGCGCACCACTGACGTTTGCGAGCGCGGTAAATCATTTCCGCGAGAGCAAAACAGATGTGCATGCGAAGAAACGGGGCCGCGAGCTCATATCAAACCCTCACGCACACTTGATGTG
>JAUCMU010000013.1:5096690-5107905 GCA_032275025.1 Enteromius treurensis
CTCTTCCGATCTTAACCAAGTGGTGCTCCTGCCTGTAAGCAAATTGACTTTTTAACACAATTATTTGTCTTTTATTTGAAATTCTGAGCAACTTGCAAGAATTCAACTTAGAAATGCAACATATTCTATTTCACAATGACGGCATCATCAGCATCACATGCATACATTACGGTACTCTCGTGAACATGTGTCAAAAAAGAAATTGTTACATAAAGTTATTTTTTAAGAAATTAGTTCTCGCAGCTTCATAAGATCAGTTTGAACCACTGCCCTGTTGGCACATGCATGTCTCTGACACATCTATTTGATGTCTGCACTTACATCTGCATGATGTATTATTTATTTTGTTTGCTCATCTTGCAATACGCCTATTGGACGTCTCCTTTTAGATGTCAAATAGATGTTTATTATATGTATTTAAGATGTTTATGATTTAGAATGTATGTAAAACTGACGTCTGAAAGATATCTGCCAGACTTTTGTAGACAGCAGATGCTTTCCAGATCAAAAGACCTTTAACAGACATCATGCAGACGTATGTGTGCTATCTGGGTGATGTCACGTGGACTTTTATACATTTCTGGAATGTGGAAGTTGAACTGCTGGGTCAAAAAGCTCCCAGATTTCATCAAAAATATCCTAATTTGTGCTCCAAATAAAAATTAAGTAATTTAGTGGTTTGGGAATATATATATATATATATATAAATAAAAGTCTATTCACACTTCAGATTGTCAGTCAATCAAACTTCCTGCAAAGGGTTAATTGTAAACTATATAGAATCGGTACGATAACTGGAACGTATCACGATAGGACTAAGTTAATTACAATTTCCTTCTACTTGCCCAACTGTTACTCAAAACTAGGCCAATCGCGTTTTGAGGGGATTCCCCAACCTGATCTCACAGCAATTCGTCTGAATTTGTATGAATGACCCAAACCTAACCCCGCCCCTAAAGCTACCCGTCACAGGGTTTTAGACAAATCGTACAAAAAAATGTACAAAAGCACCTAAAAACCGACGACAGCAACCCAAAGTTCTGTAAAACCTTCCTTATAATGATCAATAACTACTGTCAAAAGAACGATTCCATATTCGACAGATAAAGTGAATAATACAACGTAGCTTAACAACGACCGGGAGAAACCAAAATTCTGTCAAAATTTACTTATTATAAAGATTTGTACCTGTCAAAAAAACAAGCTCCTATTCAGCTTATAAAGTGAATAATATTAGGTTAAGCTGTTTCCTTATAATGGCTGTGCGGGTGAACACTTAACATGATGTTATTAACGTTATCTGTCGTATACGGGTTTGTTCTTTTGACATTAGTTAGAGATTATTACAAGGAAAGGTTTGACAGAAATTTGGGTTTCCCTCATCAGTTTTTGGGTGCGTAAGTCATGATAAGTGTTTTTAACTTTAAGCGTTTTAGAACATCCCACTTAAAATTCAGGTTCAATTGAGGTATATTTTTAAAAGTTGAACTTCTTTGACGTGTCCTTTTTATAACATCAAGGCTGAAAAAGCTTAGCGTAATAGTAAAAGACGACAATTTAATAGTAATAAAAAAAGATACAAATATATAAAATCATTAATGAAACACAAAAACAAAAAGCAACTGTTGAAGTTCTGGCTGGTCTGCAGCCTTTACCAAACCGACAGTCAGGGATTCAAAGATCTGATGAGGTAACGTAAATGTTCAGTAATGTTTACTGCTACTGTCTGCATCAAATGTCCAACTTCTTTTAGAATTCACCCACTCTATTTTTTTATCGTAAGAGCTTGAACATTTTAGCTTGGATGTGAGAGGCCTCTGGTGCTTCCAGTTACTTTACCGCAAAACAGCTTGCTGCTTAAAACAGGCATTTCTTGCATTATTTTAAAGGAGTGTTCAATTATAAAAAAGGTTGATAACTTTGTCCAGTTTACATGGAGACAAAGTTATAATGAAGTTGAAAATTGATTTTGTTTAGTCAACTGTTTATTTAACTGCTTATGCATGAAAATGAACTTTTCGAAACTGCTTTTTTTCTTTCTGTCTGAAATTTTCAAAGTCAAATGTGAGTGAACATGTTAAGTGCCATACAACTGACTGTATACCTGAACAAAATATGTCATAAGCTAACACAGGTGTTAGCGATCTGTCCGAAGCTTCTTCACAGTGAACTGCTTTAAATGCTGGTAAGTGTTTGATTTGCACTTTTCAACATGTTACCTTTTTTTCTCTCCCTCTTTTTTTTTTTTTTTCTCAGGATTTTTACGTCTGTGAGCAGAGATACATGTTCTGGTATGCCTGCCGCCACGGTGGTGGCGAAGTTTCATGGGTCGCAAACTGACTGCTGTAACAAAAATTGGTTATCCTTTAACGCTCATGCACCTTATCAAAATCAACTACGGTATGTGGGTTTCTTCTTTTTGCACTGCTAAACTCAACTGGTAAGTCATAACAACTGCTGTTACCATACATATATCACACTAAATTCATTTAGCTGATAACAGAAATAAGAGACGAAAGGCTGAGATTTAAATGAGAGTAGAAATCGAATTTTAAAAAAATTATGATTTCTTCCCCGCGTCTGCTGTAATAAAGTAATATTTTTGAGTATCAAATGAATTACAACCTTGGTTATGAAAATAAAACGTTTTGGAAGAGCTGTTAAGCCATAGACCAGCTATGCGTGGATCCCAGCTTCTGGGCGCTGCTCAAATACGCATACCTATCAAATGCCCTGTGAATTGTAAAACATATCAACTCGACACTAGACAGTCCTTTGGGCCAAATGAGCGGGAACTTTCAGATGAACCCCTTCAATATTCTCGTATAGCATTCGATTCACATCATGGTTAGAGCATTAACATGACCTTTGAAAGCCAAGATCAGCTCGCTTGGTTTGCTGCAGAATGTTTCTTTATCTGCACACAAAGATCTTCACAGTTTAATGTGATTTACTTGACTTTGACTTATTAAGTACATCATTTATTATGTTTTGACTTGAGATGCAGAATTCTTTCCATTGCTCCAAGTCTTTTCAATTTTATTTTCAGCACAAGTTGAGTGAAAAGTGTATCGCTACTTTACCTCCATAATATTTTCTTGTTTAACAGTGTGAGTTGCGGTATTTGGCGTAAAACTGTTAGTATTATGAAATCTTTGAGATAAACGACACTGAAGTGAAGTCATTAAGTTAATGACCCGACTGACTTTGGCTCTGAAGGATGCCATCAGTCTCAGCTAAATTACTTTCAATGATCTTTTCACCGTCAGGGTCTGTACTTTGCTAGTCCCTGGTTCATTGTGGGTACAGTTCTTGCAGAAATCAGCATGAAAATAAAGAGCTTTGTAGCTTTTGTTCACCAAAAAGGCAACACCTAAAGTGCTGAGCAATATTAACACAATCAAATAATGAATTTAATTTCAATACACGTGCCAAACCACTGTAAAAACATTTATTCTTGGATGATAAGTACTTGATATTAAATTCTACTCTAAATAATGAATTGCCCAAGGAAACATCTGGTTTAACCACAGTGGGTCCAAAGGGTTTGTGAACACATTGAAAATTAAGGACTTTTTCTTTTTCTTTAAATAAAGGAAGTTTTGGGAGTTGTACAGTACTACAGCACATTTTGGGTAAGTACATTTTGTATATTTTCAGTTTTTTACCTTTGAAAGTTTGTCATTTTTATTCATTGTAACTACTTTTTTTTTAATTAAAGTTTTAGTTTTAGCTATTTTACTACATGTTTTATTTCAGTTTGATCATTTCGTTTAATGTTTTTAATTTAATATGTATATTTTAATGAGGTTAAATGTAATGTTTTATGCATCTGATAGAGTGTGAGTACAGGAACTTGTAGACGAAACCCTAAAAGAAATAGCAAAGGCGAGAAAAAGATAGAGAGAGAGGAACGAGATGGCCTAAATCAACCCTTGCCTCTTAATTTAGCCAACATTCACAGAGACATCATTCATGGCTGTGTTTCTGTGCTCCATGCAGTTTGCTCTATTTGCTTTTAAACGTGTGGCGGAGACCTGGCTCGCAGGCCCGAGTCCGATTATAACTTTATATTAGGATCCGAGGGGGAGTCAATTACAGCCAGTCCTGTTTTATAAATCAGCGTGAAAGGAGGAAGGAGGGGGAGCAAATAGCACAGGGCCTTCTTAATGCAGATTTGTGAATCCTGACTTGTTTTATTGCTGTTTGAGTAAGTTTGCGGTTCATTTCCCATCAGCCCTCTGCTTTATTAATCAGCTCAGGCATTTAATGTATGTCGTCCCAGGAGTGATGGAGGCACTGTATGCTGCTCTGCAGTTGTCGAGAGGGCAGAAAATGAAGGGGGACAGGGTGGGCAAGGTCGGTTTAAGACAAATGGACCTGGAAGGAAAATTGATCATACTGCAAGAACCAGCAACGGACTTCTTGTTGTAGCAAAATCAAGGAAAGTCTTGTGCCTACTAACCTATGAGGCATTAAAGCTGTTGGAAAAGCAAGAAACACTGATTTTGCCCAGCAAACTGCAAAAGTGGTTGTAACCACAAATGAAAAAGAACGTTTATACAGAAGTCTAATGATTAGCAGACTGACGAGGACAATTCCTCTCGTAATTGAATGGAAATACCCAATGATTGTGACACACTGCAAACGCTCTTTAGCTCTGTATTAAAACCTACTAAGCTGTCAAGCTGTCTGCTCCATAGTTAGTTGTCTAAACTAAAAAATTGTCTAAACTGGTTTAATTTGGTCTGAATTGGGCATTTGGAGACCGGGACAACACAAACATAAACCAGTCAAACACCAGCATAAAGGGGCTCAAAGATTTTAAACCAGCTTAATACGTTTTTAATTTATTTTTGTCACTAGAAATCTATTGACAATTCATTTCAAATTAATAAAATATGCTTTTTTACGTTTATTTATGCTTAATAAATAAATAAATAAAATGCTGAGCACACCCCAAAAATGATTAACTTAGTATTTGTTTACACACACACACACACACACATATATATATATATATATATATATAATTTTAACATATTTCTGAGTTAACAGCAGGACACTCTAATATGCTAATGAAATCCAGTTGATTATTTTTCACATAATTTTTTTTATTGAATTGAAACTTTTTCTGAATACTTTTTATTGTATTATAATTATTGTAAATGCAAACAGTGTCTATAATCAACAATTTGTGCATCCATTGCATCATGGTGCTTTGTTCTCTAAAAAGGATTTGTGTGATACTGCCTTAAAGTTTTACTGAAATTAAGGTAAAATATGAGGAATACAGATATGCAGCTGCTAGGTTTTGTAGCAGAAAACAGGTAAAGAATTACAGCCCTTCCTACCATCTTTGACAGAACCAATTGTGGAAACGCTTTCACTTAACGTAGCCAAAAGTATCCAATTAGTTGAAACGGGACCTTTTTTGTGATGTCTGTAAGAGTTAATATTTCTCATAACTGTCATTTACACTGACCTGAGTGGTCAAAGTTCATTAATCAGACTGACCGCCCCATAATTACCTTTCTGTCTTGCTGTGCGCACTGCCTGTCAATCTCTCAGACTGACAGGTCAGTGACCCAATAGACCACAGACATTTTCATTTCCCACTGGAGATTAGGGAGTGGGAGATTTAATTGCCCTCAAAGCGTTTACTGCACCGAGTAAACAGGCTCAGGCATTTACAGTGTGGTATCTTGACTTGTGTTTATGCCAGGAGTACTTTGCGTGTGCCCAAAGCAGTGAAAAACCCAAATGCTGCTCACACTGAATAAAATTCTGCTTAGGTGAATAATATATTCAATTATTCACCCATCTTTCCATCCATCAGTCAAATTCCTGTGGTTTGGACGCAGAAGTGGACGATTATGGGTGGGTGTAAAAACAGGCCCTGTTCCATAGTTTCATTTTCACTAAATTTGTGATGGTGATCAGAGGACAGCATTCCACATTTTGCTACAGAGATCTTTAAAGGGTTAGTTTACCCCAAAATAAAAATTCTGTCTTAAATCACCCACCCTCATGTCATTCCAAACCCGTAAGACCAAATCAAGATATATTTGATGGAAAACATATGATGAGAGCTATCTGACCCTCTATAGACAGCAATCCAACTGAAATGATCCCCGCTTCAGAAATGTAGTAAATAGATTGGTAGAACAGTCCATGTGACATCGGTGGCTCAACGTCAGTTTTGCTACGCTATGAGAATACTTTTTGCACAAAGAAAACAAAAACAACAATTAACTCAATCATTCTTCTCCTATGAGTTTCGTCTTCCGCCAATTTTAGAGAGTAGCACAACCCATACGTACGCTTTTGACATAATCAGCCTTGTTTAGGTATGGGGGGAAAAAGCGCACACATGAACGTAATAGGCAACGGTTACACTTATGGAAACTGCACATATGCCTTGTGATCCTTTCTAAAATGGCAGAAGACATAACTTGGGGAGAAAAATGGTTGTGTAAATTGTTATTTTTGTTTTCTGACAAGTTGCAAAACTGAAGTTGAGCTACTGATGTCACTTCCTGTTTTACGGATGCATTTATTATGTTTCTGGACCTGGACCATTTCAGTTGTGTTGCTGTCTATGGAGGGTCAGATGGATCTCTGATTTCATCAAAAATATCTTAATTTGTGTTCTGAAGATGAATGAAGGTCTTATGGGTTTGGAACGACATCAGGGTATGAATGATCATTTTTTATTCTGGGGTGAACTAATTCTTTAAAGTTAACCAACAGGCACATAGCTGTTGTCTATAGATGTTGTTTTAGGGTATGTTTTGACAGTAGTATTTAGACACACCTTTTACTCAACGAATTCCGATGTTTCTATCACACCCCAAAAAAAATCAAGCCCCTACAGTAGCAATGCAGTCTGCAAACCGTTTCCAAACATTCGTGACAAAAATGGGTAATTATGTGGTGCTATGAAAGGATGCCACCTCTGTCAACTTTTGAAATTCCATCCCTGCCTAAACAGAATACCACATAAAGTCACAAAGTAGGGTCACTGTGTGCTGAGGCACACTCGACTTATTCCACGGCTGAAGAATTCCAGACTTCAACTGGCATTGATATCTGAATAAATACTGTTAGGCTGGAGCTTCATAAAATGGGTTTCCAATTGCTTAGCAGCTGCAGGCAAACCTCACGTCACCAACACAATGCCAAGCGTCAGATGGAGTGGTGTAAAGTACCACAAATTCCTACAGATTCACCCCAAAAGGTTGTTGAAAGACTTCCTAGAAGAGAGGAAGCTATTATAGCTACAAACTCACATTAATATCTGTATGCAATGTCATTAAAGTCCCTGTTGGTAATGGTTAGGTGTGCCAATACTTTTTTTCTGTTATAGCGTATTTACACCTTGAATAATACAATGCAAGTCGCTTTGCATAAAATGCAGTAAAAATATAAATATACTGTTATAGTTAACTGGGCCAATAGTGCACAATGTATATTGTTTATCTTTTTTAATAAAAAAGATCATCAAAGATCTTTTCTCAGTTTTCTCTAGTCTTTTTAACATTCATGTAACCTTGCCATGACATCGACAAGGAAGTTTTCTCAAAACCCCATTTAGCACACTTGCCAGTGTTGAAACACCCCTTTAATTTATTATTTTACCTGGAAAACAGTTTTTTGCAGTGCACTTGCATGCTTGTGTAGAAGACACCGTTCATCTGCTTGAGTACTGATACTTGTCACTTTCCATGAGAGAGCTGTAAAAATAAATATACTGAGAAATGATGATCACAAATGGTGCCTCTGTGTGTGTGTGTGTGTGTGTGCGCGCACGCACACTGTTCCCTTGACACTTATCACCCTGGGGGTCCCGCTCCTCCTCCGCTATGCCATGAAAGTGGGGTGAGCAATGGGGGCTCTTATTCATTAACGTGAGTGACAGATCGAGAGTATGTGTGGAGAGCAGAACATCAGGTGCTCTTTGCCACTCCATTCAGCAGAGCTGTTTATACGGGCGAACATGACAGGCATGACAGTGATGTGAGGGCAGGGGGCATCTCATTCCGACCTCCTCATTCTTCTCCAAACTCATTTTCTTGTTGCTCTTGGCAAGGGTTTCTGACATAAGACCACAATTAGTGGCCTAATGCGATGGAGCATTTATTATAGCGTTCTATATGGATTACAATTTAGTGATAACATCATTATGGCATCGATTCCAACCTCATGATGAAAGAGAGCAATGGAGATACACTTATCTGATGCATCGTTTGCCATTTTCAACATGGCTCAATGCGGAAAGTGGAACTTTCAAGCAGCTGCTGGTAAATTTGGAGGGCATCTTATTTTACCTCACCATCAAGTTCAGTGCATCTACAGCGCTGAGCCAGAATCATGTCTTCCAGATATCAGATCTTAGCCATGTGTTCTTGCTTCTCGTCCCATCTGCTTTGGATTGTCCATTCCTGCAAATTCTCGTCTAGGCACAGGAGATCATGTAAAGAGATGCGATTGTATGTTTCTGTTGAGTTTGCAACAATGACATATAATACGTTACTCAAGCCCCACTGATGAGCATGTTACAATCAATATCTACGTTTTTAGGAAATTGCATGAAATTCTGAATGGAAGCATCAAGATGCTCAATTTTTTTTTTAAAAAGGGGCAAAAAAACCTTCCACTTGCATGTTATGTAGACATACATACCAACACATTTACTAAATAAATGCCTATAAAAATTTCTAGATCATGGTTCAACCAGAATACAACCTTCACCTTTAATTTGTTTTTCAGTTGTTTTTAAAAGTGCAGATAAACGCTATTGGTTTTCCACTTCCTAGTTAATGACTAAGTAAATGACAAGTACCACACTGATTTAAATGTGAGATTTTGAAGAAACCTTTGGTTTTTTTAGAAGAGCTTTTAAGTGCTTTGCTCACGGTTTTCATTGAGTCTGCAGATGTCTGGCTTTGCTTTAGAGGGTACAAACCTTTTCTCTCTTAATGCACCCCATCTTTATCAGAACAGAGATCGGAGGGGAGATCCATTTGGCATGACATGTGAAGGTCTCTTGAGCAGAGGACCAAAACGAACCAACATATTGTTTCTAACACTATTTTTACAGGATATGCTGCCTGACACATGTGCGGCTAAACGATGCTCTACCGCGAAGTAATGATGCTCGCTGTGTCAAGATTTAGTCAGCTGCGTCTGACCCCAGAAAACAATAAAAGCAGAACTGATGAGCTAATAGATCAGGTCAGGTAAGAGCTGGCCAACCGTTCTCTGGTCCTCCGACCGGGCGCTTGGCGCAAGACCGGCCTCACAGCTGGCTATCATTAACGTCTCGGCATGCATGGCCACCTGTTATCAATAAAGTGTTGCGCTTTCTCACTTTTTCTCAGCTCGGTCTGTCTGCGGCGCTGGCTCATCCCAGGGAGTTAAAAACACCCCGTTGCTCTCCAAGGGACTACATTCCTCCCTGTACATGGGAATTAATCATGTGAAAAGTGGTAAGCCAATACACATTAGTTTATGCTTGATGAACAGGCAAATGTATTAGCCAGTGCTGCATGTGGACGTAAAGACCCTCGGGACGGAGGCTGTTGTGAAAGACAAACTCGCTCTTGTAGGGAATGAAAGATAAACGGCATCAAGACGGCTGGAAAGAGAGATGGGATGTTCCTAAACTTCATCCCAGTGGACTTCTTCATCATCCTAATGGCAGATGCAAAAACACTTTTATGAATTAGTATCATCATTAAAAGTTGTAGAATTTGGTGGATTAGATAATCGGTCAATAATTTTTTGGGGGGCATAGAGTTAACAACAAGATGGTTTGCATCCTAAAGCGCATGAAGTGTTTAACTAAATCGAGAAGACCGTCTATTGCAATAAACCAACACATGTTTCTGTGAAATGCCGTGTGCCTTATCATAACGGATGGAAAAACATCTGTATTTAATGGTCATTTATGGACCCCCAGCTCTTAAACTCAATTTGATTACACGCTTTTCATGTCCTCAAATATTTATTTTATTTGACAATCAATATGACCTGGAGAGTTTGATCATAGTTCATTATTTGCTTCTGTTTAAAGTTCGATTTGTTTAGATGTCAATGAGAATCTGGCTGTAGCACTTGTGCTCCGTTAACAACGGTTACGTCCTCCATAAACGACCCCTAGAGTGACATTCTGATTTGTAAACTGTTGAAGCTCTAAACACTGGGGAAGAACTTAGGGCTGTCGCAATGAAATCAATTGTTAATGAGCATCAGGAGAACCTGATTAAAGAGCTTAGGAAGGTGTTTATGTTTGTACATAGAAAATTAAGGCTTGATGCCACAGAAAAACCTGCTTTGGAGAGCAAACCACCGACACTGGGGCTTTAAAATTCGGAACTCCAAAAAACATATAGCGACTGCACTATCTTTTCGCTTGGTTTTTGCACCGATGCCATAGAAGATTCGTTTTTGGTTCTTCAAAGAAAAATAGAATAGAAATAGAATAGAAATAACAGCATGCAGGAATCCTCTCTGAGGGTTTATGGGATTGATTTACATCTGTCTCCACAAGTTTCCATTTTTGCATTTCTGGGAAAGTGTCCTGCTTTATCTAAGCAGATACTGTAGCTATTGCATTTTGTTGCAGAATTGCATTATCTTGGAAGCCACAGAGGACTTACAGTTTTGTTTGGTTGGAAGATTCAGTGTTTTTCCTCAAACTTTAGAAAGTCAAATTTCCTCCTAGAGGTCCTGTTGACCAGTTGATCCAAAAATAGCAACTATTCATTTCACATTTGTTCGTTTATAAAGGCTTCTTTTAGATTGATGTTCTTATATTCACCGCTGATTATTGCCTGATAAAATAGATTGGAGTTTTTATAGGATCAAGAACAAGTTTGTCAGTTACTGTCATGAAGAAATGAGGGCACTTTTCATTGAGCCTAGCTCACTGTAAACTCTCACTGTTAAATCGAGCACATGGGAATTCAGCTGTACAGTAATTACTTCAGCAGTCAGTGTCTTAAATTAGAACCTGAAAAGAATGTAAGCAAACCAAAATTGAATGAATGCAGTATTACTCTTTGCAATACAAGGAAGGCCATGGGATTAAAATGCTTCACATTTTAAAGAAAAATCCCAACTGAGCTTTTTTAATCTATCTATCTATCTATCTATCTATCTATCTATCTATCTATCTATCTATCTATCTATCTATCTATCTGTCTGTCTG
>JAUCMU010000013.1:5108005-5131477 GCA_032275025.1 Enteromius treurensis
ATACTGTTTGGAAAGGGTTTGATTGGGTGATAGTAACGAGGGAAAGGTTTAGCTGATTGCTAACAGCTGCGGGCAAAGGTCCAGTGATTTACTCGAAACTATGTTATAATCAAAACATTTATTTCATCAACAACACATTAACATTACTAACGTTACTGATCAAATAATCATAAAGAATTATCATAATTTCAACAAAAACGTTAAACAGCTTTCAACATTTCAAAAAAATTCAGCTTTGCATCAAAGAAATAAATTCGATTTTTACAACATATTCAAATAGAAAGGAGTCATTTTAAATGGCAATAATATTTCACAATATTACTGTTTTTACTTTATTTTTAATCAAGTAAATGCAACCATGCTGAACATCATAGGCTGAAAGTTTTTATATTTTAAAGACCCCAAACTTTTGAACAGTATAAGAACAAGTCATTGTATTAATATCAGGTGCATTAAAGAGGATATTTCATAGTCTTTTTGTTCAAATTTTACCAAAATGGGGGAAAAAACTGGTCAAATGCAAGATCAAACCAATTCTGGATCTGTATGACAATTGGGAAATGTGTTAATACAGTATAAGCAGCCCCTTAAATGACAGGATGTAGATTTGCCACAGTGACAAGGTCATACATACTGCAACATTTATTTTTAAACAAATGAAAGCAAGGACAGACAGAGCAGGCCTAAAAAATAGCACTTCAGCTGTATTTAGATTCTCTAGGATAGACATAGACACCAGAGTGCTTCCACTTCTATAGGAAATTTAAAGATGATGATGATACATACTGCCAGCTGAGGGCTGTTGGGAAAAACATTGACACTAATGACACTTAAGTTACAAACAATCTGTTTTCTACATTACAGAACATTGCCTGGTTTCGGTCTAGCTTTGGAGAATTTTGGACAGAGAAAGGACATATGAAAACGATTCATTCTTTGTACCCATGTTCACACACGACAAAAGCATTATGGATGTTTGAGGTGTTGGGCATCATATCGTGAAGTCTCCAGACCAACCGCATACACGAAAGTGTGCGCAAATCTTGTTTGTTCACATTCTTTTGTGAGCAAATCATTCAAATCATCGATTCGAAGATTAATTCGGCAAAACGCAAAGCTAGAGATCTAAGGAAAGCCAAATACCGTATGACATCTGCTCGTGTGACCCTTCGCCTCCGTCTGTCTCATCCCGTCTCTTCAGCGCCTGTGAAAGGCAGGAAACGACAGTCTCATGGTCAAAAAATGATGGGTCGTAAAATAATGATTTAATATTCTGCTTCAGAGTTGTGACAGGGGTGTGGAACCGACTTTGATGATTGTTGAATAGGCAATACTGTCGTGAAAGGGCTGTCGTGTTTGAGGCTGGATATTAGCATGAACTTCTCAATCTGTTCATCATGTACAGAAAAACACGGCAAAGCATCAACAAACTCAATGAACCCGCAGAAGAAACAGCAGGACAAGGTGATACACTGAAGTAGATTCTGAGGAAAAAATATTTAGTGATTTTTAGCTGGTTTACGAATGAATAGTTGAGATTTATATGTATGTGTGTATATGTATATATATATATATATATATATATATATACACGAGTGAGTGAGTGAGTGAGTGAGTTAGTGAGTGAAGCCATTGCTGCGGCACCCGGGGAGCAGTTGGGAGAACGGTGCCTTGCTGAAGGGTCTCACCTTAGTCGTGGTACTGAAGGTGGAGAAAGTGCTGGTTATTTACTCCCCCCACCCACAATCCCTGCCGAATCTAGGACTCGAACCTGCAACCTTTGGGTTACAAGTCCAACCCCCTTAGTTAATTAGTACACAAGCATTTTAATTACTGATATCTTGCTTTTGTTGTGAACAAGTACAAGTCAGGCAACACAAACCTGTCCCACTTTTTTATATCATGGTCTTTATCCTACATTTAAATTAATCAGTTGATGCAATTCACCTATTGTGTGCATGCATGTTTTTACATTGTACTTTATTTTAAGAAACAGCTGCATCTGTAATTACATTTAATTACACTGTTGACCCATTCCTTACACCTTAACCTCTCTAACCTTACCTTGCATCCCACATCAATAGCAGCAAGTTACAATACAATATAAATTAAATAAGTAAATTGTACTTATTTTTTTGAGTACTATAAGTAGCCTACGTAGCAGTTAAGGCCACCTGATATAATGTGGGACTAAACTACAACCTTACTTGTATCAGAAGGGAAGTGTTTGTCTTGGACATCGGTCTCTTTACATCACACAGGCCTGAAAGTGGACACACATGGGGCCTCACGGGGCTGTTGGCAGACGTGCCACACGCTTTCACGGTCTCAGGAGAGCCTGGGTGGGCAGATAAGTGATCTAGACACAGCGAGAGAGAGTTTTTAACCAATGTTATTGCATTCTTCTGTCTAATAAAGTCCCTCTCCCACACTCACCCGCACAGATAAGCAGAGTTAAGGGTCTGTTTGTTTAACATCTAGATTTAAAACTGGATGTCTTAGGCACATCTCAGTTAAAAGGACGGCTGACGTTATTTGACAGGACCAATTTAAGTATCTGTAACTGTAACACTGTGTTTATGCTGCGAGTGAGCCATGGGATGCAACAAAACTTGATCGCTTTCATTATGTCACACTGCAGCGTAATGGTGTAAAGGATTCATACTGATAGCAGTCTGCAGCAAAACTTCATTTATTATTGATGAAAACTGAGCACCTGTAACGCTCACATGTTGCATTTATTTGATTAAAAATAAGATGAAAACTAATCTAACAGTAATATAGCAGTGTAATATATATATATATATATATATATATATATATAATCTTATTATAATCAGAGTTATACAGTGCTGCTTTGTTTTTTTTATTAAAACCCTGATACATTATTTTAGGATTTGATGAATGGAAAGTTCAGAAATCTTTATTGTTATTTTTAATCATTTTATTAAACCCTTGCTAAACAAAATATTTATTTCTTATAAATAAATACAACTTACTGAACCCAAACATTTCAACAGTAGTGCAGAGTGTATTAATAATTAACATTTGTAATTACCATCACTGGTAAGGAAATGTAATCATGCTACATACCTAACACGATTAGAATATATGCTGTAAAAATAAGTCGTGAATAAAACATAAAACAGATTTTAACAGTATGTTTTATAAGAAAATACCATTTTTTTTTTTCCAATTTAACATTTTGTATTTATTTCAATGTTTTACTTGTCATCCCTTTGTATTATTTCTTACATTTACCAGTAATTTCTGAAAGAAGGGGAAAAATGGTTTCAAAGTAAGCAGAATATTCTTTGTGTGTGTTTTTCAATGTAGTTAATAATATAAATCTTTAGCTAATTGGAACATATATGCATGTGTGTATGAAATCCTGTGATGCTCTAAATACGGTTAACCATATAAATGCAAGGGTGTTTGTACAGTAAGTGGTTAAAAAAAGAGCAGAGTTTATTTGTGGCCTGATGAGGTGACTTACTCTGGTGTGAAACACAGGCAACTGAAAGCAAAACAGACATTATCAACTGCAGCCTTTTACACAGCTTCCTGGCAGGCCTCTCCTGGGGAAAAGTGTGTGCCGTTCACTCACAGAAAGGATCTCTACGGCCTGACATAGAGAACACTGTAATTGGTATTTGTGGCAGGAGGCTAACGGCCAAGGCCTCCCATCTGAAGTACAAGATAAGGATTTCTGCTTGCAATTACAGCTAATGCCGCATTTAGCAAGGCACGGAGGATGGGGTTTAGCGGGTACATACCTAGAGAGTTCTGGAAAATACGGACCGCAAAGTCACACAAACACATACACTTGCACTCAAAAGTGTGTGCAACTGTTTTACGGCTGTATGAACAATAAGTCATTTTATAAACAATAAAAGGTGTCACTTTTAAACTAACCGTGCTGATTGTTTATTTGGCATTTGGGACTTTTTCCTAATGGAGGTTTAGGGGGAGCTGCCAAATGTTGGATGAGAAGGGAGAGAGTCTGGAAGCAAGCAACATACAACAAAACGAATACATTCTTATAATAATCAGACTGCAAATACGCAAAAAAAAAAAAAAAAAAAGTGATTTAGATAATTAAAAGCTTTTTTTGTGAGTGGTTATTATTTTTTTATTGTTCCAACTAAATGTTTAGTGATTTATTTTTTTTATTATTTTAATTTGTTTTAAATTTTGTTTTACATTTTTCCAACAAAAAAATAGATTTTTCTGGAACTTTCATTGCTGCAAAAAAAAAATAAATATTAAGTTCTTTTTCAGTATTTTGTTCGATATTTCAGAAGCAAAGCTTAAAATACATGTTTTACAAAATTGCTTAAAACCGGAACACATATCGGCCAATGCGGTAAGAACTTAACTAAATGAGAAAGCATATTATTTGGCTTATCCCACTGACAGATTTATTATTTTCAAACGATCTCATAAATACTTAGCAAGTCATTTGTTTTCCCCCAGTGATCAAATTAAAAATAAATAGTTCTACCTCTCAAACTATTTTCCTTTTCTCATTGAAAAGTGTCTCTAGGTTGCAAAGAAGTTTTTACTACAACCGACAACTTTCATGTACACTTGTTCTTTTCCACTTCATTCTGGATTAATGCAAGTCCCCCATTATAGCAATCAAATGGGTTTTAAACGGCCTTTACAACTTCCATGTTGTAAGAAATATAGCAGTGCACGTAGCAGGTTCAATGCTGAGCATATTTTTGCTGGCCCTTGCATGCTAAAAAACCCATTTATCAAGACAATCGTTTGCAAAATTGGCTTTTATGCAACCGAGAACAATAAAGTCAACTACTCACCTATTATCAGACTTGATGCAAACTCCACACACTTTAAATTTGATTTTATGCTGTCTATAAGACATTCTCTGCTCATCACTCACTGATTGAAAAGATCATGCAGCACTGTATTTCACCAGCGGGGGGCAACAGGAGATGAAAAACCCTGATTGTCAAAGAAATACATTCAATTCAGCTGCTGTTATGTGATGCCTTTAATGTTGTGAATATACGTAGTGCAAAGCCTACATGTCTATCATGACCGCAAAGTTCATTACAGCACAACCTGATTCCTGCACTATAATCTTTTTGGTGAATTTGGAAACGAAGCAGAGAACAACATACTGAGACTTTGTACTGCCATCCAAATTCATTTTAAGGTTCTGAACTCTTATTTTGAGTTATCACTTGCTTCGTTTGTCTATATTTGTTTCTGAGTCAAAGTTGATATTTAAATTAAGCATAACTAAGCTGTTAAAGAAGTGGAAAAGGAAAAGAGTGCACTTTAAAAGGCATGCTCGTTAAACGATTAACAATGGCACGTAAAGCTTTGTTTACAACAATGAGCCCAGGAGTAAATAAATTCAGGGGGAAGCAGGGGGTTAATGTGTCTGTGGTTTGGCTCGAGTGGCCGCCCGGAGCAGGAGTCAGAACATCATTAAACCTAATGGATAGGATGTGGTTTCCCTCTGAAGTCGCCACAAGGGAGAAAGACACACCGCTCAGGTGAACTCCATGATTTGACCATAGAGGCATCCAGACACTCTAAACCAATTGGTCAGCTGAAGCAACCAGTGAGGTGGAGTGGATCTTACTAGTCTGTGATCTTTGGCCATTGGATGAGATGCATCACATACCCTGTGGTTCTTCATGGAAGGAATTTCCGAGACAAATTTATGGACTGATGAAAGGTCTTATGATGAAGCTGAAATCACTTTTAGAAAGAGGTCGTTAAGGTCGGCATTTCAGTTGTGCCACACATTTGATGAGATCCCAAAGGCAAGTTTTATTGCATAAAAGTTGCAGTTTTATGGCTCAGTCATGTTTAATTTAAATATTGACGTTGTTTCTTTAAAAAACATCTTGGGAAAAATAAAGAGACATAAGTGAGTTACATGTTGATGTATGAAAATAGATAACTCGGGTTCACTGGAAAAACATGCATTTAGTAAGGTCTCTGCAAAATGATATTGCATTGCTTCTTGCATGTTTCGCAACACTATCAAAGTAAATGTCCAGTGAGGGGTGCTAAAGGTTTCATCCAACACTCTGCTCGTTACGTGAGCTGTTGCACTGTATATATATATCACAGCAGTTTGGATATGAAATGAAATGTTTCTTCAACAATGCCTTGGGAGACATAAAAATACATGCGAGTTAAATGTTGATATGAAAATAGACAACCCACTGGAAAAACACGCCTGAAGATTTTTGCTAAATGACGCTAACCTTGCTTCTTGCACTTATGGCGTCACTGCATCTGCAATATGTGAACCTGCCAGTGTTTTGTTATGTTGTTGTACTGCGCATATCATGGCAGTCTGAACATGAAAAGTTCGGGCACTGATGTTAAAAGCGTGCTCAGTTTTATCTGAAACAGCTGAACCGGAATGTGGAAATGTTTTATTATGTTGGCGTTTGTACATATTATAGCAGATACAATTTTTTAATGTCATTTAAGTGCAGCAAAATAAAGAATTCATTGTGTTTAAAATCAATAACATGCCACCTACACTTTTCATGAACTTAGAAACCAAAATTCCCTTGATCTATTTACATATACTGTAAGAGGTTGTTGTGCAGTAATTTTCAGAACTCAAAACTTTGTCATTAAAATAGACATTTGTCTAAAAGCAGCTTTATATATTGAGGGGATTCTGCCAAACCGACAGCTTGTAGAATGTTCTGCTGTACTCTACAGTATGATGTAAAAAGCACCGTCTCCGCAAAAGATCATCAACACCTGCTTCTACTGTACATCACTGCCTGTTTAACCCCGCCCAATGATTTACACATGTAGTGTTTAAGAGAGCCTTAAAGAGGGGTTAAAATCAGGACATTGTATAGAATAGTGTAAAAGAGTTCATAACCTCAAATAATTACAAGAACACATTTGCCGAATCAACTATACCATTTTAGCTTGCTTTTACAAGTTTTTAAGCCCTTTTTTTCATGACTCGTGTTCAGTCGATACAGATAACCCTTCACAATGCAAGTTTACATATCAGAAAAGCAATACATATTAAACTGCATGTGATGAAACTATATCAAAAGGTACAATTTTACAAATCATACACAAAGAGTTTTGAGTTTTTTATAACAGTAAGTGATAATCTGCCCTGTAATCATTAATTATATGAAAATGAAAAAGGTTATTGTTTTACTACCACTAGTGGCCATTTTAGCTGTAAATTGCACCAAACTGTGTGCAGTTTTTCCTATAGTCAGTGTAGTGCTATATTGTTGATTTTTCACATGACAGAAAATGAAGATGTGAGGAAAAGAAATGCATTGTCTTTGAAGGATTGTACTGTAGTTTAACAAATGTCAAAAAAGTAGTAGGTAAAAACTCCATGAACCAATTTCGCAAATTCTTAGTTCTGAAAGAAACAACTGTGCTATTTATACAAGGCATGCCATTTTAAAAAGCATATTCCTCGTTTTCATCTGCCTTACGTTCAATATTGCATCTAATGTGATTATGGTGAATGAGCCTATAGATTGAAAACTTACATGGATAGCATTCCTCATTCATTTAAACCTGACAAAATTTGATGAAAAACATTTGAGTTCATAATTAGATCCTTCTGATTGCAGACAAATCTATGTACAATGTGAGACACTGTCGAAATCTGAAACTCTAGACGAGACACGTGAGACTATTGTTCTCTGAATAAAAACTGACTGTCTAGGAGAAACAGTTACTAAAGAGATCCCGATCCCTGTGAGACAAACTTTTAAATGCTAAGACTGCTCTTAAAGGGACAGTTAACCAAACAGTTAATGGTAGCCCTTTTTCTCATAATATACAAGATAAGGGCTACCAGTAACTGTTTGGTTATGTGCTTAACAGAAAGAAAAAAAAGGAAAAGGTTACAGAATTTTCATTTCTACATGATCTCTCTAAATAGAATGTGACAGTCTGTTATCAACATGAGGATGTCATTTTTAGGATTTTTGAGCTGCTCCAAAAATGTTTTGCATGAATTTATAGAAGCCGGAAAGATGTACATATTTTCATGAAACGCACTAACCATGAACATCACACATGTCGACAAGAGCAGATTTACTCGTGCTTGCTTAAGCTTGCTGTGCTGAGACCGCACTCGCGATTACAGGACGAGGAAGGGTTGATTGGACGTTTGACAAATCGTACCCCGTGCACCAGGCCCCCCAGACACCCATATGACTTACATTGTCTGTGTCTTTTCAGTGCTGGAGAGGCAGGGAGTGTGTTGGGGCGAGGCGCACACACACTGTGGGAGGCAGAAAAAGGGCTGTAGCAGGGCTGACGGCTGCTGGATTATTTTCATTTCCATGGAGTTCTGCAGTGCGTCTTATTGTGTCTGCCCTGCTTTCTGTGTGTGTGTGTGTGTGTGTGTGTGTGTGCGGGAGCGCTATCAGCAGCCTTTTCTGGCCCGTGGCCTATTCGCACAGTGATTCATGACAAAGGTAACTGTGGCCAGCCCCCACAATGCTTTGCTCCCCAGCTCCCAGGCAACAGGCAGTTCCCCTCTCTCTTTCTCTCTTAGCTGGGAAATACCTAATGAGTTTTTACGGCCAGAAATCTGGCAAAATTTACGGTTATTGTGATAACCCACGAGTCCAGCAACAATTTAGGCAGGCAGATATATAGCTGTTTTAATAAGGTCTGATTTAGTGTTATTGCTGCTAAAGGATTCCTTTCACAGTAATAGTTACAAACCGCCCCCTGTGCAATTAAACCAGTTGACTTGATGGAGCACTTTCAAACATTGAGTAGGACGCTGCATTGTCCCAACACCTCTCTCTCTCACTCTTTCTCTCTTTCCTGGTTTTGTCTTTAGCACTTGTCTCTTTCCTCTATGGTTACAACTGCAGACCAATTCTACATTCAATTCAGACTTTTGCTCAGCTTGGGTTTTCTTTTGTTGATTAAATGTAAAATAACATTTAAAATGCACAATTTTGCAGTACTAAATTCTAGACCGTGCACAGGCCAAATCCAAACCTATGTGACCCTGCACCACAAAACCAGTTACAATTGTCAATTTCTTGAAACTGAGATTCATAAATGAAGATTTCCGTTGATGTATAGTTTTTTAGGGTAGGAAAATATTTGGCTGTGATCTGAAAATCTGAAATCTGATGGTGGAAAAAAATCTAAATATCGAGAAAATCACCTTTAAAGTTGGCCAAATGAAGTTCTTAGCAGCGCATATTACAAATTTAAGTTTGAACATATTTATGGTAGGAAATTTACTAAACATATTCATGGAACATGATCTTTACTTAACATCCTAATGATTTTTGGCATAAAAGAAAAATCGATCATTTTGACCCATACAATATATTTTTTGCTATTGCTATAAATATACCACTGCAACTTAAAACTGGTTTTGTGGCCCAGGGTCACATATTTGTTTGATTAATTCCTCTTAAACCTCCTATATAAAACATGCCACCTCAGAAAAAGCAATGAAGTCATGTCTGGTCAAAATTGCGTTTCTAATTTCCAAACGGTTTAGACAAAAATAAATTGCTCTGCTAAATCAATTCATTTCAGCTGTGCCTAATAATGTTTATTATATCTTGACATGATTTAAATATTGCTTAAAGAATTTGCACGTATCTCCACTTAGCACAGACAAGCCAACAAATCCTAGTTAACTAAACCCAGACGAACAGAAAATATAGTTTTAATCAAGCTAACGAATCAACATTCAGACCGCATGCTTTCAGCTGCTGATTGATGAACTAAAACCTTCTTGTATTTTAAAACGCTGATGAAATCTTTCATTGAGGTCCTCCCTCTCTACATAAAATGTGCATAGACTTCACGGAAATAAAGCCATTCCCAGAGGTGTAAAAGCAAGCAGGTTAGCGTAGTGTGGAGGGTCGGAGATGTTTGTTATTGTACCTTTAAAACGTTAAGGTTCTCTCCTCTCAGCCGCCCGTGCCAAGCACAAACAGCCACTGAGCCCCAGCAGAGACCACTTGGCAGTGTGCTGAGTGGTAACTCAATATTATTAGCTGCTAATAGAGAAGAGGAGGGGGGTCGGTGAATGAGTCCTGATGTGATGTTTATGGAGCGGCGAGAGAGAGCAGGACGCTGTGGCTGTCAGGTGAAGCCGTGAAGGCAGGTTTGACTCATCAGAACTGGGATCTGTATGCAGTAGTGGACTGGGAGGGGATGGATGGAGTCTATTGAGGTTCAATGGTTGCATGTCTTCTGGACAGGTCCATGTATACTATATACTATGTATATAAAAATAAAGGTTGACGCCATAAAGGAACCATTGCCCAAAGAATCTTAAAAAGAATAGTTAGGGTGAAGAGCATTTATATATATATATATATATATATTTGAAGGAGCTACAAAGAACCCTATTGTGAAATGGAAAAGTTCCATGGAAGTTAAATCAATACCCCTAAAAAAACTCTTCTGCTTTCCAAAATTGAACTACATGATATTCTTCCTTTGGCAGAACACAAAAAGAGATAGCCTATTTTAAAGAATTTTTTATTACATTTTTTTTTTTTAGGTGAACTGTTCCTTTAAGGCTTTATCCACTCTCAACTCAAATTAAACTTTAATTAGCATACACAAACACTGCATTAAATATAGTTTTATGACATATGGCCGTAACATAGAAGAATCGTCATACAGGGAATACTAGGAATTTGTACTCTGCATTTAACCCATCCAAAGTGGGTACACACACCCTGTGAACAGCGCCCGGGGAGCAGTGCCTTGCTCAAGGGTCTCACCTCAATCGTGGTATTGAAGGTGGAGAGAATTCAGTCTGGGAATTCAGTCCCACCACCCACAATACCTGCTGGACCTGGAACTCGAACCCACAAACTTTGGGTTAGAAGTCCAACTCCCTATTCATTAGGCCATCCATTAGGCCCCCCATTGCTCCAACCGTCTTTGAAAAACAAAGGTGTGTTTACAAGACACAAAGTTACTAAGAATTAGTAATTATTGAATTTTTCTGAGCCACTCATAAGCAAGTAAACTCAACATCCACAAGCAGGAATACATTCTTCTTCCTCCCCTGAGCTATACATGAGGGAAAGAAATATTAGTTTTAATTACAAAGTTTATATTGCACACACTGAAATGTTTTCACACCAGTCTATAATTGCATTTGGTTGGTTGTCTTAAATGGTTTCTTCCCATCTAAATAGACAGACAATAGGCTGAAAAACAATTATTTTTGTCAGATTTGCCGTTCCTTTTTGAAAGGCCAGATAGATAAATCCCCGGTGAGATTCACCAGACTTGACATTGAAAAACCTCCCATAAAAGCACACCCAGTTAAAGCTTTTTTGGTGATGCTTTTCATTGTGACCCCAAAGAGCCGGATGCCATCCCCCTCCAGGTGGATCCCCTCCGTGCTGTGGTCAGCCCATCTGGCTGTGCATGTAATTGGTTCAGGTTTATTGCGATTTGACTTTATTAAGACAAGCGTGGAATGTGCAGCCCTGATGTCAGTAACTAGAGAATGAGAGGGAGGGAGAGTGAGAATAATCAAGAAGTGGATGAGAGGACAGAATGCCCTGTAGATGAACTTCATAAAAGGTCTTTTCAGTTCTTCAGCCCATCAAATCAAGAAATAAAAAGATTCAAAATACTGAAGGTGTGCGTATGAGCCTTGGAAATGCAGAGGACCGTGTCTGAAGACAGTAGCCTGTTTTGACTAAATGAGTGAAGTTATGAGGTGACAGACACCTCCCCGCACCCTCAGAAACAAACTCTCACTTCACTTAATCAACGCCTCTGCACAATGATCAATAAAACAAACTCTGGAGCACACAACGCCTCAGTTTTATAAACTCTGGGCGGTTGTGTGAGCGTAATAACTGCTCCTAGTGATGGAAGAGCTGTTAAACTGTGAAGTGCAGAACCGTCTTGGGCTTTGGGTGGGCTGTTAGGTCTGGAGGAGGAGGAAAACATAACTGATGAGTCCAACATGTATCATTAGCTCAAATAGGACGTGCAGTGGTAAATATTACCTCATTGTTACCATAAGAAAATAGGCAAGAGTTAAAATAAATAGACCAAGAAGTATAACCAAACTATGTTAAAGTTTGTTTGATCTTATTCTGCATATATCTGACCACCCTGCTTTCTATTTATCAGCAATGCCATTTACCATAAAAAAAACAAAAAAAAACTATTGGTTCGCCACTAATTCTAATAAAAACATTTACAGCATGTAATTAAACCATAAAAAACCATTAACCATTAAAAAATAGTAAGGTAACTAGGGTCTGAATGTTGCAGATGTCATTTTTTGCATGATATTCTTTCTTCGGCAGAACACAAAAGATTATTTAATAATTTAAAGTAATTAATATTTAATTTTAATCAGAAATAGCTTTTTTTGTACATTCCAAGTAATATCAATCAAACTGCATTTGAATTTTTTAAATAATAATAACTTAAACAAATACAGGTAATTTACAAAATTACAGTTCATTGGATTATAATTATTATTATTTAATTACATTTTTTTTTTTTTTTTTTTTTTACATATTAAAAGTTTGTTTTAAAGCAAATAACTCAGACAATTTTTTTTTAATAACTCCACGTTTTAGAGTTTTTAAAAAACACATGTTTCATCTTTGTAATCTCCTCAGATGAAAATGTAGATTGACTGATAAAGGTTATTGGTGTTATGATCATAGACTTTATGTATGTGATACACGTAATACACTGAGCATTTCCCCTCACCATTGTACAGTAATGTGCTGTTTTTGCAAGGTTCAGTGAAAAAATTTCCATCCTCGATCCCTTTTAGTCACTTTTGGCGAAACTCCTCTCGGCTAGCATGTCTAGTTAAAAGTAGACTTGCCACTTGGCCTGAATAAAGCTAATATATCTTACCCTAAACTTTTAAACCATAGTGTAGCCTATTGGAGAACTCGCTAAATTATCCAACAGAGATGCAAAGTAATTGCATTTGCATGATTTCTCATGTACCCTGGTGGCAGAAAGGAGGTTCCAGTAATCTGGGGTGCTCAGGCTCTCATTTATAACGTCCGAAACCTCTTTTCTGGCTGTCTGCGCGAGGCACTAACAATCCACCTGTCGAAGAGTAAGATGATACTCTCCAGAAGCTGTGACTGTGAGTTCTAGAAAACACACTTGCTCGCTTTCGGCCAGATGGTCTGAGGGCCGGTGAGTGAGTTATATTATTTCTCATTACAGCACAGAGCTCACAGATGAATGATGCTTGGATGTGGCTCGAAAGTGTAGCGTATCATTCATTTAAATGATACCCTCAATCCTTCACTGGACCATCTCATCGTCCTCCACCCAGATTTGAAACGACATTGACCATAAACAAGTGAAATGAAGTGAAAGAGCTTATGTTACCACAGCTAATATTATGAAAGCATCAAGGTCAATCACATTTAAAGAGTGACGCTCAGCTAAACAAAACTAAATCGCCTATAAAACATTGGATTTATGTTGGCAGCGATTGGTGAAAAATACATCCTGTATGTGCGTCTTCTCTCTAAATTAGGCATAAATTCTAAATGTTGATTCATTACCATACAAAACACAGTATGCATTAAATAAAAAGCTTCAGCAAAACCAAAAATTGCTCACATAATATTCCCTACAGGTGCTTAAACTAAACTCCCTAGCTTTATAACTTGTGTGACATCTGGACATATGAAAAATGACGAATCAATAGCAGCCTTGAATAAGCACCTCTATTTATTGAAGCAGAAGGCACAATAGCGGTGTTGTTAAAAAGCTGCTCAAAACTTGACCACACGGGCCCCAAATGAATGAGGACCTATTCACAATGTGTTTGTCCTGGCCAGAGCCTCCATTGGACCCATCCATCAAGCCAGCTTTAGTTTGTCACACAGCTCTATCCTCTTCAAAATTAAACATGGAGACTCTCACCAATATCAACGCAAATGGGGTTAGGCATTGCAAACTGTTTAAAGGGCATTAAGAACAGGTTTTAGAAAGTGTGCTTTAGATACATTTGACCTTGACCAAAAAGAAAAGACTTGGTCGGGGTAAACAGTTTTATCAGCTGCCATGAGTCTATGGCATATCTAGCAAACAGGTCTTCTGTGAGGAGACCAGATGCTATTTCAAAAATGCACAATGCTTTCAATCTACTTTTTCCTCACAGTTGACACTGATGATTTTGACTGTTCGTGCTCTGTCCCATTGCGTAATTTACACTAGAGAGTTTCTGTCACAGACCAGCAAGAAGCACCTCTGTTAAAGTCCTTCTATCCCTTCCATTCAGAGCACCGCAAGATCTTTCCAAAGCTCAAGGAAAACCCAAACAAACTAAATCAGGAACAGGTGATGAAATCATGGGAGCTGCTGCTCCATGCAAGTCCCAACGCTTAATGTGAAAGAGTTGCATGCCTTTGTACACTTCATAAACCAAATTCTAATTGGAGAACCGATATCCCACTGATCTGAAACAAGTCTCTCGTGATGAACAAGTAGCACTGTAAGTCAATCGTGAACCTGATTAAAGATGAAAAAATACCTACACTGAACACCTTGCATCAGCAACTGTTTGTAACATGTCCCTCAGAGAACAATTGGTGCAAAGCATGCAATAGCTCATAATTAAAAGCCTAGGAGTTTTGAATGACAGATGAGAACCTGTAAATCTCACCATGCAGATGCATAAATCTGGAAGCTGTGTTTTCCTGCCCAAGCAGCAGACAATTTATGCATCTTTGAGCAGGAGCCAAGTCATTTTAGTAGACCTATCCAATAGTGCAATAAAACTTCACTATTCAAGTCCTACGCAAGCTTAATTTATTCCTGTCAGAAAGTTTAATTGTACATTTCTGTTGCACAGAGACGTAAAACTTCTTATCTTCTGACTTACAGGAATCTTACGGCCAAGCTAGCGGCCCATGAATCAAATTGCAGAAAGATACTACAACATGGAGCGCTACCATCTTGCAGTCAGTCGTGTTTTCTTACAGTGATGCATTGCTGTAGTCATCAATCATGAGTTGTAGCGTTACAGGGTGAAAGGTCAACACAATTGATTACCCTTAAGTAATTTTTAAATAATGCGTACTCCAACTCGCTAGATTTCTGAACAAGATAATTTTGAGTTATGAAAAAAAGATGTCTGACCTCACTGATGACTTCATTAGATCCGGGACTGGGTTTAATGTTGTTCTGCGATGTTTGGAACGGTGCCTAACAACCCATCAAAAGAAATGATGAAATTACAAAATAAACCCCAGGAAAATGAGACTTCATCTAATGGGAGCTAAAAAGCTAAGACTCTATGCCGTTGGGAAAAACACTAGAGCTATGCAATTTAATTAAAAATGTGTTTATCTGGCGTGACTTTTGCCGTTTTTGTTGGATTCGTCACGAACTGCAGTTAATGATTTTGGACGTGTGCGTTATCATCAAGAGTGATGAACATTACAATGATGTTATCGTGGCTGAAACATGCCGTTTTACATGATCTGGAATTGAGAAATTATAAAATGTGAGAATTATAAATCAGTGCAGAGATCTCTGTTCGCCCTTGACCTTTCATGCAAGATGACTGCGGTTACAAAAAAGCTTTTTTGTGCATTCATAATTGGCCGTTTAAACGAGCGTGCTGGCTGTTTTAATTTGGGACCCTGTCCAAGGTTGCTCAGGCAGGAATGAAGATTGACACTTCGGGATTAAAACCAACATCAAATTAAATCTAAACACAGAGAAAGCTCAGAGAGGTAGCCGAGGGTAATTAGACGGTGAACGGCAGGAAGTTCTTATCCAAGATTGACATGCTCCATTACAGAGATTTGTACAGAGTCTAAGAAAATAGAGATGTATAATAGAGCAGTACTAATTTGAAGACCCTCCTTATAAAGGGGCAGGGGGTGGGGGTGATTGGGGGAATTTGGATTGGTTTGTTCTAGTTTACCACTTAAATTAATGCAAGCAGTTCTTGCATTTGTCTATCAAATAGTTTTTTCCAGTAAATAAAGACTGCTTGCTGCTATCCAAAGTGAAATGAGAAAAGTGTTTGTTTGTTTTTTATCTGAAAATTATATGGCCTTCATTGAATTCACTGCAATAAATACATATTATTTTTTATTATTTTTATTCTAATATATTTATATTTATTCGTAATGAAAAAAACAACACCAAAAAATAAAAACAATACTACAAATATAAACTATAATAAACAAACTACTGGGGAACACTTTAGAATAGGTAAGACTAGTTAACAGTTTTTCCCTATTAAAGTAAGGCATTAAAATGTGCAGAATTAACACTAATAAATGGCTAATAATCTAGTAATATGCTAATAAGCAACTTGTAGGTGTAACCGTAAAATTAAGTGTTACCAAACTGCATTTATACCAATAGCAAACCAAACTGAAGTTCTTATTTAAGTAGGCAACATGAATTTCTGTTGAACTTTGCATTTTGTCTGTATCTGAGGTCTGTATACTCAGGTGTGCATAATTCTAATATATATTTCAAGTTAATATTGCACCTATGCATTATTCCTGCTGAATAGATCAATAAAATCCTTCATCGCCTGTAGAAGAGGAGCAGTACTTAAGATGACACAATGCTCTCTGAATGTAGGACCGGTCCGATGGCGTACTTACTCCTGCTGAATTATGTTGCTGTATTGACCTGCTTTGCCCCTAGAGTTGTAGAGCTGTCTCATTGAGTCATTTAAAATTCCTTTCCACATGGCCAAGTGGACTGCAAATTTACATTTTCCACAAGGAACTGAACATATCTCTAAACTTGACGATTTTGTCTGTAACCCCAGAGGTTAACTGGCCTTGGTCGGAGCAGCTTGCCAGTGCCAAACTCCTGGGTTTGGCTGTAATAATTTAAACATAGGTTATGGAGTAAAGCTAATACGTTCCAAATGGGCGTCCTGCAACTTTTCATTTTTGTGATGTTTACACAGCTTTGCTGGTCTTGAGTAACGAGGCTGTGGCTCGATGAGATCTGAACATAGTCTTCCTGAACGCCTGATGGAGAGACACTTTACGCTGATATAAAAGGGCTACACAAGCACTGAATTTACAGTAGGTTATTGGCTGCTATGTTGTTCTTTTACATTGATTTACCATAATAGCTCTATACAGTTATTTTATTGTTATTTAAATTAATTTGTTGAAATCTAAATGTAATCTAAATGGTTAAGAAGTAATCAAATCAAATAAAACAATACAAAATGTACACAGTTATCACAGAAAATTTGTCTATAAATCAATCAATCAAATTAATCAATAAAAATTACTCTAAAAGGAAGGCAACAATATACTCTCAATAACCCAACAAATCTGTAAAAAACAGTAACTATGCATTTACAATTACTGTAAATTATTAATACTGTCCAATCATGAGAGCAGTGAATTTAAGCATTAAATAAATCCCAAATTTAGTCACAACTGTAAGAGGTAAACTCTTCACCCCACAATGAAAATTCTATCATTACCAATCGGAACTCCAATTAAGATATTTTGGAATAATCTGAGATCTATCTGACCCTAAATAGACAGCAATACAACTGAAATGATCCAAGTCCAGAAACTTAGTTTTTGTGATTCTCTCTAAAATGGCAGAAGATGTAACTCAGGGGAGAAGAATGGTTGAGTAAATTGTTATTTTTGTTTCTTTGTGTGTGAGTATAAGAGGGCACTAGCAGAGTGCGCATGCAGGTTTTTGCTGAAGAGCCGAGCCGGCGTCAGCGCAACCTCAGAGTCGTGGCAGGTGAAAGTGTAACCTAACCTAGTTACCCTTTCAGTCGACTCACTTCAACGTTTCATATTGGAACACCCATGGAACAGGCCTGGGACCGCGTTAGAAGAGCAGACTTCATCACCTGTCGGACATCGCCTCGGTCTGCTTCTGGATTGCCAAGAACTCCTGGGCCAAGTCCTCGACAGTGTCGCCAAATAGGCCGACCTGGGAGATGGGGGCCTTCTCGGCGTCCGGCACCTACTCCAGGTTCAGCCATAGATGTCGCTCCTTGGCCACCGCGGTGGACATCATCTGGCAGAGGGCACGCGCTGTGACTTTTTATTGCCCAGAGACAGAATCAGTCGCTGCGCGGAGTTCCCGCATTGCCCTCTGGTTAGGACCACGCTCGTGCAGCTCTTTTAACGCCTTGGCCAGCGTCGCCATCGCATGCAAGGCAGTATCAGCCTGTCCAGTGGCATAGTAAGCCTTGCCCGCCAGAGCGGAAAACAGCTTACATGCCTTTGGACGGGAGCCGGGGCTGACCCTGGCAGGAGGAGGCACCGCGCAGGCAGAAGTGCACCGCAACGGCAAGCTCCACCTGAGGGATCGCCGTGACGCCCTCCCGGTGCTGTTTCAGCCTCCCCATCTGACTCACCCTCTGATGCTGTCTAAGACATCTCAACCTCTCGGGGCGCTTCGAAGAGCCATCTGACCGTCAATAGACTACAAAACAACAGAAACGATCCCAGGTCCAGAAACATAGTAAATACATTGGTAAAACAGGATGTGATATCAGTAGCTCAACTTCAGTTACCCTTTCAGTCGAATCACTTCTACGTTACATATGGGAACTCGTCAGAGAGACCAATTGCCTTTGAGCTTTAAACAAAAGGCCAATGAATATTATTGGCATGCACTTGATTGCGCTCAGGTGCACCTCATCACGGCGTAAGTAAAAAGAAGGGTACGAGCGGAGTGCACATGCAGATTAATGATATAATGATATAAGTTTAATAATATAAGTTTAATTTTGGGGTGAAGCATGATGAAGGCGACCATTAGCAGATACATGGCCCAAAATATCCAGAAATGTCCAGTGTGGTCATATAGATTACAGACATACTGCTTTTTATAGCGCTGTAGAGCCCTTTACAAAATGGACCATGATAACCACAGCTTCCGCCAGAATACTGTAGGTAATGTAGTTATTTTTATTAAATTAAAACTGCGGCAAGCACTGTCATCAATGAAGCCAAAAGGAAAGAAACATTCAGAGAGTCATCTTACTTGACCTATATCCCATATTAATTACAGTTTTAGAAGGTTAACTGTACTGTTAACTGTGGTCTTTTTGGAAGGAAAAAAAAGGTACTGTAACCATGGTCAGTTTTTGTGTGGAACAAAAGTATTAAATGATAACAACAGTTTTGTTCTCTCACTGTTCTCTCTGTAAACATATGTGACCTTCAAAACAGCAGAGATATTCTATTAGCTGAGGTTCATAATATGGCCATTAAAAAATGCAGGTCTTTGCATTTTGCATGTTTTTTTATCTGAGGTTGGCTTTGCATGATTAAGTTGTGGACTATAGCGGCTGCCAACTTAAATATTCACACCCTGGCACCATAATACCACCTTCAATCTCCGCTTAGCTTGCGACGTCAAAACTTTTTTTCAACATTGTTTTTACTTCCTCTGAGTCTGTGAGTGCTGGACGCTGTTTCGGCGAGTAAAGTACAGCTGCGCTGTCGTTTTCGGTCTTTCACCGTTCACTGCTAATTTGCCACATTATGAAAATGCACGAGCAGGTGCAAGTGTTTGTACACACAAGCTAATTTGGATGGAGGTTCAGTCTGGGTTCAGGGGTTAGAGCTGCTTGTTGTGTTTGGCATTGGGCCGTTCTGTTCTAGAAATTTTGGCTTTGCGACTGCAAATATTTGCATCCCCCCATGATCAATCACATGTTGCAGTACTTGTCAAAGGTTACAAACATTACAGTTTTTAAATATTTTGCTTACATGTTGCAAGTCTCTTATGTTCACAGAGGCTGCATGTACTGTATGTACTGAAAATACAATAAAAAAAAAACTAATATTGTATTATTTAATTTGTTTAAACTAATTTCTGTGATGCATAGCTGAATTTTCAGCATCATTACTCCAGTCTTAAGTGTCGCATGATACTTCAGAAATCATTCTAATATGCTTATTTGCTTCTAAAGAAACATTGCTTATTATTAATGTTGAAAACAGCTACTTAATACAGTCTCAGAAATAAAGGTACAAAAGCTGTCACTTGGGTGGTACCTTTTCAAAAGGTACATATTAGTACTTAAAGTGTACATATTTGAACCAAAAAGGTACACAAGTATACCTGCTCCAGTGACAGATTTTGTACCTTTATTTTTGAGAGTGTATTTATACACAAACCATGGTACACTACCCTTTAAATGTTAGGGTTGTGTGTGTTTTCAGCAGAAATAACAGCCTGATCTTACAGCAATTCGTAAATATTTTTACAATGTGGCTAATTCATACAGATTCGTACGACCTCACTCTGATGTTATAATTTTTCTGATGGTTTATGCTTTCTAACTTTATTTCTACTTCATTCTACTACATCATCTGCTTATTGCCTCTACCACTGTAACACATTTACATCTACAGTTTCCGTTTGCAGTGTGTAGCCTATACATAAACAAACAGTATGTAAAATATATGGTTCTTTCTCTCTCTATACAATACATTAATTTTAGATAAATTTTTATTCTCACAATTTTTAGTTTTTCCGTATTTAAATATTAGTGTTTATCTAGTAGAGTCTGTTGTTGTTAATCTAGTTCACGTCACTCGGTTTTAGCCAATCAGACCAAGCAGCTGAGATTTTCCCATGCCTTTATCACTATCATCATTTCCTCACTTGTCACTGTTTTGCAACATACCGTTACTATAGCAATGCAGCGGCAGAATCCGGAACAAAGTCAGGATGACACGATCAGGTCAGCGGGTACAAGGCTCGGGAAGCCGCACTGAACTGGCATTCTCAGGAACGTCAGCGACCCTGCCTTGCTCTGAGAATGGCAGCTCTGTTTCTGGAGTGTGACAAAGATGTGCCTTTCCCTTCCATGCCTTTTTGAACCACATCACCTAAAGTCATGAGAAACTGCTTTGGCAGCAGGCAAGATGGTTGGGCATTAATTTGCATTATTTTATTGGTATATTTAATGTACGTTTTTACCTAAAACTTTATTTTCTGCACAAATGTGGGCATGTTAAGCATTTCATACAGTGGGTTAAAAGCAGTTTACGCTTTTACATCAGGCAGTTCACAAACAAATGACAGTCATGACCTAAATTTACTTTCCATTTACAATTATAAATCCTAAAATTCAGCATTTTTAACTTGCCTTTCACACCATCAGTTGTGATTTTTTCTTTAATCACTTACCCCCTATATCGTTACGAACTCATAAAAGGTTTTTTTTTAGTCTTCAGAACACAATTAAAGATTTTAAATGAAAACCGATAGGGTTCTGACTGTCCCACTGACTGAACACCGTCATGGTCCAGAAAGTACATAGTCAGAATAGTTCATCTGCCATCAGTTGTAAAAAAAAGAGTTGAGAGAGTTGGAGAATTAAAAGACTCTTGTTTCTTCAAATCAAAGCATAAATAGGTGTAGAAAATGTCTCACGGCTAACAGAATAGTTTATGTAGTTTGCGTTCCTCAACATGTCGCTACACAGATGCAGAGACAGAAAAAACTAATTATTGCATAAAATCATTATTTTTATTTTCCTTGCATACAGTAGAGTAAAGTATTCTTGTCATTGCTTAACATTCAGATTAAACCACTGATGGACTCTTCTGTCTTTCATGCTTTTCTGGACTTTGAAAATGTAATTTGGCAGTCAATGGGACAGTCACAAGCCACCCGGTTTTCATCTAAAACATCTTAAATTTTGTACTGAAGATGAACAAAGATTTTATGGGTTTAGAAGTGAACATTTAATTTTGGGGTGGAGTATCCCTTTAAGCTCTGAAAATCTTTTTTTTTTTTGCATCATATTAATTTAGACTTCAGTGAGACTGGTTGTTGACTACTGCATGCTTTCAGTATAATATATCTAATATAATATATACAGTATGAATCATTCAGATCAACTTGCAATCTTACAAACAGCTGCAGATTACGCACATGCGCGTCCTTTCACATGTAAACAAGTTTTACTACATTTCTTGATCTGGATAATTTCAGTTGTATTGCTGTCTATGGAGGGTTAGATGGCTTTCTGAAAATGTTTTTCCCCCCTACAGTTTTAGCTGTTTAATCATTTGTTTAACATGCATATGTTGCAGAAAATGCTGCCTCCACAGGCAACCCACAAGATTTTGGCTCACAAAAAGCATCTTTCTAATATCCGACAAAATCAGTTTTGGTGATGTATTACAGATAAACAAACTATTTAAAAATGACATCTTCCAGAGGAAATCGCACGCATAGAATAGACGTTTTGGCAGTGATCGTGTGCTACCAATGCCTGAGTAAATTCCAGACTCTCTTCCCCTACAGGGTCTGAACGTCTGAAAATGACAAACATCATCCTGCAACGCTTTCCTAATGCATTTTGACTTTGTGTATGATTTAATTTTTTAAATGGCTGTTTGGCAGCCACGACTGGCAGCGTTTTGTCGAGTGTGAAATGACAGCGAGCGTCTGGAGAGGTTGACCACATCTCTGCTGACATCTGCAGAGCTGCTGAGAGGAACTAATAATGTGGGACTGAAAGAAATGTTCTTTTGAGTTGAAGCAAACCAGTTTCATGTGCATCTCAACCAGTATTATCATTATGTTGTCTGTAGAAAGCTGTTTTTCTTTTCAGAACACACAGAGAGGATAATTGTATGGCTGAGTTCATGTTAATGAGCTCTGGCAGTCTGATTTAATTATTTATTTATATATATTTTTTTTAAAGAAGGCAAATAGGAAAAATACAAAAAAAATCCTTTTGAAGGAAATTTGCGTGGTGCATGGCTTTTGAAATTCCGTGGCATTGCTATAGGGTGGTAGCTATATATACCAAAACACTTCTGGCCGGTGGTTTTTTCAGGCCTGGGAAGGGTCAGAGACATGGAAGCTCCTGCTCCTTATCTCCACGTGTTGTTGGGAATTTCACAGCTGGGCATTGCTGCTGCGGCTGTCATTTCCGTCTCATTTCTGCCCAGGATATTACTCACAGGGTCAACAGACTGTAGGGAAAAATGGAGATCAGCACTGGGTGTGTGGGTAGAGTTACACCTGCTTGGAGGGGTGGAGCTTCCCGTGGAGGAAACAGGAAGTCACCCGTCTCAGCAGCATTTACGAATAAAGATGTAAAGACATTGCGCACTGTGATCTGCTGCTGTCATTTAATATTCAGGAAAAGTGTGATGTATTGATTTTGGTTTGTTTGTTATTTACATTTTAAAAAATATATAATTTCAGATCATTTTTTAAATAATTTTTGGTTCTATTAAATAATATGTAAAAACTAGATGGTTTCAGTTTTTTTTTTTTTTTTTTTTTTACAGATATTACCAATGCGTTAAATTAAATCAGTTGTGACAGTGCAACTATTTTAGGTAACATGATTCTTTTAAAGCAGTTACCCTTTCAGTCGAAGCACTTCGACGTTACATATGGGAACTCGCCAGAGAGACCGATTTGCCTTTGAGCTTTTACTAAAGGCCAATGAATATT
>JAUCMU010000013.1:5174757-5197088 GCA_032275025.1 Enteromius treurensis
TAAATTAAATTAAATTAAATTAAATTAAATTAAATTAAATTAAATTAAATTAAATTAAATTTAATTTAATTTAATTTAATTTATGTGTGTTTTTATTTTCTATTTATTTATTTGTTTATATTTACCTTTTACTTTTGTATTTAATTTGTTGGTTGTTTATTTAAATATTTAATATTTTAATATCACACCATAAAAGGTGTGGATTTTTATGCAATTTCATAAATTTTTGTTGTGTTCCAAGTTCAAATTAGATCAAGCAGCTTAGTAAGACCAATTGGTCAGGTTTACTTCTGTGTATTATAATATATGCAGGAACCGAGCTGCAATCTTGTAATGGCATCAATTTCACTGTATTTAAATTGACACTGTATTTTTTTTTAGTAGGTTTTTTTTTTTGAGGAAATTCTTTGCATTGCTGGCAGGACTTCTGTAAATCTAAACAGGTTTGCAGGTTTTAAATGCCCAGCTTGGACAGTAATTTAGACGTAGCTTTTGGTCTCCATGTGTATGCAAGTCCGTTTTGAATTATGACATGATAAAGAGAGTTATTGTTACATCTGTAAACATCATATAAGCCCTCTGAAAAGCAAGAACATCCATTAATTACACACAGAGCTTAGAGCGATCATGGAGGGAACAGGTGCTGATTGTCTCTGAGCGAGTGCTCCGTGCCCACAACACCCCCTATTATATCCCCTTACCCAATGATCCGAGAAACACACAACTATATTTCTGAGAGAACAGGCCGCAGCTGTGCGTCACACCTCATAACGCCTCACCGCTGCAGCGCTACAAAGTTTTAGATGAGTAGGCATCAGCGGAGAGTGTTTCTAGGAATGTGAGGAGCCATATTGTTTCACGGTTGCTGTAATGTGCTGTTTGAAGTGTATGATTCAGCGCTAGCTCATGAGTAATGTGACAAGAATCCAAGTTAATGAGTTTGATCAGGATTGTCTGGTCCTCACATGAAAAGAACACTTCAAAAAATTGTAAAAATTATGAATTAAGAGCTTTAGTTGAAACATGCCCCTTCTATAGCAAGAAGCTGAATGTCTCAGTTCATACACATGTAGACATACAATATTAAGTCTAATATTTTATTCATGTTTATTCATATATTTTATCACAATATCTATATGTTTTTACACCATTGTTACAGTAGGTTAAAGGTGAAGAAAGTGTGTACAGGAGAGTCAGGAACCAGGAAATGTAGGTCACGAATGTGTTAATAGTGAACTCGAAGTGAATGATATACTGTGCGGCTGATGGCATTGAATAAAAGGGGAACCGAGACCTGGAGGAGGGTTGAAAGCAATGGGAGTCTACCTCTGGCCACCTCTGGCCCTCAGAAAAACTAAATGAAACCCAGTCTCAGCGCAAAGCTCATTTTAATCATTAATTTGACAGTGTGTGTGAACATCTGCTTGACAGCACTTTGCTGACATGCAGTCTGAAAAGCATTATTGTTCTCTGTCACACATTTCTCTAAAACTCCCACCCAAAACCTTTCGTCAATCGACAGCAGCACAGGAAATAGTTTTAAATGTGTTTTTTCATCGCAAAAGTTAGGTAAGCTCTGTTAACATTACTGTAGTATTTAAATAATTTGGGCGGTGTTTGAAAATAAACCCACTCTGTGACGTAGAAAAGTGGGGGCGTTTAAACAAGCCATTTTAGGAGTGTGGACAAGTTGTAATTTTTATAAAGACTATTTCTTTGGTTTTGAAATTTTAATCTTTGCAACTTCAGAGACCTTATCTATAAAAAAAAAAGTAAAAAAAGAAAAGAAAACTTGAAATCGCATCATATGAACCCTTTAACTACAATATTGTAAATGTTGTTTTATTGTGTGAGCTGACATTATCGAGTATGTCATGCATGTTTAAAAGCATTTACTTCATGATTAAGAAAATTAGGATGCACTTAAATTCCTACTTATTTCAATTTACGGAAGCAACATCAAAACAAAATATTAGCAACTTGTTGGTCGTTTCATTTTGGTCTGAATGAAAATTTAAATTCACTCTTTGCCACTTTTTTATTTGGTAAAAATGACAGTTTCCCCGGTAACACTGTAAACAGCACCTTGTTTTGACCTTGCATGTATGTCGAACTGTTGTTGGGAACTCCCAAAACCAAAATATGAACCTATCATTACTCATAACTCAAAAAAACACTGTAAAGGTCTTGGGTGGGTTTTTAAATACTGAGACTGAAGCCGTTGGGTTAGATGTCAGTGTATTCACCTGTCTGCAGTGAGAGAGTTGTTCATGATTATAATTTGCACAGCAGTTTATTTAAAACAATTAAGTAAATTGTGTCACATACAACAATAATTCTCTCACATACTTTGGTGTTTGGATCATCTCCAAGGCCAAGCTGTAAAGGTAATGTCCACAAAGCAACCCCAGGGTTTCACCTGTATTTAGAATATTTATAAAATATGCACAGTTATATATTGATCTGTTTTATAACAGGTGTATACTTAATTTCTACAGAGTGGCCATTGTGCAGAAGGTCGTGTGAGAGCACCAATTGATGCCCCAATTGAGTGGGATTTCAGCTTTGTTATGGGCGTCCCTCAATCCCATTCAACCAGTGTCTCTTTTCAGGGGAGCTCTGTGTTAGGGATGCTCTTTGGAGCCATTGACTCCCCATTGTCTGTCGAGGGGCCCTGCTGTCCTGCTCCTTTGTTATGACAGTTGGGCAGCCTTTATACAGACTAAATAAGATAACTCAGCTGTTCATTTGAGGGACTAACCCCTCAACCTTGCAACACCCACATCAACCCCCGACCAGTATCAACAGAAGCCCTTAAAACCCCCCAAAACTGCAGGTCCCACTCTGAGCCTCCACACATCACAGCAGCTCAAGAAACTACACCAGTGGTTCTCAGCTGGATTTGTTTAAGGAACCAGTTTTACATTACATGCTCATCAAGGACTACATGTAACTCATATTTAATGTAGTCTGGATCAGATCCATTTAAATTGTGTCGTAACTGACCTAAGGTACAATAATTTAAGTAGCTATACGAAACTGTCAGATTATAGTTATCATTTTACCGGAGTTGGAGAGTCTGGTCTCTGGTAACAGGTCCAGTGAGGCTGTGAAAGTGTGAGGACAGCTCTGCTCAAACACTGCTATCCCTGACCCTGACACTGAGGCTGACTGTGGACTAACATTTACTCTACATCACCCATCCTGCTGATTTCCGCCTTAACCAGAGAGTCAACATCCTGATGGAAGAGAGCGCACGTAAACATAGTACGGGAAAACACAACATTATACACAATAAGTTTGTACGAAGACTACCGATCTGCATGTGAAAGAGAGGATGAGAAGAGGTTCAGAGAAGGAAAGAAGAAACACAACCGAACTATATGAATGGACTGTGCTGAGAGCGGCTTTACCAAATAAGATCTTCTTAGAAATGGGAGTGAATTTCTATGTGTCGATCTAATCCTGCCTGCTGTGCGAGAGAAAGAGTTACTGAATAACCCAGTTCACCGCTCATCTCCTACAATCTCTCTCCAACTACTGACCCCTGGGTGCCCTAACCCGAGTTTAGAGGTCACATCCCCCTCTTTCGTTATCTCTCTTTCACTCTCACCACTATTCACACATGTACTATAATACTACAGGTTCATATGTAAGTCATTGTATATGTTATGGTTACATACGCTTATTTAGTACTTGTACTAAAATAAATGGTGACAAACCCTTATTGATCACTTTTAAAAACAAAGGTTCTTTATTGGTATTGATGACTCCATGAAGAACATAACATCCATAAAGCCTTTTCATTTCACGAAAGATTCTTTATAGTGGAAAAGGGTCTTTAGATCTGTGTTCTTCAGAAAAAAAAGAAACACTGTTCAATGTAAGGTCCTTTGGGAAACCCAAAATGGATCTTTGAGCAGTGCCGTCCTCACACAAAAATGTTGTGTTGCGTCTAACACAATCTGTGTGCGCTCTGTGCGTCCAGTGGATAGGCTTCTCCCAAATTTTCAATTGTAAGAATATTTCACAAAATTCCTATTTGAAGTTAATTTTTGTTAAATAAATATAGCTTTGGTCAGCATATTTGTGATTTGCTATTATATTATATCTCATGGCATAAACGTTGCACTTTTTAGTGAGACACAAAATATGTACCAATAAGTACATATTACTGCAGTTTCCAAAGGAAATGAACACTAGAGGCAGTAAAACTCCTTTTCACACAAATTTACAGAGTTTTGATTAATAAAGCATAATTTTTGCACCATTATTTGAAGAATGTTATGTTATGACTTCAAAATAATCTAAATATGCTGGGAGATTTGAAAACTAATGTTTTTTAATGTTGGCATCACACAACTCCAGCTTCATATCTATGTGTTTTCGTAGACGATAGCTTTGTTCGGTAGCTCACAGAGTACAGAGATGTACTTGAGAGACGAGGAGCTCCGGTTTGAATCCCGTGTAACTACGGTTTCGACAAAACTCTTACTGTGTAAAAGTTAGTTGAAATGACACGGTTGCATCAACAAATACGTTTTTATATCAGTTTTGCATTTGTTAACACTATCGGGTGGGTTTAGGGTTGGATTTGGTGTACAACATGATAGAGCATTTACTTTTAGCAACAGTCCACATATATTTCAATTATGACCGCCACAATACATACCTATATCAACGTAATAAACTGTGCCTGGGTTCACATATTGAACCTGTGTTTTAGCAGCACTCAATGCCACTCTTTGAAACTTCAACGAAACATGCAGTAAGGCACAAAAAGTGCACATAGGTACATATTTCTATAAGACCAGGCTGATATTTTCTTTATTCTTCTAAGCTGCATTTCCAAAACGCAACTATTGGAAAGTTCCGTCGTTACCAAAAGTGTAACTAATAACCATAGTTAGCCAACAAAGGTTTTGGGAAACGCACCCCAGGTTGGTTTGTTGTGATCATTTGAACAGAGTGAAATTTGGAGACCCGTATTGCAAACAGTCTGGTCAATATTTGTGCAGTATTGACTGCGGATCTGCTTTTATGTTTGAAGGCAGAGGGGAAAGCAGAACAAACTTGACCTGTTGTGATCTGAGATAGAGGAACCTAAAAACACTTTCACTGGGATGTCACTGTGTTGTGCTCATGAGGATCTTCAAGGGGAAAGTTGCCAGGATCAATGCTAGGAATAAAACACACACACACACACGTGTTGGTTTTTGTGATTTATGGGGACTCTCCATAAGCGTAATGGTGTTTATACTGTACAAACTGTATATGGTATTGTCCTACACTGACCCTACACCTAAACTTACCCCTTACAGGAAATTATGTGCACTTTTAGATTTTCAAAAAACACC
This sequence comes from Enteromius treurensis, assembly GCA_032275025.1. Taxonomy (NCBI): domain Eukaryota; kingdom Metazoa; phylum Chordata; class Actinopteri; order Cypriniformes; family Cyprinidae; genus Enteromius; species Enteromius treurensis. Next base: position 5,180,115 of record JAUCMU010000013.1, read on the forward strand.
ATTTAGTATGTTTTTAGGCCTTTTAAATTATGGGGACACTGGAAATGTCCTCATAAATCAACTTCATATTGTAATACCTATGTCATACCCATGTCATAAAGCAAATTTGTGTCCTCATAAACACAGACACACTGGGATTCCATTTTTTATGGGGACACCCAAAACTGTATTTCTATCCCCTTACCTAAACCCTTCTCCTAAACTCCAAATTTTCAAAAACTTTTTTTTATCTGTTTTGCATTGGTACAAAAATGATTTTCACTTAGAAATCAGCTGAACATTTCACAGGTAATTTACAAAGAAAATGCATTTTGAAGCAGAAAGACTGAAATTGTATTTTATTGCAATATATTCTTTTGAACAAATAAATAAATAATCAATAAAAATACATCAATAAATCAATAAATACAGGCTAACATCGACCAATCAGAGTCAAGCATTCCAGTGCGCCATATAATAATGAATAAAAAGTGTTAACAGGACTAAAAGTATCCTGAAACATTCCTATTGCTGTTGAGTTAGAAATCTTTTGTCTGTCAAATGACTAAATCTTAATCTAAATATTTTTTGACAGTTATTTTCATCGGCTAAATCCAGTCTCATTCTTGTGATAGCAGGTGTGGACGGTGGGAGGCCGGAAAAGACCTGTGACCATAATACTGCCATAACTCACAGTCAACACAACACGGAGGGGAAATGTTTATGGTACCCAACGCTCAGTGTAAATGTTAAAGGGGTTCGGCGCAGCACCATTAAAATGCCGTTGGAAAGCTGTTTCCTTGGCAATGGCTCTGCAAGCACAAGCTGTATAAAATCTGTTTGGGTTGGGAATGCCATTGTGATCAGATATATGTGCCAACCCATGTTGCCATGGAGGGCGGGACCGCTCAGGAACGCCTTTTCATGACTAAGCCCCTTTCTTCCCCTTTCCCAGGAGTCATTCATTCTGGATTTAATTTATCACAGACAGGGATGATCAGATCAACCTTCTGTTGCCTAACCTCTGCACCTCTCTGCTCACTTCTGACTAACTTTAACACCCATGGCCTAATTCTAACCAGCTTGCTTTGGTCTGAAAAGACAACAATATATGTATTCTTGACAAAGAAAGCAGATCTGATCAGCACCCTTAGATCTGATTTTAATTTGGGCTTCACGTCCTCTCTTGAACTCCACACGATCTCAGCAGATGGGCCACAGATACTGATGTCATTTCCTGGATCTTTCTAAAGTATGCGCATAGTAAAACGCAACGGACCCCATAACTCTTTCCATGTTCGCTTCAATTTAAAACTTCATCAGTCAGAAGCTTCTTTTTAAAAATAAGTAAACAAATTGAGAAAAAAATAATTTTAGACAAGTACAATGATTCACTGATGGCTTTAAGCTTCAGTGATATGGTTTATAAGATTTACTGTAGATTATACGTGAATAAATATCACAATGCAAATGCACAGTAACAAATATTATTACATACAACAAATTATCCAGTAGTATTGTTAATATAATATTACTAATCTGTTTATTTTAATTAATTGTATTTTAAAAAAATATTATAACTACTTAGTCTCAGCAGTACATTAAATGATCGAAATTGAATGTACAAATAATTAGCACAATGCAATTCCACAATGACAAATATTATTAATATGTGCATATAAATGATTCATTTTCATTTCCATTGCTAGTATTTTGAATTAATTATTGATAGAATTGGTGATATATTATTAAGATTTAGAATATAGTTAAATATTATTAAAATATATATATATATATATATATATATTCGTGGGGGGCATGCAGGGGCCCTACCCTCGCTAGGGTTCATGCCACTAGGGCTCGGGATCCGCCGAGCTCCCGGACCGCACACCAAACATGCTTTATTACTATTATGAGGAAGCGCGAACTCTTGAAATTATTGTTATTATGACATTATGACGTCTCTGTGTGTGTGTGTGAGGGAGTGAGTGAGTGAGTGAGACAATAATAATCTTAATCAATAATGATAATAACAATAGTTACAATAATCTTCTAAAATGAAATCTAAAGCATTCATAGACAAGGCTGATGCAGCAAAATGTGAATCTTTCCAGACAGAGGAAGAGCAAACGCTATGCAGGAGTCATGCAAAGGTTGCTAGGCACTGAAAGCACTGCAGTCTGCTCTGCAATGACTGTTACGCACTTGCATGTTCAGCGCATGCTGTGAAGTGCCTATCCAGACGTCTGCAGCGCTCGCGCCACAAGAATGGATTCATTCACTGGTGGCACATGTCTATAATTTCTCGGTCGTAAGTCCGCATCTCTGACTGCATGTCTAGAGAAGTCTTGTTACTGAACTGGAAAAAAAGACGCAAGATCATCCAATTTTGCATTTTTAGGAGAGAAACCGGGAATTAAGTGACATTAAGTGGCTTTTACATTGCACTGCAGACAAGTTTAGAGGTTAAAGACAAGAGAAAATCTTTCCAAATCCAAAATTCTTTTCCGATCCAGAATTTGGGACCAATCCTGACCAATCAGGATTGATTGTGGTTCAAATGCTGCTGATTTTCTTAATGGGAAAGAGAGAGTTTAAGCACAACAGCTGTGAAAAAATAGTGTCATGTAGGTTGTCTGCAGTCCAAACCTCATCTCCTTGGCTCCAAGCAGTCTTGCTCTTGTTGCTCCAGTATCATCGGTGGCGTCTGTGGGGATAACAGATCACACGTCTTTTGTGAGTGTGGGGTTGCACGAGGGCCAATGCTCAGTAAATCAGCACCAGTGGAGTGCAGAACTGGACAGAATCAGCAACAAGTGTGTTCTGGGACCAGACACAGAGTATAGCATTTAAAAGGCCTGATGAGAGAGAATTTACACAAGAAAGGCTTTTTCTATAATTGATTGATGGCAGTACACTCTTAAAAATCAAGGTGCTTAAAAGGTTCTTCATAGCGATGCCATAGAAGATATTTTTAGTTCCGCAAAGAACCATCTCTTTCTTACATTTTTTATAATCTAAAGAACCTTCTTTCGATACAAAGGACCATTTAAAACTATTAAAATTATATTGTTTTATTGTATCATTGTTTTACTGTAATTTTCGAATAAAGCAAAAATGCAACACTGATTGTCATTTTTTTACATACATAATTAAATATTATTCATCCATTATTCTTACAAACAAAAAATCCACTTCAATTCATGAAAACAATTTCTAAATCCCTAACATTAAAACCCAGCAGCCCTCCAATTCAGAAACCTGCAGCCAAAACCAGCCTTGACTCAAGCATCAGTATCTGTTACTCACTTTCTCCCTCTGTTGGTCAACAGCGATTCCCACTGACCCAGTCAAGCACTTGTCTGTCAGCCTGTAGTGGTGTTAAGTGAACTTGCAAGATAAAAACAATTACACATAACATTTGCCAGCATAAAAAGATGTTTGTGGTTTCCCATAGCAAATACCATGTTAAAACCTATGATAAACTTTTACTGTGACTATGCTGACAGGAAACGACTTAAAGTGAAACCATCACGACTGATTTCACACAAATGCCTAACACGAAGACAAACCTGTTTTATTTGTCTACGCAAGCCTAGTAAATCGGATTTTACCTTTAAAAACGCTGCGCATTACACTGACTCTTTATTCTCATCATATTAAATGACAACTATGCATCACATAATTAATAATAATAATAATAACATGCCAGAATAACAGCGATGTCTGTGGTCTATTTTTGTCCAAAGCTGTCAAAAATGCTAGACATCCTATAAATAGCATCATAACCACAAAGTACTTGCGTTTGGGGGCACTGAGGCCAGGGAAAATACACCTTTGCCAAAATCATAAGCGGTATACCTCAAGCACGGCGAATAGTTGCCGCATTGAGTCCCTCTGGAGAACTTAAAAAAAAAAAAAATACTTGGCAGCCAAGAGCAAGAGAAAACATATATGCATGCACTAAACCCGCCTTTATCTGCTTTCTCACACATCAAAACCTCCCCCAAATGACGCGCCGCCCCTACCAAACCCTTCAGGAGTCAGTAAATTCAGCATTCCCTCTCAGACTCAATTCAGAGTGGCATCCACGGGGGTCATCAAACGGAGCTGAACTTCACGTTTAGATGAATTCACTGCACGCAGAGGACCGGGACTGTCATTCAGACTCACTTTACTGGCTGGAGCGCGCGTACTTCATCTTTATCTGATGCTGCGTAAAAGCTGGCCGTGGAAACCGCTACATGCGCTCTGAAGAAATCGCATCAGAGGATACCGCTCAGTGTGAGTTTGCTGCCACTACGTATAAACTATATCAAGCACTTGCGCTTGTTTACACGAGGAGACAAGAACTGTTGATCCGGACAGACCTGCTTCTCATCCAAATGGATGCGCAATGATGGATTAATCGCTTTTCGGTGCTACTTTTCCGCGCGGTGCCCTGATAAACTCCTCCTGAGGATTTTACGCCAGCAACCTTTACCTGATTTATCCTCTCAAGATGTCATCGGGGTATTTGATAAGGTCACTGCTTATGCTCTTTCTAGCACTCTTCTCCGCCAATGCGAGCAACTGGCTGTAAGTCAATATCGCTTTCTTCATTCATGTGATATTTTGACGTCTGGGTTGACTGTTATGACTAAAATCAGTCTGATTCTTAAAATCAAATGTCAGATGCAGCATGCGAACAACAAATCTTAAGCTAGGCGAACTATATAAGATATCTAAATTAGACTACAATTGCTTGCAAGCGCAGATGACATGAGACATGAGCCTGCAAAACAGTTGTAAACTTTATCTGAGAAGTGTAAAGTAGCCATTTATTGAAAATTAAAATGACAAAGCATGCACTGTACGGACAACACAAAATATAAGGAAATGAAACCGGTTATTTGGAGACGTTCAGTTCACTTGCTTTTGGCACAGCCGCGCACGGCGCTGGTTGCGCGCAGCCCGGAGAGCAACGCGTGAATGTGACAGCAGTAACAGCACTCTTCAGTGCTGAAGAGAGCTGTATAAATGAATCGCTTATGATAATTCACGATTATAGCAAAGATCATAAATCAGTGACGCAGTTTTGATGTTTAGCTATATAGTAAAGAAGCAGAATAGCATGCTTTGTTACGGCCATATCAAGATGGTAGCATTTCTAGGTGTTTAGGATTATTTATCTGTATCCTCGGGGCTCTATCCAGATGTAGTTGAGTTTTCGATGGAAGAGTGTTTTTTAACTAAAGGCGTGGTGACAGGTTTGAGACATGTACAGACAAGCTTCACACTAAAGGAAAACCTCCTACCTGTCTACAAAATATGATCATTCTGACAGGAGCTTGTACACTATTCCAACCCCATCTCAGGACAGGTATTAGCAGGTAGCCAAATAGACATTAGACAGGTTTTCTTTAGCAAACAAAAAATGTGATCGCTTCGAGTTATATGAGCAACACGTGGTCAAGAAGCTGAAATGTCGTCTAACGACACATATTAAGGAAAACAGTTCATTGAACTTGAATGCCGTGAATGTGCCTTCAAGGTTTGATAATGACTGTAAGGTTTAAGTTTACGGTTAATTCGAACAGGGAAATGGCACAATATCTAAACCACATTAAAGGTAATTTAATGAATTCTTCAAATAAAGTAGAAAAATGTTGCTTAGTGTTAACTGCATGACACATATGGTGAATTTAAAACATTTCAGCAAATTTGTAGCTGAAGAAGATTCATCTTCAGACATATTCCAGAGGTAAGCTTTCGAAGCAACATAGCAGTCTTCCTTTAGTTCAAATGAAATAAACAGGTGATTCTATCATGACTGCAAACTTTTTCTGTTTCGTCTCCCGTTGGTTGCATATAAGAAGCCCTTGGATTATTGTGCAGCAAATCTAAAAAAGAATAAAATCTGCTGTGTAGTGGGTTAGGTGTAGACTTTAAAACATTACCGACGTTTCATTATAAGTTCAGCGTTTAGGCTTCTGAGCTCTTTAAAACACTAGATAAAAACTTTCATACAACGAGAGAAAAACTTTTCTTTTTTTTTGATGCTTAAGCTGTAAAGCCTTTGTAGTTCTATTGTGAAGAGTGATTTTTAGAGTGTGCATTAAATGACTTTCTCCTGTTTACTAGGGTGTACAAGTCCACTCTTTACTCAGTAGTCATTATTAAATGTACAGTCGAGAGCTTTTCATTTGTGTGAATGTATTATTCTTGAGCACATCCATCAGCACCTGTAGAGGGTTGAGGTGCAGGTGCAGCTCACGAGAGCGGTTCTGCACCTGCACATCTTCAAACCTCCATCAACAACGTGTGCTTGTTCATGCAAATATGAGCTTGCATTGCTTTATAATATTTTATGAATGACCATTTGCAGGCTGTTTGTATTGTATTATTAAACAAACTCTTTCCTAAATAAACACTGCAGAAAGTGGCTTGCAAACCTTATTCTGGTGCATTTTAATAAGCAACGGCTATTGCAAAAGTAATCATTGATCAACCTTCAAAATCCTTAAGCTGCGGGATAAACATTTCAAATGACATTCACCAAACTGTTCCAACTTAGTGTCTTTTCTATCTGATTGAACGGTTTCCCTGCTGCAGACGACTGACTTCTCTTGAAAAATCCTGACTCCATTAATCTATCCAATAGTTCAACCAAGAAACCCTGCTCCTATATGAGCCATTCAAGAAATGGATGAGTTTGTTTCTCTAGGGGAACAGATTTGCACTGCAAAAAATGCTTGCTAAGATTTTTTGCCTTATTTCCAGCCAAAATATCTCAAAATTCTCAAATCAAGAAGGATTTTCTAGACAAGAAACAAATACTGTCTTGTTTTCAGAAAAAAAAAAAAAAGCTAAAATTAAGTGAGTTTTTACTTGAAACAAACAAAATAATCTTACCCCATTGGCCGATTATTTTGCTTGGTCTAAAGCAAAAAGTTATTTTATTTTAGCTTGTTTTTTGTCATTTTTTCTTTTTTTCCAATTTGAAGAATATGAAGATATTTTGGCTGGAAACAAGGCAAAAAATCTTGTCTTAGAAAGCATTTTTTGCAGTGTGGAGAAAAAATTCACTTGCTCAAAACTCTGCAGTCTATAGGTGCAAACAGATGTCAATTAACATTTTGTGAAGTGAAAAGCTGCATGTTTAAGCTGCTTGAAGAAATATGTTTTTAACTTCAAACTGGCTTATAGCTAAAATATAAGCCTTCTCTGCATTGTTTTCCTGTCTTAAATCAGGAAATAAATATACACAGATCAAGAGCCCAAAAAGAAACCAACATGTTGGTGGATTTTGATGTGAGACGACAACAAGGGATGGACTTTTTCACTGGAGAAAGCATTGATATGGATTATGGATGTGACGGGGGAAAGTTAAAATGCCTCACAAACATGCTGCTTTTAATTTAACTAGATGCTAAACGATGAGTCCTGTGAAGTACTTGCGAGTAATTGTGTGTTTTAGACTCTCATTCTGATGGCATAAGAAACCGACTCATCTCAGGATGGCCTCTGAACATTTTAATGAACTATTAGATTCTAAACCATTTCTTTAACCAACAAAAGGCAACTTTTTCACATTTTTAAATTTTCCTTTTCTAGTGTCATGATGCAACAATTTCAATACTTAAGAAAGAATTGCATGGTGTTTTTTTTGTTTTTTTTTTGACATGCTGAGGTCACAAAAGGTTTACTAATGTAAAAAAGCACTTGCGGTTACGATTCTGAATATAATGCCAAACCATGCAGTTGTATTTGTTTGGGAAGTGATCTCTCATTGGATGGGATGGAAAGAACAGTGGTTGAGACGTTTGCACGGGACGGTCAATAAATAGTTCACAGCTGATGAGCAACATGAGAAGAGAGAAACCTCTAATGCGAAATACATCCTGGCGCCGAGCACTGATAACACAAATAACACCAGTGACAACAGGGTAATGAAGCTGTAAAAGCTGCTGTCACATACCACCGCTCATACAGCAGCCTATTAAAAGGTTAATTTGGTAAAAAACAACTCCTCGACTAGCCTAATAAAATGTTTAAGATGGCATACAAAGACAGATGATGGACAAATACAGTAAAAGAAAGACTTAAAAGATGAATCTCTTAATTGAGAGCCCATTAATAAACTCTTAACACTAACATCTCAAGTTATTTTCTCTTAGAAACAAAATCACACCTAAACAGATTTAAATACGACTCCGTACTAATCTACAGTTTACCTCTTGAATCGATGTAAATTATATTTAAATATCTAATATTTTATCTTTTGGTTTTGAAGGACAATAGGCAAAGCTGAATTAATCTGTGTAGATTATTAGTTTCATATTTTATTGTATTTACGTCACTGATGATGAACATCTGGTACGTTCAACCCAGGAAATATAAAAAGTGTGATTTTTTCTCTTCTTGGACATCAATTAGAATTAATATGACTGATTGAAGTTAATTGACATGTTCAGTTAATTGTAGTAATCTTAGGATATTGTCAATAAATGAGATAACACTGCCCTCTAGAGTTAAAGACATCCACTATAGTGTAAATGCAATAAGACGCTTGCCTTGAAACACTAGGTAAACGCTCGGAACTTAAAGCAAACGAGCCAATGACTTTTTGGTACATGTGCTGTGAATAGTCTGCAAGACCTAGAAATCCCAATGAGTCACTGAGTTATTGAGGAAACAAGAGCTGTTTATGAGAGAAACACTGTTGTGCAAGAATGACACATCTGTTTCTGAAAACATGTCGCGTACTGTGATGGATGATTGATTCAGATCTTCGCTCCTTTCTGTAGGACATCTTGATTGTATTTTCAATCTTGACTGTCATCATTTTTACACTACTGTTTAAAAAAAAAAAAATCACACAATTAATACTGTTATTTAGCAAAAATGCATTAAATTAACTGTAAATTAATTTATAATTCTAATATTTGACATAAATGCTTTTCTTTTGATAAAGCTTTCCACAAAAATCTTAAGCAGCACAACCATTTTCAACATTGGTAATAATAAATGTTTTGGAGCAGGAAAAAAAATAAATAAATAAAATAAAAATCACGTGACACTGAAGACTCAGGAAATAGATGAAAATTCAGCTTTGCATCATATATATAAATAGCATTTTTAATTACCAGTCGTAAGTGTTAATTTTCCGAAATTAAGATTTATACATGATCTGAAAGCTGAATAAATAAGCTTCCCATTGATTTGTTAGGTAGGGCAATATTTGACAGAGATACAACTATATGAAACTCTGGAATCTGAGGGTACAGAAAAATCTAAATGCTATGAAAATCACCTTTAAAGTTGTCCAAACGAAGATCTTATCAATGCATATTACTAATCAAAAATTAAGTTTTTATATTTTCGGTAAGAAATTGACTAAATACCTTCATGGCACATGATCTTTACTTAATATCCTAAGGATTTTTGGCAAAAAAAAATAAAAATAAAAAATCAATAATTTTACCCATACAATGTATTTTTGGCTATTGCTACAAATATACCCCAGTGACTTAAGACTGTTTTTGTGGTCCAGGGACACATATATTACATTAGAAAGCTGTTAAAAACTGACAATATTACTGATTTTACTGTAGCGTTAATCAAATAAATGGAGGTTTATGGTTCTGAGAGTCTGCTGGCATGTTGCTGTGTCACTAATAGCCCTTTGAGTGGTTGCACACTTAATGCAATTCATCATCTGCCCTGTGAAAATCAAATCTGATTGATTAGAAAAGGAAAATTCGGAAAATAACTTAATATATCATTTCTGTCAGTGCCACAAATGGTGCAGGACGAGTTTTTGAAAAAGTATGAGCAATGCCAACATTCATGAATTATAGTAACAGCAATAGTGTTTCTGCTCAGAACAAACTACTTTAAATATCTTTAAATGGAGGTAGTGTTTAAAAATGATTATAATAAAACTGGAAATACATGGGTGAAATACGAAGCCCAAATATGCATCGGTTCCCTTAAATGCTTCTATCACTGACTTTATTTCAGAGAAACAGCTTTTAATACGCAGACCTGTGACGCACAGCTGACAAATATGTAAATATCAAATATTATGGTAAACATCATGAAATTGTGGCACTTGGACGCCGTAGCACACATATTTACTTGCTGTCTGTAGCTTGAACAAGGTCTGCTATTTACTTTCAGCGATTTACAGCAGAGAGACAGGAAATGTCAACATCCATCGTTTGATTATTCAATAAACTCAAGACACTGAGAGGAAGTGGGTTGCAACATATATCTATACACTACAATTCAAAAGCTGTACTTTTCATTCATAATGTAATCCTGAAAAAAAGGAAACAGGAATGAATTACATTTTAAAACACCTCAAGACATACATACAATAGTTATTTTGAATTTTATTTAAATGCATAAATGCAGGCTTGGTGAGCATGAATGGTAGTGCATGTTATATAACTTTAAGTACGTTTATACGTGGACGACGTGTACACGTATGCTCTTTTTCTCTCTCATTCTCTTCCAAAATCTCTCGTACGGCATGGTTGCGTGCTAAGTCGCGCATGGCTAAGCCATCTGGAGCCAACAGTGCTCGAAGGCCAGGGCAATGTAATACAACACAAACATGACACAAAAGGAAGAAGGCACCGTGCTCCAGGTGGAATGCTCCCGCAAAAACCTCCCAGAAAGCACAGAGGAAGGCATCTCCCATTCTTTCACAAAATCCCACAGTCGGCTCCCCTTGTTTTCCCAAACTTAGCACTGCGATTAGCGAGCAGCTAGAATCGGAAAGCAGTGAAAACAAGATTCTCTCAAGGTCTCAGACAATCTTTTTCCCAGACAAATACGCAGCGGGCCGTTCTTCAGGTGTTTGTTTGTCAAAATCCCGAGCTTGATACGAGCGCGAGTCTTACGAGAGCATCTGGCACTGATATATTATATTCCAGCGCTTATCCCGCCAGAACGGATGGGCCTCCTCTGCCATTTGGCTGCCAGATTCATTATCAGGTCAGGATCACAGAGCTAATTTACTGGTGAAACAAACAAAAGCTGTAAACACGCATGCAAGAACATGCAATCGTCAACAGATGCAATAAAAAAAAAAAGAGAGTCAAACACCCTCCGAGCAGAATGCATGTGCATCTGGTCGTTCCGCTGAAGTCATGCTTCATCTTTCGGCCGGACAGGAGTGCGTTATCAAAGCTCAAGAGCGCGGAGATGATGGTCCCATGGACAAGGAGGTGTTTGTTTCTTATCTGCCCCAGCCGTGGCCTTCAAAATCAGCTCCCGTCAACAGCAGAGAGGGTTGGGGAGCACCGCTGCCAGCTGCAGAGAGTTGCTTAAAACCAAAAAATAAAGCTCCTTTATTCACTTTAAATCCGGATAGGAAACAATCGAGGCCAGTTACATCAAATTAGTTAAGTCAAACTCACAGATTAGGTGTGTAGAACTAAAGTTAATTGCAATTGAACATTCATGATTTGAAATGTTGGCATATGTGTTTGTGTTAACATGATCAGCTGCTTTTTTTGTTTTCAGGTGAAAAATATGGTTAAATATCACAGAATCAGCTTAAATATAATAATCTATGCCAACAAAACAACATTTTATAGGTTACATCAGGTACAATATCTTTTTAAAAATTGAGGGTCAAAAATCTCAACTACAGAATATTAAAATGAACACATCCTTTACTATAGCGATCATGTTAAAAACTCGTATAATTTAAACATTTATATTTTCCTTAATGCAAAGCATGCTGAGAACTAGAAGTCTGCTTAACTCATTGACTGTATTTCAAGTTCATCTTAATATAAACGGTAATCAAGTTTTCCTGTCGAATACAACAAGCTTTTACTAAAAAAAAAGGTTCTGTCCACGAAGTGTTCTTTGGGGAACCAAACATGGTCGCATCGCTGCAAAACTCTGCAGAACCTGGGTTCGACATGTTCCTAGGTTAACACCTTTGTTGACCCTGGAACAACATTGTGGTTAACCAATTAGATTTGAAGAACCAGTTTACAGTTTTTCGTTTACTGTTTAGGGTTACAATCAGTGTTTAAAGCTTGTATTTCAGTATCATTATCATTACATCTGATTTGAGGGATTACTTAAGGGTTAGGTTTAGGTGTAGAGATATGGTCAAGACTAAATTTGTTTATTAAAATGTTGTTTTTTTAGGGTCAACAACATATGTTGGCCTAAAAATACGTAGAACTCAGGATGTGCGCAAAACCCCTGACTTTCAAGGGTGTAAATACTCGCATTAGTCCGATCCGATCCGTGCTGAATTTGAGGGTTAGCCCTGAGCCATGATCCGAATCAATAAACTTGAGATCTTGCAACTTAATTGAGTATTTACAGCACAGCACCTTCAAAGCCTTTCTTAAGACCTTCATCCGTGGTACACTTGGGCGCACTTTGGAATTACCCAGCACCACACCAAAAGACCTTCAGAAACAAATAATGCAAAACAAACCCATTCGTGAGCGCCTTTGCAAACATCACCTGCACGCAACTGTCTAAATGCATCTGCGCAGACTTTAAACAGTCAAGACTTTGATCTCCACCAGTCTTGATGATAATGAGACCAAGCTTGGTGTGTACGGATGAAAACCTGTGCGATGACTGTACAGGACTATTTTTATAAAGTGCCTTAAAGAGATGCAGCTCAGCAGACCCTTTAAAGATGGTGTTGCCCCGACCCCCTGGCCCTGGAGGTGATGGATGAAGATAGTCTCTATCCGTTTCTCAACATCACCCTTACATCATCTGTCCAGCACAGCTTTCCAAGAACGCAAAGGAGGGCAAAGCTGTTTATGTTAGCAGTGTTTATTGTACCGTTTCTGCTATATATATATATATATACAGTATATATTTTTTTTTCTCAAGATTCTTTGATAAATAAAAAGTAAATTACCAAAAACAGCATTTATTTAAAATATAAATATTTTGCCAAATACACTTTAAATGTTTATGCTAGGAATAAATTAAAGAAAGAAATTAATACTTTTATTCAGAGATTTTGATATGTATTTTGATAAATACTGTATGATAATATATGTATAAAATAAATAAATGAATACAAATCATAATATTTCACATTCTAATATTGCAAATAATATTTACTCGTTTTCCAGTTAGACTATAGTTTAAGGACCAATTCTGACTATTAACTAATTGCTTATTAGCATATCTATTATTAAAATATTGACTGTTTATCTAATGAAGCACATATTCTACATTCGTAATTCTACCCTAAACTAAACTACATTTCTAACTATTAATAAGTAATACATTAGGGGTTTATTGAGGCAGGCTTTCATTACAAGTTTAATAGGAAGAATTGGATTTCTAAAGTATTTTTTTTTGTGTACAAATGCCTGTATTATTTTGAACATTTACTGATCAAAACTCTGCTGTTTTGTTTTGCTTAGATACCTAGCAAAGCTGTCATCTGTGGGGAGCATCTCGGATGAAGAAACCTGTGAGAAGCTCAGAGGACTCATCCAGAGGCAGGTTCAGATCTGCAAGCGTAACGTGGAGGTGATGGACGCGGTCCGCAGAGGCGCTCAGCTCGCCATCGACGAGTGCCAGTTTCAGTTCCGCAACCGACGCTGGAACTGCTCGACGCTGGAGAGTGTTCCTGTGTTTGGCAAAGTGGTCACACAAGGTAAGTAGCCTCATATTATTTCAACTGGACACGCTTAAAACCGTGTGCATACTTCATGGCTGTGTATTTGTGTCACAGGTACACGGGAAGCTGCATTTGTGTACGCCATATCTGCTGCTAGCGTAGCCTTTGCAGTGACCAGAGCCTGCAGCAGTGGAGAGCTGGACAAGTGTGGCTGCGACCGCAATGTGCACGGTGTCAGTCCAGAAGGTATGACAGAATTGTGATTATAATTATGATGATATGATTGATTGCTGTGAAACCACTATTAATTATTATAATTAAATGATTAGGACTATGATGATTAAAATAGCTAAAAAAGCATTTCAGACCCAGATCAAAAAGAGAATGGTGCAGCTTATCCTTGCAGATTATGAGTCATCTGACTGATATATAAAGTGGAAAATAACAATTTGTTATTCATAGGTGTATTTTATGAACAGAATATATATACATACACACACAGTAAATATTATTTTAAACTAATTTATTAGTCATATTTTCTTTAAAAAACAGTCAAATTAATTTTCTTAAAGCTAACCTAAACAACAAAAAACTAACCAAATGAACTAATAAACATCATACGTTTCTTGGCACGGAAGCTTTTCTGTAGTGTCGAGTAGGCCATTAGGTGCTATGGGTGGAAAGATGTTATTATTATTATGTAGTGAAAAGCATCTTCTGCGTCAGAGAAGGATTTAGTGTACTAGTTCCTTATCTACATACTAACATATATACTTTAGTAAATCCTGACAGTACTTTTATCGCCAAAAGAAGGTTTGCACTGGCATAAGCTGATCTGGCTCCTGATGTCACTAACCTGGAAAAAACTGTCCATCCAGTACCTTTGTTTCCAGATGGATGGATGAATGAAACACCTGATTTCTCATCACACTTCTTTAACCGCCTTTATCTCAACAGGGTTCCAATGGTCAGGATGCTCGGATAACATTGCATACGGGGTTGCTTTCTCCCAGTCCTTTGTGGACGTGAGAGAACGAAGTAAAGGACTGTCTTCCAACAGAGCGTTAATGAACCTTCATAACAACGAAGCAGGGAGGAAGGTAAGAAGCTTAACATCCATCATGCATAAAGCCTCCATCATTCATAGTTTGTTAACAAATGACCTCTCTTTTACCATCCCAAGGTAATTCTGAACCACATGCGAGTGGAATGCAAGTGCCATGGTGTTTCAGGTTCCTGCGAGGTAAAAACCTGCTGGAAGGCAATGCCCCCATTCCGCAAAGTGGGCAATGTCATCAAGGAGAAATTCGACGGTGCAACAGAAGTGGAGGTGCGCAAAGTGGGCACCACCAAGGTCCTGGTTCCGCGAAACTCGCAGTTCAAGCCGCACACAGATGAAGATCTGGTGTACCTGGAACCGAGCCCAGATTTCTGCGAACACGACCCCAGAACTCCAGGCATACTGGGAACCGCAGGCCGCTTCTGCAACAAGACCTCGAAGGCCATCGACGGCTGCGAGCTCATGTGCTGCGGTCGTGGATTCCACACGGAGGAGGTGGAGGTGGTGGACCGCTGCAGCTGCAAGTTCCACTGGTGCTGCTACGTCAAGTGCAAACAGTGCCGCAAGATGGTGGAGATGCACACGTGTCGGTGATCCAGACTGCAGAACTTATCCTCACCACTTCCCTACATGCACAGGGAAACCAGACGAATTCCCCAGCATTTCATGCGACAATAGAGGAACATGTCATACATGAGACTTTAAAATATAGGGGCGAATATACCCGAGGTCCCAATTGAGAGTATTTTTCTCTCTTCTCGTTCTGTTTTTAATTGTGGTTGCTCTCTTATTTTTATATATAAATATATATATATATATCTATTTTTAACTTATTGCAATCAAATAGAGAGTGAATTTTTAAATGTGACGTGCACCAGAGGAGTGCCATTGGGATCATGGAGAAAGGTCAACGTTTAAAAAGCCTTTTCATCGTTAATGCTGCTTTAGGGTTTCATCCTGAAAGATGGACTTCGGACTGACTAAAATATGCAGTCCAGGTGTACATGTACTTTCCATAGAGTTTTCCACACTCATTCCTGTGATGCTACTTGAATTCAAGAATCACTCACCGATAATGTTCAGCGAGTATTAAAGCGAGGCCTGCTTTACTAGGGACGCAAACCGAACAGGCTCCGAACAAGCCAGAGTGGAAATATAAGTGTTTGCAAGCTGTTTGAAAATCAAAGTCATTAGTTAAATAGCTGTTGACACAGACGGATGATTGGTGCTGAGCTGTAACCATGCATCTGGCGCAAAATGACAAACATAAATTGTTTACCCGCTTGGGGTGCTTGGACCATGGATTCTGTGCATGATGACCCTAGCACTTTTCCACTTCAGACGCACATACCGCAAATAAACAAATCCCCCAGCATTCCCTGCTCCATTAGTCAGACCGAGTGACTGAATTATTTCTGTACGATACCATAACTCCAAGCTTTTCTATAGTAAAACTTGCTATCCAGTATGCTTTTAAAAGAAACATAGGTTTGTAATGACTTATACACTGAAGAGGACTATATTTCATATGAATGTATGTTAAATTGAAATATATGCCGTGTCAAAGACTGACATGTTTGTGATTGTGCTTATTGGGTGAACTGCAAATGGGGACAGCTTCCTCAAAAAGACCATGCTGGACAACATTAACCAACTTGGTGGTCAAATCGTATCTTTTTAGCAAGGTTTAATGTTCTTTATGAATGCATTCAGTCTTGTTTAAAGGGTTCACACAACGATATCAATAATGGTTTGTCTTGCTGCTGCTGCTGATGTTATGTATATATATCCTGGGGTCAATTCAAGTTATGCTCAAATGACAGCATCTGTGGCATAATGTTGATTACGACAAACATTATTTTGGCCAACCACCAAGCTATTGCTTGGAC
The DNA here is from genome assembly GCA_032275025.1 of Enteromius treurensis. Lineage (NCBI taxonomy): Eukaryota > Metazoa > Chordata > Actinopteri > Cypriniformes > Cyprinidae > Enteromius > Enteromius treurensis. The sequence continues at coordinate 5,196,658 of JAUCMU010000013.1, forward strand.
TAAGCCTGGGATATACTTTTCAGTTACAAATCCAAAAGTTTGCCATCCGTGAGATTTTTTTTTAAGAAAACTAATACTTTTATTCATTTGATAATTAATATAAAAGTAAATCTTGACAGTAAAGACAATAATGTTATAATAGAATGTATCATGAATTCCACACAAATCAGAATATTACATTTCTGAAGACTGGAGGGGTCCGTGTACGTTGTTTTTTTCAATTTGAAATGAAATATGCAGAAACGAGGAAACAGTCGTTTAAAAAAATTTTTTTTTTAAAGATTTTGGCTGGATTTCGTTTTTTGGTTCATGGGTAAAAAATGGAAATTTTTGCTGCGTCCAAAATCGCTTACTTCCCTACTATATAATATGCGAAAAACAGTATGCGAGGCGAGTAGTATGTCCAAATTCATAGCATTCAAAATTCAGTA
>JAUCMU010000013.1:5197188-5214089 GCA_032275025.1 Enteromius treurensis
CGAAAAACAGTATGCGAGGCGAGTAGTATGTCCAAATTCATAGCATTCAAAATTCAGTAGGCGAGAAGTACCTGAATGACCTTCTGCTTCCGGCCAAATTCTATAGTAGGCATACCATGGACACTTTCGGTAAGGCTCCGGGGGAGGAGGTGTCATATTCGAAAAATGGCGGAAAGTTGAGACGCGGCTCATTTCAAGTGTACGTACCTCAGTAAAAAAACGCTGTTTATTGTTATTAAATTGTGATTAAATTATTTGTTTAACACATTCTAAATAAACTGATGACTTATTGAAAGTTAAAATTTTCGCGCTTTTGTTGTGACGCATGACACGTGACAACATCAATATGGTGGATGTTGTAAGTCCGAATTCCATTCATACTACCCACATTCATACTATATAGAACATACTTTTTTTAGTGGTCAGGTAGTACGTTCAATTTTAAAGGTAGTACCTACTTAAGCAGTATGCGATTTCAGATGCAGCATTTGTATTCCACTTAATGACACGCCCTTGCAGCTGATTGGTCAACCAAATCTGTGCCGTCATCATCAGTTCAATCAAACTAAATAAAAGCCTTCTGCTGCTATATCAGTATATATCAATATGTCGGCTGTCTGTGCAGCCTAAACGTGTTTCACAGAAATATTTATTTCACAAACGTTAATATGCACCCAGGCTCGAAATCCCCTCGGCAGAAATCGCGATTGCGCTCCGTGTCAAGTCTGCGTCTTTTTCCGTTGAATTTCCCCCCACTGAGGCTTTTTTAGCCTATTAAATATAAATTAAATTTTACTGAAATGCTTGCAATGAAATATTTAGCATTCTACCATTTTCCATAAATCTGTTCAGGAGCTCGGGCCACAGGTAGGAAGCTTTTGAGGTTTTATTAAGCATCACTGCATACAGTGACTGTAAAATATGTATTAGGCATGGTTTTGATGCTGCTTTTCACTGGTCATGGGGCTCATTTTGTCACCTCGCACCCTGTTGTAGAGCTGATAGCTTAAGTTTAAAATTGTGGCGTACATTTTCCAACTGAACTAAATGATTTTAAATTTAATTTATGCTCAGTCGCAGAATCACATTACTCTGTGCTTCTCACAATATGTTATGTTAATAAAGATGAATGAAAGCAGTGTAGTAGAAGTTAGCTATCTTTGTGTGTCGTACATGGCCGCTTGTCAAGCCCATTTTATATAAACTCTGAATAGTCTATTATTGCACGGCCTCAGATTTACTGTATGCCCTAGCCTGGCCATGACCCGAGATGCTGAGGCACTAGCCTGAAATCGTTCAGATTTGTGTGTATTAGTAAAATAATTACATTTTGCTTCATTGTATAGTTAATTTAGAAAAAAACGTTTTTTGTTCCTTAAATATAAGTTTTTGTTTTTTTAAAGTAACGATCAAGCAGCAGATTTTATTTAGCTGAACAAACTGATGACAACGTCATGTGCTCAGATTTGGTTGCCCAATCAGCGGTAAGGGGCGTGTCATGACCACCCACCCTTTTTCAACCCGTGAACCAAAAAACATTTCTTTTTTTTTTTTATCAAATTAATAAACCGAAAAAAAAAAGACTGTCTCCTTTTTTCTGCATATTTCATTCAAATTAAAAAACAAATGATCACAACGTACACGGACCCGGTCTTAATGATGCTGAAAATTCAGCTTTCAACACATTCAATTAAATTTTAAAAGAACAAAATAAAAAATAGCATTTCACTACTGTTTCAGTATTTTTCTTACAGCATGATTGAGCAAATAGAAGCCTTGGTGAGCATCAGATAGCCTACCCCAAAGTGAAAAATTCCATAACATTGCGAATGGTATTTTCCATTTGTACTGCACTTTACATGTCTAATGGTTTAGAGGTTGATGGCCAGTGCATGTAACAGTCAGCCAGCTGCCTAGTGACATGGTCTCTAACGCTCAGAGAGTCATGCCATCACGCCAAGAACAATAAATATTTATAGAAACTATTCATGGAATAATGGCAGGAATGAAGCTTTGTTAGACATGCATAAATGTGGTTCTGTGCTGCAACAAAGCGGCCCCAGGGATGACTTTCGTAAGCACCACTTTGCTAATCTGTTGCCCAATGACTTGTATTGCGTCACATTTTTGTGCTGCTAAATATTTATGTGGAAACCTTCTTCTTCTTCCAAATTTGAAATCTTTTTTTACATTTATTCTACCTGATCTCGTGGCATATGTACCTTGGTGCACTTTTTAGCGAGCCACGAAATATGTACCAATAAGTACATATCACTGCAGTTTCAAATAGAAATTCACACTACAAGCAGAAAATTACTGACACCTTTTATTCCTTTTGGTAACAGTCCCCCAATATTTCAGTTCTGATCAGTCGCAATATGTAACTGAAGCAACTTAATAAAAATGCAGCAATACTTATATGTCAACGTAATAAAATGTACAAGGGTTCACGTATTGAACCTGTGTTTTAGCGCCACTTAGTGGACATTTCTCTTTAAAACGTTGGCAAAGTACAAACAGAAACATGGTTACACACCTTAAAAAAATAAAGCATGACTCCGGGCTGCTAAATCTTATGTTTCTATTGTGAACACCACAGACCACACCGCTCCTCCCTTGCTGTAGGACACTACTGTCTACTTTATCAAGGCCTAAACTTTGTTGTCGTAACAGTCGACGGGTAGATTACACCCTCCAGTTTTCCTTTCAAACGAGCTGACATATTTTACCTCTAAATTATGTTTCATATGTCATCAAACCACCTCTGGCTTGTTACAGATGTTAGAAAAGCGTGAGACATCACTGCATGACACTGTAATCTAAAACAATCCCACCATCTCATTTCATATGTACATTTTAACGTCTGCTTCCATATTGTTTGCAATTCTTTGGTCATGCCGATGTCTGTTAATAATAAGCTGCTTGGTGGTTTGAAGAGCTGAGGGTTCGCCTTTTATTGTGCACTGGGAAATTAAAACAGGGGGGCATATCTGTGCATGCAGGTTGGAGAAATCATGGCAAAATCCTCACAATATCCAGCACATCCTGTTTTTGTGGAAGTAGAGATATTGGGGCCTAAAACACAACTGTTTTTGTTCGCTACCATTTCGTGCTGCATTGTTTTGAAACACATGATTCATCAACATGGATGTTTTAAGGTGACTTTTAAACACAGGACAACCTGTCGGATGCTGTACGAAATTTCTTCTATGGCTATTTGGGGAAAAAATAGGCAGGCATGAATGTGGATAAATCAGTGTGTATGAGAATAGATCTAAAATGTGCTTGAGGGAGAGTTCACTATGAGAAATCTAATCCTGTCAACAGAATGGCCCTGTCACCGCCTCTTTGATGGAAAATACCACACAGTAATTTAATATTTGGAAAGGCTTTTCCAGGGACATAACATAATTATCAACCTACAATTCAATAAAGGAACTCATAGATCAGGGGCTTTAGCCTTTCAGCTACTTTTAATATGACTCCGGTCTCTAAAGTAATCACAGTAAAATTTGTTTGATTAGCGAAGACATTAAAGTGAATGGCAAATATGATATATATTTAAATATATATATATATATATATATATAAATGGGTCTGATAAAAATGTTCAAAGAAAAGAAAATTTAGCCAGCAAAAGAATAATGGCTGCTTTGTAGATTGTTCTGATTGTGTTCTGTTAATGTCAATGCAACAAAAACGAAATTATCTATATTTATATATATATATATATATATATATATATATATATATAATCACAAATTAATTTAAATAAACTATATATATTTGCGATGAATTAAAAAAAACATTTTTTTCTTTCTTTTTTTTCATATTCTGTAGTAGATACGCTCACCTTAGAGGACATAGTGGATGTGTCTGCAGACAAAAGCACAAGTTCTCCAAAAGACTGGAAGAATGATTCAAGGAGTGAAACAGAGAGAGAGAGAGAGAGAGGGAGAGGGAAAAAAAGATCAATGTAAGCGCTCTTCTCTCCTCCCAGGCCTTCCTCAAAACTCACAGATCTCTACCAACATACTTCTCATATTAAAAGAAAACAGGTTACACAAATGAGACAGATGTTTCTTGTTTGTGATGACAGTTGCCATACTCCTCTCCCCCTTATTCCTTCACTTTTTCCGTGAAGCTTCAGGTTGTGCAATGACCCAGGGCCCTCGCATAGTCCTTTATCCTGATAGCATGCACTGGTGCAGAATCAAGCAGTAAATAATATTCCTCATGCATTTTAGAATTCATGCAATGACGTGTATGACTATCATTACCAATCACAAAGTTTATTTAAATACAAGATTTGGACAAACAACCTGAGCTTAGCTACTGGTTGGAGTAAAATTTAATTATATTCCAATTTTAAATTGGCTTCTGTTTACAGATAGAATGCGATTACACATTATCTGTATTTTAAAGACAACCAGTTTGAAGAGAGCATATAGTTTGCTTTTTGGGTTACAATTTCTTAGAAAGAAACAATTAGAAATTAGAGTGTAGCCTACATAAACTGAAATTTACAATCTAACACTCAGTCACGCAATGCTGATGTTGTTAACATAAATAATTTGAGAATAAAGTGTAACGATAATAATAATTTTTGCAAAGTTTGATGTGTGAACTAACCGATCGTTACAAAAAACACCATTGGTAGCGCGGTGTAAGGCTTTTTTCCTCATTTTGTCAGAACAAGGCAGGCTTGTTCAGATGAAAATATACGGTGATTCTCATTTGGGTCATATATTCCGAATTATAGACTAGAATCTGTGTTTAGTAAGCACAGGATTCACACCAGTGCGATGACTAGGCTACACGTACTCCTCATTAAATTCATCCGCGCCAAAGTAAAACCCATGCAATAAAAATAATTCCAAAAGAAACTGCAATTCCAATTCTCTGCTGAAAAAAAACAGCATAAGCTGGTTAGGTATATTTTGATACTGGTTCGAGCTGGTCATTTGCTGGTTTAAGCTGGACGTTTTGCAGGTTTATGCTGGTCCTTTGCCAGCTTAAACCAGCATCAAAACATATACCTATCCAGCATATACTGTTTGTTTGTTTTTTTCCACCAGGGAAGGTTTTCAAAAAGAGATAAACTAGTTCACCCAAAAATGAATTGATCACCATTGAATTTCTGGAGTGAACGGGTGCCAGTCAGAGTCCAAATGATGCAAACTTCAAAAAAATCCATGCCAGCCCAGTCCATTAGTTAATGTATTGTGAAGTGAAAAGTTTTCTATCTCTATCTATAATATTGCTTTCTCCAATGAAAAAGTCATCCTGTCTTAATCAGGGAAGAAATGTGCAAAGATCAAGTACTGTTAACAAGCCAAAACAGTTCAAAAGAGTGGATTTTGATCAGGAGATGGATGTTTTGAAGTATGGAACTTAAAGTGAAGTTCCAGGTATGGTTACCTGAAACGTGCGCGCACACACACACACACACACACACACACACACGGAGCAGTGGGCAGCCATTGCTGCGGCACCGGGGAGCAGTTGGGGGAGCGGTGCCTTGCTCAAGGGTTTCACCTCAGTCATGGTATTGAAGGTGGAGAGAATCCCACAATCCCTGCCAGACCTGGGACTCAAACCCACGACCTTTGGGTTACAGGTCCAACTCCCTATCCATTAGAGGACCTATTGAGGATCTAAAAAAATGTTCCTGCATGGTGTGTACATTTGTATTTTTGTTAAGTTAAATGCCAACAGCCTAATATTCAACCAACTGACCTACAGTGCTATTGCACTACAGCCGTCCCGAGTTTGAATCCCAGCTTTAGAACCTTTCCTGATCCCGCCCTCCACTCTCTATCCCACTTTCTTGCAATCATCTCTAAAACATCCGTATTTTCAGGTAAAAACTAATGGTTGTCTTTGGGAGCAGCATAAAAGACTGTTAAGTTCAGGCTAGGGGCAGCAGCTCAGTGCAGAGTATTGTTTGAGCATGAACCACAGAGAATTCCTCCACACTGGCTCATTCATCATGCAGTGATATATAAGGCCTTCCAGCCTGATGCAAACCCCTCTCTGCCCAGCAGTCAGGAATCTAAATTTGTATCCACATATCTCAGAGGTGATGCAATTACTAAAAGCATGGAGGTGCTTTCCATGTGACCAAATATCAGATCCACAGGTGTAGGGACTGTCATGAGATCACAAATACCAAAAATAAAAAAGAGGATATGGCTATAAACAGGCCTTACACTTAATCCATCAACCGCAGTTATGCCGTCTTACCAACTGAGATCTCCCAGCCACCTGCACTGCGACTGCATGCTGGTATCACTAGTTTAGACATGGTTGTTCTGCATCCATGATATGGAAGTATGGTCAGAGAGATGAGCCGCTTAGCAGACGGTACAAGCTGTCAACAGATAACCTGTGGGTTTATGGATAGATGGGACACCCAAGACACCTGAGGGGTTCTTATTCATGCAGCGGTGACCGAAGGAGGTGGCCCATGGACACGACACATGTATCTGAACACCATGAGCGAACTGGTATGTCACAATAAACTAAACTGAAGGATTAGAAGAGTCACTGTTGGCTTCTCTGCACTTAAAACATATCACTCAGAAATTGTTAGAAAATTTCACAATCAATTACCAAAAAAACACATCAAATAATTCTTGGGCCGCAGATGCTTCCAAATGGGTTTCTGTCTATACGCTGACCTTCATGAGGTTTCATTTGATTCCACTAAAATGCAGTAAACGAGGGAAAAAAAAGTTATTGAAATTGTACTGTTTTGTAAAGTATTGTCTAGAGTCTCTGTTTTTCTATTTTTTAAAGAGATCAGGCACACCCGAATTGAATTGTCATACAAAATAATGCATGACGCTAGAACTTTGATGTAAATAAACTGGTACTTAAAGTTTACTACTGTCGTACTTAAAGTATAGTTAAAATATACTTTTATATACTAGAACTAGTACATTGTTATTTGTATATTTACTACATAAAGTATACTTAAAGATATACTTGAACTTTACTTAAGTGTACTTAATAAAATAAACTGGAAGTATACTACTTTTTGGTAAGGCTGATTTATTGACCACCAAGTCAATATTTGGAAACTCATTTTTATTTAAGCATCATATTTCCTTTCCATTGGCTCGGTCATCACGAATGTGTACCCATGAAGACAGGCTAGACACTCGTGGCCCGACATGAACCCCAAGAGGTCCTTAGATCATAAAACGTCTGGACTGAGAGGACAACAAAGATCACTACATTATGGTCATGGAGTGGTCTGTGCCATGCATGGACCTGAAAAAAATTCTGAAGCTTCACAGAGTCTCGACGAGGGGACAGCAAGAAAGCATGGTGTCTTCCATCGGGACATCAAAATTATTTTGAGTTTGTTTATTTGAAGATATGTTAGAAAATTCCTAATGTCAACAACATAATGGATCATACGGATCTGGAGGTAATGTTTTTTTGTTGTTGTTGTTGTTGTATTGCCTCAATTCGTAGGCTTTTACGACACTTTGTATGAGTCCTCAGAACGACCTGTTTATTGAACATTGTGTTTGGCAGATTTAGGTCAGCTTGTAAAAATGGCCATCAATTATGATCATAATGCTTATCAGAAATGGATATGCTAATAACGGATATTTATTGATTTGGTAGAAGCATGAATTTTGATTGTAACTACGATGATTCCATGTTATATGGCAACCAATTTTAACCAAATTTAATATACAGTAGTCAGCATTTGAAGTGGATCAAAAACCTTAATAAAAGTTGTCCTAAAACATTAAACCAAAATGTGCTTTTGACTTAGGTCAACTTTGATTCAATATTTGATTCACTTCAAATGTTGACTACTATAAAGCTAAATAGATTCAGATCATTTTAAACTTTGCAAATATTAAAATTACAGAAATTGTCCTCGTTTCATTTTAGTATTACTGCCAAATATACATCACATTACATTTATAAGTTTTAAAAAAAATGTGTAATCTAAATAGGTGGACATTTTATATAAAATTATTATATGTAAACCTGTGCCAGTGGCAAAATATTGTTTGACTCCAGTTTAAGACTTGAAAACTTTTTGCTTATTAGCATGTTGTTAGAATATTATCCATTTGTTAGTATAGTAATTAAGTAATTAATACCTTTTTCTGCATGACCTTTTTCATAGCTAACCCTAACCCAATGCCAGAACGTATTAACTACCTTGCTAACTATTAATAAGCAGCAAATTATGGTTAATATTGAATAAGTGTTCCCTATTCTAAAGTGTTACAAAATAAACATTAAAATCACATTATTCCTATACAGCCTAAACCTGACTATTCAAACCAAAAAAGTAGCATTAGTTGTATTTCATGTCCCTAAAAAAAAATTAAAAAAAAGACTAAGGAAAAAGAAAGTGTGAGAGTCTAAGATGTTCCCAAAGCTGGTCCAACATAAAGACAGGCTGCTTGTTCTTACAGTGCAGTTGCGGTATGAATGCAAGACTCGGAGTTTAAGCTCTGCTTGTTGCCACGTTACACATGGCCAAAGGGTGGCGGAAAGCAGGGGATGTGGGTTTTTGATTTAAGACTCTGTAATATTTCAACGCTCATAGCAGTCGCAGTCCACGGCTTAACCTTTCAACACATCCAACACTGACTGGCACATCTGAGGCTTCAATCCAGCCCTCTTCTGGCTTATCTGTTGCTCGATCTCTTGCTGTGCAGACTTTCGCTTGACAACACCTTCCCTGAAAGACACTGAGTTGGGTTTGTCACCTCTACCGCTAATATTTATGGGTCTTTTAAAGCTTATGTGACTCCTGCGGCCCACGAGGAATAACCATTGGCTCTAATTGGCCCTTCAGGCATGATGAAGAGAAATGCCATCCTGCGGGACACATCACAACACTCTCCAAGAAGAGCATGGCAGGGCAATGAAACTAACGTCAAGCCTAGTGTTTGCTTTGGATGGGAATCAGCTATACAGCTCTCCCACTTAAGATCCAAAAGCAGTGGACAGCTTGGACAGTCCTGCCCAGATGACAAATCACCCCTATTCTCGGATAAAAGTTTAACATTTCAAAATCATCCACCTGGAAATTGCGAGTACAAAGCATGAAGTGATGGGGAAGACCTGCATAAGATCGCGCTGACCTCAAAACACACATCGGAGGATACACGTGTACAAGTCATTGAGTACAAACCCTCAAGAAACAGAGACATGTCTCCAGAGGGGAAAAAAAAACAACAACTTACCTTATTTTAAGGTACAAGGCCACCAAAACCAAGGGTGAGAGGACTGCATTGTAACATTGTACATTAAGCATTTAATGATTCTTGTTTAAAATATGATCTAATAATGATAATTATACTCTGATAGTATATTTGGGCCTGGATTCTTAGACAGGGTTTAGCCTAAGTCAGGATTAGGCCATTGCTCAATTAAAACATTGAATTGTATTAACATGCCTGAGGAAAAAAAGCATTACTGGAGAGCATCTTGAAACAAAATAAAGGCATGTTTTAAGATCAGTCAGTGTGAGTTTCTTTCAGTTAAACAGCTTAGATTTACATTTTAGTCAGTTTGTGAAACCAGGGTTGGTGTATGAACTATGTGTTATACTCAATGACAATTCAAGGGGTGTCTTCTGTGATTTCAGTGTTAGAGCTCTATTAAATATGTAAATATGTCTTTGACCCATGGGAAGTACAATACTGTGAACATTATTAAACATTTCTTCACAGTTTAGACTCCTATAATGAATTTAATTGACATCATGGCAAGGACTGTAAAACATGCATGATTGTGATCAAAGTGTCCAAAAAATCTTACCCACCTAAAATAGACAATTTGGTTAAATAAACACAATATAACAATAATAAATCTTAATTCTTTCTTTTGATTTGTGGAGTGAAACACGACCCGGGCAGATTCTTGACAGGTTCTCGTGACGACGGCAGCACAGCTGGTGATGTTTTCATAACAGTCATCATCTGCATCGGTGTTCTGGCAGAGGATGTCAGTAGGTTGAACCTGCACACTGATAATGATGCTGATAATGAATGAAGTCATGCAGGTGGACACCTCCACCAACCAAACAAAGGAATGCCTGCCATTCCAGAGTTCATAATTGATGGTTTTCTGTGGCTGTTTAACACAAGTGTACACTGACATCCATCACATAAAACACTCGAGGTGTGCGTTAACTCATCCACCCCGGCGTAATTCATAAATCCTGAATAGAGTGTGCTAAAGACAGAGAACTAAAATGGGATCTTTACAGATACTTCACAGCTCTTATACTCCAGATATTTAGAGAAAACAAAAGATTTCAGTGCGCACCATTTTGAATTACAAAATGCTTATCAGGAGCAAGTCTCTGAAGATTTTTGAAAACTAAATCACACGGTGAAAATATAAAGGGAACTGGTCATTCCAAACTGCATTTAGTCATACTGAAAAACATTTCGAACAATAGAGGGGTGAACTGATGTGTGAAACTGCAGTAGTAAGACTGAAACCTGCTTTAATGCAGCTGTTAAAAAGCACGTTTAACAGGACCTAAATTATGCACTCAAATTTGTGTGAAAAAAAAAAAAGACTTCTGTAATATTCCCATGTGAATGCATTCTGAAAAATACTCAGTAAGCCTTCACTGCTACAGATTACTGGTGATTTCCTTTGATCTGGTCACACAGCATACCCTGCTGGCAGAAATGATCACACTGACCGATAAGTATAGTCCAAAAACTGCTGAGGCAGTTTAAAAAAAAAATTTTAAAAAAATATAATAATCATAATAATTTAATAAAGAAAGCTGCTTATTAAATTAAAAAAACACTACACAGGGAAGATGTGTTCCTTTAGGTCAAGATTCAGTTCAGTGTTCATTTTACAATGCATACAGCACCTTAAGAAAAGGAATGGAACATAATAAAGGCAATTAAGGTATACGTTTAATATTTTTTTCTCCAAAGAATGCATGTACAGTACAAAGGAAAGACTTCATACAGAGCATTTGGTTTACACCAAAAACAAACAAAACAAATAACTAGGGAGGGGAAATAGACTGGAAACCAAACCAACTCTGACCCACCAGCGTCGCAGTATTAAACTTGGTTTTAAAGTATTGTTGAAAGTATTAAACATTCAACAGATGCTTAATTTCTTTTAAAATTACAAAACAAAAACAACAACAACAAAAAACAAAACAGGTGGATCAGAAAATTGCTGTGAATCCAGCCTCTAAACAAAACAAAGGAGTGAAAGTAGCCTTTGAGGAAAACAAAATTATAATAAAAACAAAAATAATCAAAAAAAAAAAAAAAAAAAAAAAAAAAACATTTGGTAAAATAAAAACAACTGGAGCCTACAACAACTTTTGTCAGCTTACATTATTATTAATGTTAACCTATCTGAAGGAACCTGGAGGCTTACCTACATGCATCACAAGTTTTGGAAAAGACGCTTCCATGGTCCCTAGCAACGCATTAGAACACGCCACTTGTTCTGCTAACACTGTTAGAAAGTTCCCTGCTTGAGATAGACCAATTTTTTCACTTAAGGTTTCAAAATTATACACTGAAAGCAACAGAACCATTTACAGGACTACTGCCTCGAATGCCTATTAAATGGGAATATTGGCAAAGAATAAGGAGCTATTTCTAAGCACTTCAGGTGATGTTGTTCGAGGGTGGGAGAGGGATTACAGCAGACTCACGAACACATTTCCAAATAAAATTATTCTTTTATTTCTTGGGCGTGTCACATTTCGGTTCAAGTGATTCAGTTACCATTTTGAACAGTGTGCGATGTTTGCACAGCGCAATGGAAAGAAATACAACCTGAACCTACTTAAGACTTTAGCGACTGAGAGAGCCTGTGCAGCGGTACTACTGTATGTTACACTAACCCACTTAAAACATGGCTGGCAAACCAAGGCAGCATCTCTAATAAATCTCACCATGAAGTACAGAAGTAAGACCCCTGGAATCCAAACCAGAAAAGGCCCTTTAGGTTTTTTTTTTATATATATATATTAATGGGCTTGTGTGTTTTTTGTTGTGTGTGTTTGTGCATGTGTATAGTGGGTACTCTTTATATGTTTATTGCAGAGCAAATATTGAAACTCACTTCTTTTACACATTGCTTTTTAGAGTGTAAAGCTGTGGACCAGCCTTAGCAGAGCAAAGAAGGGAGGGGGAGAGATGTGTAACAGGGCGCTCATAGCAGCACACATTTACGCTTCTTCTTGGGCTCTGGGGGCTCCAGGGCTGCCAAAATCGCCTCATCAAAAACGTTCTTTAGGCCTTTCTGTGAACACAAAGCAAGGGAGAGATGGACACTCAACATGGATCAACGCACAGACAAAAAAGAAAATCAATGAGTGGGTTGGGAACAAAATCACCTCTGCCACACGCAACATGATTCAATGATTTTGAAAACACAAAATAGAAGAGTATTGTAAAAAAAATAATGGATAGGCAGGATAAACTAAATTTAAATGTGCAGGAAATGCATATAACACAAATTAATATTTACAAGGAACCAAGCAACTAAGAATGCCAATTGGGAGAACGCCAAAACAGGAAAATCTATTGGGACGTGAAAGAATACCTGCAAAAAGGATTTTAAAAGGCAATTTTTTTTCAAACTGTGCAAAAGTGGTGTACTAGAATCTAAAAGCCAGGGGGATAGTGCACTCCTAAACTAGAACATACTTTGAAAAATGCTGTTAACCAGTTTTCAGTTCCCATTGATTTTCTTTTTTTGTACATATAAACGGATCACTGGGAAATGATGACCAGCACCCCTCCAAATATCAGAAAAATGAAAGTCATACAGGTTTGAAATGTCTCAATGATGACAACTTTTGGGTGGGCTATCCATGTGGGAAGTGTCAAATTTTATTAACAACCAATTCCGTAGACACAGATTCCACGTGGGCCCCCTAAAGACCTAAAATTAAAGATTGCTGATGGTTGGCGAATTTTATCAAATGCAAATGATTTGAAATACTTCCCCTGTAAAACCCCAAAACCCAACTGAATCAGGCATGCTGTGTAGTCATTCTGACATAACACAAGGTGTCAAACAAGAAAGCGGAAGTGCAAGCAAACACAGGCTCAGAGACCGAAGGGTTGGTGAGGGGAAGGGCTGATCAAACAGAAACTCAGGCCTCTGGGTGAAATAACAAACATTCACAGGGATAAATGATCTGCAAGAGAACGCAACCTGCAGTGTGGGATTGCTACAAGTCTGCCCTCATCTGGGCGAACTGAGCAAGAACTCTTTTGTGAGAATTTCACGTTATTTTTGTTTGATGACAAAACACCTCAAGTGATAGCTAAAGCGAGAAAGGACATGTACAACACACTTTTCTGTGCACATGCCCATATTAGAGCCAAGGAGGAACTGCTGGGCACTTGGAAACAATAAGTATGGCATTGTTCGCTACTCAGAAGAGTAGTCTGAGAAGTTATTGTCCAGTCGAGCTCTGTTAGCATGTCTCAAATGAATTCTGTGACAAGACCCCACTGTGTGAGCCATAGTGAAAAGGATTTATTCACAAACAACTGGTGAAAGGTAGCTGTGGATTACGCTTTGTGCAAAAAGACACTGGGTAATGTATAATAGTGTTGTGTTAGTGTTGGCATCAAAGTTGATCGAAACCCAACTCTTTAAAAACACATTTACTCTTTGAAACAGCATTATGCATTGATTGATGAGAGAGACGCATTAAGTAATGGCAATTGCAGCTGTCCTTTATTAATGGCACAAATCAGTTCACAGGATTATATTAAGCCATTGAAACTCTCAAGACGTTGTAAGGATAAGAATGGCACCAAATTGCAAATTGTAGCCATACGTTAAGTTTAGAATTAACTTTATATGATACAATTGTTGCAGTACAAAATAAATACACTGACATAAGGAATAATGATTCTTGCAAATAAACTGAGCAGAAACGTAATGAACTATGCCTGCTCTTAACATTAACAATGACTATAAAGTCTAAAGCAGTACTTAAAGCAAAAAACTATATATTCAACCCTTTGTTGTAAACGTCCACATTTTTTATTTTCAAACCCAAAGTGCAAATAACGATGATAATAATAATAATAATAAAAATCTGTAGAAAGGAGACAAATGTCACTCTCAATAGACGGGTCTAACGTTAGCGGTCTCCAAAGCCCAAAAAAAAAAAAAAAAGAAAAAAAAATTAAGAGAAAGTAGCAAATGCAAATCCTTTAGTATTGGTGAAACAAGATACATATTTATGACTTCACTTAAGAGATTGGGAAACTTGTCATTTCTGTGGAGCAAGAGGTAACTAAAGGAAGCAGCAAACATCTGGGGGAGAGTGGGGCGTTAGAAAGAGAGAGGTTTAAAATATACAGCACTTCCGTTTTCGCTGTGTTTCAGGAGGTTCGAGGGCAGCTAGGATAGCTTCATCAAATACATTCTTCAGACCTCGCTATGAACACAGAAGGGAAGGGAAACAGAATAAAGCACCAATGTTAGCAGTTACAGAGTACAGGTGAGAAAGAGAGAGAAGAGGTGAGATATAGAGAAAGGAACTAGCACATTTCAACAGAGCACAGCAGCTAGTGAGGAAGAGAAGTTGCTTGTAGAAGAGCTTGTTGTAAAGAAAGAACTGCTAAGTAGTAACTCTACAGACGCAGGGGCCTATGGATGATGCTAGCAAATTATGAAAATTGAAAAATGAGTGTGGCAAAAAACAAAACAAAATAAAATCCTAATAGCTACTTACAAAACCTGCAAAGACCAATAAGCCCATTAGGTAAGAAACACCTATCAGTCACATAACAAATTACATTCTAGCAAGCATCAAGAATTGCTGGTCATTGACAGATCAACCTCTGATCACAAACCAAAGATAATTTTCAAATCATAAAATAAAAAACAAGTCACCAAGTCTCTGAGCCTCTGACAAAATGCTATGAAGCTTCCACTGTCTTGTTAATGTAAACAGTACATGAACTGAAACAAATATATAAATAAATACAAAACACACCACACACAAGACTCAAATCTTAATCCTATATCATCGGGACACTAACCACTGAGAATGGCTTGAAAACATTTTTAGATCTTGAAATCTAAGGCTGTTAACACAACAACAATGTAGACAAAAACAGAAACGATTTCCCTTGCTTTTAATAACTTTCACGTATACACAACAATGTTCTCAAAACCATTCGCATTTATACATATCTGTAAAAATCGACACTGAAATGGTAACGCTGCATTTAAAAAAGACCTTGCATTTTGAAACTCGTTGCACATCTAGAGGGCGAGAAAGTGAGAATTTGGGAAACTAAACACATATTACTACATTCATGACCATCCAGCAAAACAGACCACAAAGCTGCATATGCCTTGGTTTAAATGCATGCGCTCAAATTGGCATGAATCCAAAAGCATGGTCGCGGTGTAACATTTGCCTGCTAACCAATTATTTCACAAAGCTTTTCACCTCAGTTGTGTTATAATACATTAAAATGTTTCAGATGGGTAACTGTGTGTTTTGCCGTAGCAATATTGGTGGTTTTAGAAGCGGATCACTGACCAAACGGCATACTTAAGTTTCGGTATCCTTTTATTCGCACACTGTGATGGTGTTTTAAAATAAAGCAACCGGTGTCATGGATCCATTTAACGCAGCACATTCAGCGGTCTTTAAAACAGCACATAAACTTGAACGATTCTGTGCGTAGCTAGCCCACAGTGCAATCTCTTCATTTTATCAAATGATCATAATCATATATACAAATTTTTCTATCCTGCTACTAGCCTTTCATTTCGACTAAAAATCCTTATCACTCGGGTGTACCATTTGCACATCCTGTTATGCTGGTGACTATATGCCATTGCATTAGACGCATTTTGCAGTATTAAGGTTTACGATTAATAGATAAATTGATAGTTGATATATATGATCAATTACGGAAATGAAAACTGACCTTCCTAATCAAAACTCATAAAAAGTTGAAAACATTGTTGTGTAAACGGCCCCTAAGAAAACAATCTTACTGAAGATATTTTGGCAGTTTCGGTTTAAAACTTAAATATCCATGAACATAACATTTCGATTGTGTGCTGTGCATGAGACCTCGCTCACCTGCGTCAGAGCGGAGCACTCCACATATTTGACAGCCTTCAGATCACGGGCTAGCTTCTCTGCTGTCTCCGGAGTGATGGGTTTCTGTTTGTTCTTGGCAAGCTTCTCGATGGTAGAAGGATCATCTCTCAGATCAATCTGCGTCCCCACCAGCAGGAAGGGGGTCTTTGGACAGTGGTGGGTGATCTCAGGTACCCACTGTAGGACAAAGGAAAAAGGATTAGACCTTTTTTTTTTCTTCTCTCCTTCCCCAACCAACTTGTGTAAGTGTTTTATAAATGGCAAATGTGATTAGACTGAACACTTATTCTCTGCTGGCTTGCTACAGTTTAATGATAAAACAAAAACAGTTTGACATTGTGTTTTGTGCCATTGCATCACAAACAAACTAAAAAGCAAACACGTGATATGGCTTAGCTTGCAAAATGCTGCCATTTATTTACATAAGAATAAAGTCTGTTTAGAGTGAAATTGCATTACAATAGTATTATAATGTTAGTCTTAAGGTCTATATTATGTGACCCCCAGACCACAAAACCAAGCATAACGGTAATTTTATTTTTGAAATTGAGATTTAATCATCATCTGCACAGCTGCATAAATAAGATGAATAAACAAATACTCCATTGATGTATAGGATAGGACAATATTTGATCGAAATACAACCATTTGAAGAAAAATCTAAATATTCTAAATATAAGTTCTTAAATGTGCCATAGAATGCATTGAGAGAATATTTTAAATTGTTCTCTGATATGTACATAGAAGGTATGTAGCTTAG
>JAUCMU010000013.1:5214189-5236357 GCA_032275025.1 Enteromius treurensis
TCTAGACTGTTACGTAACAGTCTGTGTTGTGTTGGAATTTGACCGTTTTTCAGTCGTCTTTTGCAAACACTTGATTTGTATAAGAAGTAGGAAACGATGGTGTTTGAGACTCACAGTGTGTTATGTCCATGTACTGAACTGTAATTATTCAACCATGCCAAGGTACATTCAGTTTTCCATTCTATGGCACCTTTAATGCACATTAATAATCAAAAATGTGGTTGTGATGTATTTACGGTACAGGACGCTTAAAAATATATATTCATAGAAAATTATCTTTACTTAATATTTTTATTTTTGGTATAAAAGAAAACTCTATAATTCTGACCCATACAATATATTTTTGTCTTGTGCTACAAATATACCCCAGTGACTTTAGACTAGTTTTGTGGCCCAGGGTCACATAGTCTTAAAAACAGTACAACAACAACCACTAATACTTTTATTACTAATAATAGTAATTTCAAATTAAAATAAATACGTTAACACTTTAGAAGGGGGAACACTTAATAACTATTAACAACGACTTTTGCCCACAATAAATTCTTCATTAATAGTTAGTAAGGTAGTTGTTAAGTTTAGGTATTGGGTAAGATCAGGGATGTAGAATAAGGCATTAATATGGGCTTAATTAGCACTATTAAATGGCTAATATTCTAATAATATGCATGCTAATAAGCAACTAATAGGTGTAACTGTAAAATAAAGTGTTACCAAAAGAGTCCAGATACAAGTCAATTGAAACCTTTGAAGTCTCAAAGCGCACTAGATTAGATTCATGCATTTAACTTCATAATGTACAACATTTTGGATGTCCCCGTGTCCCTCTTGAAGGACCAAGGTCCACCCCCATATTTTTAATAAAATGCTATGGTGAAACACTGCAGGTGCTCCTTTTGTACTACAGACAGCACGACACATCAAAAAATAAAGCCAAGAACCAACAAACTACATTGTCCTAGCAGGTTCAAATGATTCAAGCTCACCTTTTCTTTGACGTTTTCAAACGAAGAAGGTGAAACAACTGAGAAACAGACTAAGAAGACATCTGTCTGAGGGTAGCTCAGGGGTCGTAATCTATCATAATCTTCCTGACCTGCAAAGAGATGGAAATGAAAGGATACATTAAAACCAAGAATGCATTTGCAATCCAGAGTAGCCAGCGGACGTCATTTAGTCATGCGGAGCATTTGAACACATGCAAAGCAAAAGACTCTGGTCCCACAATCCTGCACAAAAAGCAGTATCCAGCTCAACCACCCTCCACAGGAATGTGTGGAATTCTCTAAAGCTCCTGAGGTCTAAATTCTATAACAAAGATTATCATGAATGTTTTTTTCTTCCCCACCTTAACACACAGACACTCTAAAAGCCACTCCTAACGTCATACAGGTTTTATTAAAGCTTCACGAGGATGCATGTTATTTAATAAGCTATAAATGAAAGGGAAGAGGTTGAACCAAGTCATTTGTACTGTACCTGCAGTGTCAAACAGCCCAAGGGTGTACGGCTCACCACCAATCATAACCGTAACTGCATAGTTATCAAAGACCTATAAAGAAAGCAAAGAAAGTGTTTTTTGTACATTCAGGAAACATTTTTGTTTGTTTTCATACAATAAAAGGATTTAATCCAGCTGAAAAATAATGTATAAACATGACAGGTCAGGACATGAGAGTTGAACATTAAAGAAACCGGAAAAGGATACTCACCGTTGGTACATATTCGGAGGGGAATTTATTAGTTGTATAGGAGATTAATAGACAGGTTTTACCCACTGCACCATCACCAACAACGACGCACTTGATCGTCTGCATAGCTGTGCTTTTACAAATCCACTGTTCTCATTCAAGATCTGCAAAGAAAGACAAAAGCGTTCACATGGGTCAATTTTTCAGTAATAGCTGAATAGTTTAGAAGGTGTAAAGAAAGACACTTAAGCAGATGAGTATTACACAACGTCTCTATGCCCACTACTATCACACGTGCAGAGTAAAATACAAAACAAACCACAGCCAAAATATTCTTATCAAATGTTTATTGTTTCTATCATATGTATAGAGAGGCAGAGCAGAAAGAGCAAAAGGGATCTTTCATAATAGCAATATTCAGAGAAGGAACTGTATTTAGCAGCTCCTTTACAGTGAGATCTAAACTGACCATATGATTTAGATTAGTGTTTCCTGCACCTCAAAACAAACACACAGCACAAACAGTGTTGATAGATTCCCGATAAAATGGCTTTGAACTGCGTGTTACACATTATTCACTAAATCCATCAAACAGGTTCCTAAAATAACACCAGACTCACTTACTGTTGTTCATATGACAAAGTGTAATTAAATATTCCAAAACGCAAAAGCTGTTTCTGAATCACAACTGTATTTTAATTAAAAAATACTTTGAGCCGACTTGAAGTGCTGTAGAAATACTTGATCAGTAACCACATCTAAATCTTTTAGTATGATACCAAAACAGACTGCAAGACCTAATCTCTCTCCGAGTGAAATTTCTCATGCTGTTTTTTCAGTGTTAGAAACTAAATGTGTTATTGGTCTGCAAGCATAAAACACCCACATTATAAACTATAACAAGCCTAGCTGCCATCAACACAAAATGTGCGAAATTAATCAGCCCCCCATTACCGGCTGCAAAAGCAGGAATAAGTCATATTCAAATCAATTTCACACCCTTTAATGTCTCAGAGATTACATTTGTGCAATAACAAATGTCCTTTAAATAGTCTGGTATACGATTGGCTCATATAATATGCATCCAATAAATGGTATGTGCAATGACAGAGAAATGTTTTCCACTTATATGCATTATGGCTTTTCTATTACCCACCAACCCCCAGCTGATGGAAACAACTGAATGCTGGAACTAGTCAGATTTAAACAAAATGCATACTTTCTGCCAGACTGAAAAAACAAACAAAAAACACACATTAAAAAAAGGTTAACTGTTTTGTCTTCTATCGTGTCCTGATTGCAGACTAGGTGCATCTATTACAAGATCATTTTCCACTCAGACTGTAGTTACAATACTAACAATATATTCTTACACACATACAGATGAGCAGAGTTCACTCTTTTTAAGATGAACAAAGCACTTGCTGTCATTTTTTTCCCCGTAACTTTTTGTAAAACAGCCAAAAAACTGTAAGCGAGACACAGCTTGGGAAGACGTGGGAAGCAATTCAGTGCTGACAGCCAGTTAAAAATCTGTTAGACAATCAGAAGTACACATACTAGAAGAGCATCGGCAAAAGCCGCACACTGATTTGACAAACAGCCTCATCTCTGAAGCGATACTCCAAACATTACATAACGTGATCTCAAATGTTTCCTCAAATAATTAACCATAAAATGCTAAAATATCACACTTGAGAATGTAACCCATTTAAGGTCTGTTAAGGACTGTTCACATTTTCAATGGTCATACAATGGAAATTAGGGAACTAAAATGTGTGAATGTGTCACAAATCGTATCTTCAGTAAAATATTAAATAAAGGCTAAATCCGCTAATAAAATTTGTAAAAAATAAAATAAATAAATAAAACTCTTTTATAACCATGGAAACAAAATTATTAGACTTATATATTTTGTCAAATTGACAAATTGGCTTCTAAAACAAACAAACAAACAAACAAACAAAAAATTGACAAAATTCAGTTAGACAAGCAAGTATAACAATTACATTTATGCAAATACTACTGTATATACACAATGTAAAGGGTTTTTGAATACAACTCAATAAAATCATATCACAACAACTAGTGTTGTCAAAACACCCGGTATTAAAAAAAAAGTAAACGTCATGGTACCAGTATTTTTCAAGTACCGGTGGTACTGAATACCCGGTCAACCCGGTTCTTGACTCATCCGCCCTTATGAATTCTGCGACGCAGAAAACGGAATCTTGGAATCCAGTTTAAAAACGTAATGTAGCCTACAGTTTGTTATATAAACTAGTATCTTTAAATACTAACTCACAAAAGTCGATTTAAATATGAATCCTGTATGTTCTGTGCATCTCTGTGTTAACGAATGAATGGCAGAGATGCGGTTTTGTTTACTACAAACGCGTGAGGCTTGCGGTGATTTCAGGATCTGCCGTTTCAATGAGGACATAAATACATAAACAACATCTACAGAACTGCTCTGAGAGTCACTTCACGTTCATTTTACCGTTTCACTTAAGTAAACCGGCATATCATATACACACAGAAATGTAAAGGAATTCACGGCTACCCGTCAAAATAAAAGTTTGGTTTAGACATTGTGCCAGAAATATATTACTATTATTACTATTAATGTATTTGATTGGTTACCACTACCACCACTAATGTTTTAAAAAAAAATAATGAAGGAAACGCAAGCACAAACATTTTAACCCCTTTTTAAATTTAATTTCCGTCCTACAATAGATCCACTTATTGTGCATGTTTTTACGTTGTAATTAATTTATGTAATTACATTTATAATTACACTATTGACCCATCCTTTACATCTTAGCCCACTCTTAAACTTACCTATACCACCAAAACAGTCTCTAACCTTACCCATATCTCACTAGCAGCAGACGTTTTTTTACAACATGATTTTTTTGCAAGTACATAGGAAGACCACATAATATAAAAATGTGACCTGATTTTCTGATATAGTTCACATTTAAAACCTCCCCATTTGAAGGTCCATCCTCTGTTCTGATTGTGGGTCACTGCAGCTTTAAACTCAAGCATAACGTCACCAGTTTGCACATTATACAGCAGGTCGGTATGCTAAACCACTATCCAACACAGACATCAAGTGTGTGGCGAGGACACACGGGGGCAGAAAAGAATAGTAAAGCAGCAGCCCTTTCCTCTGGTGTGCAGAGGGGAAGCAGGGGGCTGAAGCATGAGACTGAGAGAACCATTTCCTGCTGTTTGTGCCGCGCCTGAGCAGCAGCTAAGCCTCTGCAGAGCTATGCAGCAGTAAGCGGGTGAGCCTTCAAGCTCACAGATGGTCAGGACGAGGAGATGGAAGCCCATCCCGGCTGTTTCCTTCCCCTCTCACACTGCAATCTGCGGATGCAAGGCCTGACCTCATTTCACAGTCAGTAAAAAACCCACAAACACAAAGTGGTGTACTGGAAATAACTGTATTAAGGCCAAATTTCAGTTTCCTTAAGGCTCTAGACTGTGTAAAGCAATATAATCCTGATTCATGTGCAAACCTAGACAGTAAATCCGGTTCACAGTCTCACCTCTAATTCTTATTTTCCCCCAAATCCACCCTGATTGTTGGGGTGGAAAATATTTGACTACACATCATCAGCCATTTATATGATGATACGAACATAAAATTAATAAAACCACTACAGGCATATGGAACTGAATGACTTTAGTAAAGCAGGTTATAGACAGTTGCATTTACACAGTAATAATTCCTTCAATAAGCCTGTTTCCACCATACACTATGCATGAACAATGTTACAAATACACTGAAATAACGTAGAATTCTTTTATTTCAGCATCTGACTATATAAATAATAGAAGAATTTTGTGAAATGTACTATAACTATTTTGTTGTTGGTAACATTAATAATGTAAATGTGAGCCAAACTGTTTTGCTATCCTGCCAAATTGTAGCTACATCTTTCACACTTGAGAATAAACGGCCGTTATGTAAAAACATAACCTATACGTTAAATTAAATACTTTGAAAGCTGTTGCTATTCATTCGACACCAACCAAAATGTGCTACTAATCAGCAGATAATTAATGATCCAGTAAAAATTGGAGTAAAAAAATAATAATAATAGCAAAAAATAAGAGAACCGCTTGTTTCTACTATAAAACATAATGAGATTAGTTCTAGCTGGATTCGTTCATTCTTCTCATGCAAGTCCTGCCTTCTTCCTGTGATAGTTTGACGATTCATTTGTGGCAGGAAAAGCATTTCCTCAATGACCAGAAGTAAAAGCAAACTTGTTGCAAAATACATAATGATGCAAGTAAAAATTATGCATAAATCCTCCTCTGTCAAACAAATACATCTGAGACAGAGTAATGCTTTGGTACTTCAATCAGTTAACAAGAAGAAATCAAACTAAAACAGTACAACAGATGCAAATATCCATTACTTTTTTTACAACCTAAAACCTGCAAGTCAATAACTGCTTCAAAAACACATGGACTATAGAAATAATACATGTGTTAGAGAGAGAGAGAGAGAGAGACATCCCTGACACAAATCAACAGTAAACAATGGTAAACTAGTAACTTCCAACCCAACAGAACCACAATTATTTATGAAATTAAAGCAATAACATTAACCTTTATAGGGCATTATTGCACTGATTTTGTGTGTGTGTGTGTGTGTGTGTATATATATATACATACACACACACACATATACATACATACATACATATATATATATATATATATATAAATGTTGAGATCAATAACAGGCCTGTCGGTGTCATTGATACTAAACAATACGAACTCAGATTCAACGCCACATAACTAATTAAATTAAAAATGCAGCATTTCTGAATTTCCAATGATGCTATACCGCAGAAGGCCACCAAAACAACATATTTAATGAGCATTCAAGCACAGTTTCTACATAGCAATCACAATATTTCAACATGCATAAAAGACAAATTGGCTGTAATATGCGAATATGAAAATAGAACGTTAAATAAATGATGACAGTTATCCGTCGTCAACAGGCTAACTGCAAAGGATCGAAAGCCAGAAATAGCATTTGTACATTTGTAACATTCCTTAAAGCTTAAAATTAATTATTTTCTTAACACAGACCTTAGATATATGTGACACAACAGCAAGATAATAATTGTAACAGCGCTTATGGTAAAAATCTGACCGGTTCTCCTCAGCCTCAGCTAGCCACCTGTGCTAACTGCCGTCCAGCGCCATTTAACACGTTTAATTCGTTAAATACCCATAGAAAATATATATACTCATTTCGTACACATCCATAACGTGATGCTGCACTAGGTCAAGCGCTGATATTGATTATAAGAAGAAAAACCAAGCTAATATTTTGAGCGTCATTGGCACTCACCGTATCCTTTCTGTTTGTTTCTCTGCGCCGGGCGTTGGCAGCTCCGCGCGCTCGGGGTTTCCAGACCTGAAGAGCAGGGGCGCGACGCTGCGTCACTCCATCACACTTCATTAAAGCAAGAACTTAAACTTACGATTTTTGCAAAATGCAAACCTAACACAGTTTATGCAAAGTGTTATCATTTCATTTTATATAAACAGTACATGCAACGTACTATTAAAGACTTTCAATTAAAGATTCAATCAAAATTTGATGAACAATAAGGGAGAAAAGATAAAGCAGGATTTTGCAAGGCAGGATGCACATAAATATAGTAGACTTTACTAATTATGTAAATAAATTTCCATAATAAGTATATGTACAAACATAATTATGACTAATTATGTAAATAAAATATTGAGAATCATATATATCAAATATTAACATTTATAATAATATGACTGATATCTAAAATCATGTATTCAAATATCTCCCTTTGAATGTTTTAAATAAACTAAATATACTTAAAATATATTTTAATTACATTTCCGTTGGTATCATTTATATTCTAAAGTTGCAATAGCAGCAGTGTTCATAATGACAGGAATAAACTCTGTCAAGATAAAATGTACATCCCTCATCTTATAAACCAAGGGCTTCGCTGAAGATTTTATTATTTCTAAGTATTTATTTAATTATTTAATTTAGGTTGCTTTTTGACCTACTTCTCTAAATATTTAACTCACCACACGATGGCAGTGAAGTGCTCATGAAAAAAAACAAGATTACGTCACCGTTTCAAAATAAAAGCACATTGTTTCCGCTCAAAAATGTAAGTGTAAATTATATGAGTTAAATATTAAAGGACAATTGTTTTAAGAACCTACAAATATTCAATATACAATTAGATAATGAAAACAATCAAATTATTGTGAGAAATTTAATTATCGGACTTTAATTTTAAAGTGTGCTGATGTCACAACGCGGTTTATCATATGACAGCTTCAGAACACATGATTTCCAGAGACGTCAACAGTTGGACGTTGCATAGTAAACTGCTTTATTTATGTTTTTAAGTGATCTAAAAGGTAAGTCTTTGCATTAAAGAATGCACTTTTTATGTTTTTTATATTATTAAATCAATGCACACACATTTTTCTCACAGTTTATTTACAGAATGACTATTGCGGATATCTGGGATCAGAGAATATCTGCCTTTCTGCTGAGTCCATCTCAGTTTTTGGCCACCACCACCACTGAGAGCTTCTTGGCTGAACTCTTACACGAACTGCGGAATGACAAGGCCAATGATCAACTCAAGGTAACGAACGTACTGCATGTTTTATAACTGGCATTGTAATTAAAATGGTCTATGCATGTACACAGATGTTGAAATAGTAGAAATATACAAATATATACATAAATACAATGTTGAATTATTCAACATATTATATATATATGTATGTATGTATGTATTATTATTATTATTGTTATTTATTTATTTATTCTTTATGTGTGTGTAGTTTTAGTTATTTGGTAAAACAGGTTAAAATAAATGAATTCAAAATTTTGTTTTAGCTAAAGTTATTTATTTATTTTATTTTTAATTTTTTAAAGTAATGTTTATTTCAAGCAATGAAAGTAGTTTTAGTTCATTATAAAAAAACGTTTTTTTGCACAATATTTACAGCTACAGTAACTAGACCTGTTAATTACCTTAAAGCTTTGTTGAAATGCTTTTCCCCTGTAATTAAGTTGATTGTGTGTAATACTGTATTTTTTGTCCTTATAAGATACTCCTTGTGTCTGTGCTGCTGGAGCATCCAATCATTCTCTGCCCTTCTACCTCTGTGGGAGAGGAAACAGCCCTTGAACTCCTGTCAGTCTTCTCTTACACGCCTCAGAAATCCATCGTGCTCAAGTGCAATGTCATGCTGGCCATCACCAATGTGATAATATGCACATCCTGCCTGGCTACCCACACAAAGACGGCTGAAGACTGGCTTGACATGCTATTTCAGACAATCCAGGACACCAATGACTACAGATGTGGTCTATCCCAGCAGGCAACAAGGGCCACTGCTTGCGAATGCCTACGAGAAATGGAAACCTGTTGCCCTGGTCTTCTTTCCCAAAAGTTAGAGGCCCTGTATCTTCTAAAACAGCAAGAAACCACAGTTCTGCACCAGTCCTACTGTTTGCTTTACACACTCGGGCTGAAGAACGCCATAAGAATCTTGACGAACCAAAAAGATGTTACTGACCTAGAGTTTAAGAGTATCTTAGGAGGAAATGAAGGATTTGCATGGAAATGCAATCAGTTAGCATTGACCTTGTTGCCAATAAACATGCTGGTGCAAGTCCCACGTTTGCCACAAGGACTGGATTGTAAAGAACTCAAATCTATAATGTCTTCGCTCTTGGAGGAGTCCTACCTGCTCACGCCTATTTCCCAGTCTGCCCTACTTAGGGAGCTTGTAGAAGTTGTGGCCATGGTCCCGGGGCTCTCTCCGACGTTGTTCAAATCGCAGCTTCTGCGACTCTTCGGAACAGCAGATGTTTCCCTCATGCATGCAACGCTCTTTATGAAGGACATGTTCACAGATAGCCTTTTCACCGCAGAGGACGAGAACTTCTTACTCAAGCGTCTCGTGGGGACAGCCCAGCATCCGCTCCTAAGAATTCCCGAAAAGCTCTTCTACATGGAATGCATCCTGCACTTCCCTGAGAACCGGCCCATATCCAGCAGCGTTGAAGAGAGCTTACCCGTTCTGGTTACGCCACGTCTGGCAGCGTCTCTTCATCCAACGGTTTTCAATGATAGTGCAACTATGCTCTGCAGGCTAAACCTTCTTTGTTTGGTGCACCTCGAAGCCGATGAGGGTGAAACGGACAAAGGAATCGGCTACCTGTTTGATCACATAATGGCTCTTTTGAAAATCGTAGACAATGATAGCCGAAGAGAAGTGGTGGTGACCACTTTCAGAGCGTTGTTTATCTTTCTAATGCACTTCAATGGCATGGGAGAACTCTCTGAGAAGCTGATTGACAAATTATGCGACATGTATTCCAAACATTCGCGACTCGCTCCCAATTTGATTGGCCTCGCGGATCGCATTCAGGAACACCTGGATGACCCGGTCTGGTCGGTCAAGTTGCTTGGAGGGCTTCAGAAATGCATTATGGAAATGCCTCCATTGCAGCTGACGATTCATAATTTGAGTTGGCACTTGAAAGTCTTGAAAAGAGTGGCTAAAGAAGGTCAGATTACCCAGAGAAACACCATATACCTTCTTCTCAGTGTCCTCATCAACTCCAACCTGTGTGAAAGAGGCAACTGGCAAGTTGGAAACGCAGTGCTCGCTATTTGTCGCAATCTTTTGAAGCACCCCTCCATCGATCAAGTGTTTATCGAGTTGGCTGATCTTTTGCAGTACATATCAATACATTATGACGATACAGACATAAAGGATCATGCTCGCTTCTACTACACATTGCTTACCAACCTTTCATGGGAAAAGCTTACAGGGGTTCTGGCCAAAGGACTTGATGGAGGACGGGCTAAAGAGCGGTCACATTCTGCAATTATGGCTGAGAGCGAGGGGATCGCCAGTAATCTGACTGTTCATAAAACTAACCGATATGTTTTACAACTCATCAAGGTGCAAGAAAAAGCCTCAGAAAGCTCTTCTGAAAGCTCTTTAGGGTCATCGGAGGAGGTTAAGAATTGGTTGGAGGTTTATCAAGGACAGTTTCAGGCACCTGAATTCGGCTCTGAGGTCACCTTGAGGTACAATCTGACTCATGCAAAAGACACAGATCCTTTATTCGATAAAGTCTTTACAATATGTCTCCATTTCGAACTGAAAGATTTAAACTACGCGAAGGTAAGTGACATACATGTACCATGTGTGTTTAGAGATGGAAAGCCACCTGAGGTCAAAGTCAAGCTCAAGCCCTTTCAACCCTACCCTACTAGTTTATGCGTCAGTGCTGTGTTTACCACACAAGACGGCCGCTCTTGGCACAGCCGACTGCCTGATGTGAGCATTACATTTCCAGAGATATTCCTTCCTCTGCCTTTACCACCAAACTCTTCCTGTGAATGCAAAGAACAAGTCTTCGAACACATTTGGGAGGCCGCAGCCTCTGGGAATCCTGACAAATCTGCTATTAGTCTGTTCTGTTTTAAACCTGAAGATGAAACTCTTGCGGAGCTGATCAAGACGCATTTTCAAGGTTACCTTATTACAGATCAGCAAAGCGAAAGGTCATGGAAAGTCTTGTTCTTTCTTCCACCCAAGTGCCATATCCTTCTGAAGATTACACAGGCCGAGGACGCCGGTCGGGTCAGCATTGCAACGGACAACTGGGAGTTGTTACCTTTTGTGAACTCTTACCTCCAAAACATTACTGATTAATGTAGCTCAACAGTAACAGGCTAAATTGGTGTTTTGCAGGTGTTCATTTACATAGTTGATTTTAACCGATTCATTTTTATTAAATCCTTTTTTGATCTAACACCATTTATTTTTGGATAGAAATCTCAGACTATCATGTTTAATAAAATACATATATACATACGATGAGCACATATGTTATGTTG
Organism: Enteromius treurensis; assembly: GCA_032275025.1. Lineage (NCBI taxonomy): Eukaryota > Metazoa > Chordata > Actinopteri > Cypriniformes > Cyprinidae > Enteromius > Enteromius treurensis. The sequence continues at coordinate 5,225,855 of JAUCMU010000013.1, forward strand.
TTTCATGCAGAGTAAGTAGTGCTTTTCTACTGATGTATTAAAAATCAACTGATTTAATGTACACGAAATGCCCCAAAATATCTGTAGCTCTAAAGTTAAGATAAATTAGTCAGCGACATTTAAAAACAGAACACATGACCATAAAGACACATCGAATGCATGATTGAATTATATATTTACAGGTTCAGTAAAAGTGACAAGGGAAAGTTTCCAGTCTGCAGAACTGATCTGAATTCAGTTTACTCTTTATATTAAAAAACAATTAGTAGTTTTAAGACAATGAGCAGAGAAGACAGTCCGTGAGTTAGCGGTGACCTTTCACTCTGAAAGACCTTCAAAGTTGGGCTCTCTACAGGCTGGAAGAGCAGTTTGTCTGTTCAACAGTTTGTCTATGATGCCAATTTCAGAATCCCGCTTTTCAACTTCCTCTTGTGGTGTCCAAGACATGTCATGTTGGAGTTTGTATCCACCAAGGAACTTGTGAGGACAACTAGGACCCCATTCCTGTAAGAGATTGAAACATATTTAATTAGCTGTTAAAGGCCGTGCATCATTTTTGATCACACAATAAACATTTGGTTCTACTGTCATTGCTAATTAGGGTGGCCATGTGTGCCATATATAGGAAACACATCCTGGCCAGGATTTTTAAATTGCCTAAAACATCCAAAGTACTTTGACCGATAACATGCAGGTATTGTACATAATCGACCAATCATGGTGGCAAGATCTCCAGGGAAATTATTAATCCAATGCAAATATGCGCATGTGTTTGTATGACAACAAAGTATTGGCAAAAAGATGGTATCCCACAGTGGATGAAGGTTTCCCATGTGTTTTCAGGGAGCAAAGTTATTTTTAATTTGTTAAATTCAAGTCTAACATTTTTGTGGTAAAACATGCCTTTGCTTAATTTCTTTTAGAGTAATAATTTAAGAGCAAGACAAAATAAAACATACATTTATTATTAATCAGGTAAATATGTACTAAGCCAATCATACAGACATCAAAATCTCAAATATGAATTCGTATCACGGCTACAAAAGGTCCTGACCCTTAGCTGCAATCACTTAAATACAAAAACAAGATAAAACATCCCCTGAATGGAGGAATATACAAAGGTCTCATACAGGTCCAAGACCTGGGTAATTTACACCTCAATGGAAACAGAAGGTAATTTGCATGAAATACCATGTGAGAAGGCACCCCCACTGCAGTAAGCAAAAACCTTCAAATCTTTTCTGTAATGAGACCATTTCAAATGATACCAGACCGTTAGTTCACTCTGCATTGGCATTTTCATTTAATCATTTTGAGCAGTCTGCGTAGAAGGAAGGATGGGTGATTGGATTTAATAAGGAACAAATGGGCAGAAGGGAAGGACGTTTCCTGTACAGTCACTCTGTAGGGTGTCTTGAAGATGCCCATATGTTTGTATTGTCTGCTTCTCAGGAATCAAAGTATCTGAGGTTCTTTCATCGCACTCGCGAATGTCATACAATGATCAATCTGCACAGTGCAAACAGCCAAACCTGGAGGCCTTTAGGCAATATAAAATTTAAGTACAAGGATGTGTCCTGTAAAAATGGCACCTTATGGTCACCCTACTACTAGTTGGCACCAACCAATTCAGATTGATCTCACTTCTCACTCAGGTAAGCTGATAAGATCCAGACACTCAAAATGAGGCAATCCACTGACCTGTGGAGACAGAATCGAGAAGTACCGCTGTCCGGATTCACGCATATAAAGATAATACATGTTTCCTGGTTTCTTCACAACATTGCAGGCAGCATGGTGAAGCTCAGCATCTTTCTTGGCATCTTCTAAAACCTGAGGTGGGATTTAATCATAGTTTATTTCTCACATAGCAGATTATTGACCGATATTTCAACATTTCAAGCAGTACCCGCAACCCACCCCCTCACCCCTGTTTGTTACTCCATGAGAACAGATTTTGAGGAATGTAACATTCCAAGCAAAGTCCAATGGCTGATAAAAACATCACGATAATCCACATGACCCCAAACCATCAATTAACAAATATTAAGTGAAAAGCTGCATGTTGGTAAGAAACAAATTTAACATTTAGACATTTTTTATTTAAAAACTGTAGTCAGGTGGATGATTGTGATGCGTTTAATTAGCCATTTAGTTTCGATGGCACCCGTTCAGTGCAGAGGATCCAGTGTTGAGCAAGTGCAGTATTGCTACATTTCTCCAAATCTGCTCTGATGAAGAAACAACTTTATCTACACATTGGAAAGCCTAAGGTTAAGTCATTTTTTAAAGATAAAATTTTTTATATTTAATGGTAAAAACAAACTTTAAGACCAGGAATATTTATGGTACTGCTATTACAGTAATAACAAAATAGTCATTTGATTGACGGTTCAATCTCACCTTTCTTGCTTGCTCCTGAAGGTATCTAATCTGGTCAGCGATCACTGTAAGTTTGTTGCAAGCATTGGCTCGGATGAAATCATCTCCCTAAAATTCCCACAAAAAAATGAAATCGGTGATTGATTAATATTATATATGGATATACAGTAGTCAACATTTGAAGTGGATCATAAAGGTTCATCAAAGTTTTCCTAAGACAAGAATAGGTATTGTTCTTGATTTAAGGACAACTTTGATGAAAGGTTTTGATCCACTTTGAATGTTGACTACTAATAAATATATATATACATACAAATACGCATATATCACAAAAGTGATAAAGAGCGATCTCTTACCATCTGTACTTGCTGTGCCAGAGCAACTAGATCCATGGGATCCCCAACCCGGTTAGTCTGATAGGGACTTACTAGTGCCATTCCACTTGGGTTACTACTGGTCTCCACCAAGGTAACTATATTATTCACAGTGTTGACAAAGCACAGAGCTTATTTTTAGAGCAGTAAAGCATATGGTAGAGTTTCTGCCAAAATACTATTTTATACATATTTATAAAAAAAAATAAAAAAAACTGCACTACACACTACAGACTGCTCGATTGAATTTTGCTTTCCAAAATACATTTTAAATCATGCTTATTTCGTAAAACGGTTTTGTTTATTGTGCAGAAAAAGAAAGTCAACAGTTGTGCCGTTTCTGCATTTATATATATATTACAGTAACTATAAGTAGATTTTTGTTTTGGTGGCACTGCCATAAAGAAATTAAGCAAAACACCTGAGTGTTTTTTAAAGCTTTCTGAACTAAATTGATCGGAGTTTCCACACTAATTCATCAAGATACGGCTAACTGGTGAATTGTGTAATCGTTATGTTACGTACTCAAGAGAGAAAGTAAGCGCCTCTCGAGGTGCCCAGTAGATATTCGTAATGCTAAAACGTTTTTTTTAACCTTAGAAAATATGTCAAACGTGAGTATTGGTTAGCTTATATCATGGCATGACGTAATAACCAGTACGGAGATATTTCATAACATTACGAAAGTTCTGTCAACTTATAACAAGCATATGTTTTGCTTGTCATTAATAATACTTTAGAGCTTAAACATCCAACCACGGTTTAAAACAGAAGTATGATGCGATTGAGTGATTAAAGTAACGTTAACTCGACCAATTTAATCGTTCGCTAAAGTTATATGATAAAACAGCCAACATATGACTTATTTATACTGAGTTTGCCATTAAAATAATTTGTCTTACCCGTGGTGATTTTGTTCAGTTGTTGTGTTAGACTGACCGTTTTGTCCATTCTGTAATTAAATACCCCGTAGTGTTTAGCAAATTTACACGAGACTCCTCACCGGTGTCCAAAAAAAGTCTGGAAAAACACGAAGGAGGCGTTTTTAGGGTCCGTCGAGTAGATGCCCTACTAATTGCCTGTGTAAAAATATTGTGTAATCTAATAATTTCTCCATATATTTAAACAGGGGTAAAACTACTGTACATGTTTCTATGATAATATCTTTGAATATTACAAGGCATATTTATATTCGATATATCGATAGTTAAAATGCAAAGCGATCGTGCATGTTTAGCGGCAGCCTTCGCGAATATTGTGTAGACAGCAGATAATGTGGTAAGGTGGGTTTTCTGCAGTTATGAAAGAGCTACGTTTAAAAATTATAAAACGAAAAAGGTTCAAGTCTGTACAAGTTTATCACTAGTTCTGAGCGTCTGGTCGTTTCTTTCACATTTTGTTAATTATATATATATATGTATACACACACACACACATATATATATATATATATATATATAATTCAACAAAAACCTGTTATTTAACCAATAATCAAATTTCAACCAGTTTGTATGTCTTTCCCCCAATAATACTAAGGGTAAAAATTTAAATGTTTAATTTTTACTCCCCAAAAAATGCCATGTCATATATTTTTAGTACCGTTTTAAAGAATCCCTGGTGGTCTGTGAGCAATTATATATTTTTTATTTATTTATTTATTGTTAAACTGAACTTTACAATTTTAAAAATACCTTTTTGACAAAAAAAATAAATAAATAAAAAGTTTGAGCTGAAATGTAAAAATACATACAGACATCACAAATACTTGTATCGACTTGAATGGATTAATTTGGACTAGGCCCAGATTTACACAGTTACCCTATAAATGTCTCAGTTCTTACACAGGGCAGGCTTTCACAGTCCTGGAGCTCCACCCTCCTCATAGACTTTGGGAGATTCTTCAAAACCGACTTCTACCTCACAGGCCTAGTCTCCAAGATGTGGATCTCCCTGTCCCTGATCTCAATCCTCTTCAATGCTCATTTCACCTTGTGTGACACTCAAATCAATGGAATATTTGAGCCATACGACCTGCTTTTTGATAATGCGGTGGAGGCGTATTATAAGCAGGACTGGCTGGCTGTGATCCTGAACATGGAAAGAGCTTTGCGGAATAAAGCAGCGCTGCGTAAAATCCAGACGCACTGCCGCTTATCCTGCGCGAATCACACTGCTTTCGGGGAACCTTTCCCAGGTGTGGGTGTCCCGATCCCAGGAACCGGGGCCGTGGAGGATTTAGCGTTTTTCCAGAAGATACTCAAACGGGCCGATTGTGTGAATGCATGTGAAAGCGAGAAAGTTGGACCACCGACACTTCATAAAGTTAGTGAGGCTGTAGAGTTGGAGTTCAAGAAACGGACGCCTTACAATTACCTGCAAGTGGCTTACTTTAAGGTAAAAAAAAAAGATGCATTGAAGACTTGTTATAAACACGCAGTAAAAAAGTCAACAAAAACGGGGACAAATCAGTGCATCTCATTAGAAGAATGCTATTTAGAAGAATCTTTTTGTAAACGAAGAAAATCTTGTCATCAAATGCTTTCCATTAGTGCGTAAATCTGATGCATCCAAGCAGAAGTGAGTTTTGCACACAATATTTATGTAGATGTCATTGAATGGTTAAATTTGAGAAGCTCTTCCACGTTTCCCCAACCCCCCCCCAAACTCGCATCACTGTGCCACGTCTTTAGGTGGAGCCTTGCAGAGTTTTAGATGCATCCAGAGCTGCTTTGAGGGGCTCTAAAATACCACAGCCTTTTAAAATGGTGGTTTAAATGAGATATACAGTCTTGTGCATCAGCCTCAGACCACCAGGCTTAATGAAAAAAACTTTTTTCTGCATTACAAAATCATAATGTATGATATTATCTGCATAATTTGAATGAGCTAAACAGCAAAGTCATACATTTCAGCATTACTACTTGACAGCAACATTATATATGTGATATTATGTGGTATAAATGTATATTTTAAAATGTCTAAGGCTTGCCAAGGAATATATATATACAGTATACATTTATACAGTATATATTATAAAGATTTATACTGTATATCCTATGTATGTACATATATGTGTACACACACACACACACACACACACACACATATATATATAAGTTTAGCTATATTGTCTCTGAAGCATAACTTGGAAAGCATGAGTGTTTTCTAACCAATATCTGAATATTTTTGGTTCTTTTTGTGCTTACAGATAAACAAGCTTGACAAGGCAGTGGCAGCAGCAAATACATTTTTCATGGCCAACCCCGACCACGTGGAGATGAAACAGAATTTAGAGTACTACGGCATGATGGCTGGGGTGCAAGAGACGGATTTCAAGGACCTGGAGGAGAGACCGCACATGGTACGAGCAATGTTTATTAATGTGAATATCCCTACAGTATATAGAGTGAATATCCCTATATAGATCGAAAGATAGATTTTTATACAACCTTATTGGCTTATAAAATGTTTATTGGAAGCTGTAATATAATTGCTGATTTTCAGGCAGAATTTTTAGAGGGCAAGATTCATTACAGTGCAGAACATTTTGCCCCAGCCATCGAGCACTTTGAGGCCGCTGTCGAAGAATACTTCACAGCTTATGAAGAATGCAGAGTTCTCTGCGAGGGAACGTTGGATTATGACGGTTATAACTACATGGAGTACAACGCAGATCTCTTTCAGTCTATGACAGGCATGTGGGATTCCGATGCTTTAATAACAGCAGATTATCTTTAATCTTTTCATTTGATTTGATTTGGTACACTAAATTTTTCATAAATATGGATTTTCTGAAGTAGTCATGTCTATATTTGCTTTGATCACAGATCATTACCTTCATGCTCTGAACTGCAAACAGAACTGCGCTGTGGATCTGGCATCCACTGCTGGAAGAGAGAAGCCTTTCGAAGATTTCCTCCCATCCCATTTTAACTACCTTCAGTTCTCATATTATAACAGTACGATATACGCTTCATCAGCAGAATCATCCTTAGCACCAGATTTTAGTCTTGTTATTGTTAACTAAGACCAAAACCAAAATAGTTTTATGTCTATATAGTTTTTCTTTAACACTAGGGTCCACCAGTTGTCACTAAATCAACTAGTTTCTTATTAGCATGCATATTACTAGAATATTAGCTGTTTATTAGTGCTTATAAAGCACAAATTCTGCATGATCTTATTCTGCCCAATACATAAAGTTAACAACTGCCTTACCACCTATTAACAATCAGAGAAAAAAATATATAGTTAATGGTTTGTTACTAGTGAGAATTGGATCGTAAAATAAAAAGTGACCTTTTAAAATTAAGTTTTAAACGCATCATGTATTATTTACATCTGAGTTCAGTTATAAAGCTTCAATCTATTTCTCTCCCAGGTGAGAAATACGAGCAAGCCATCGAGTGTACTAAAACATACCTGCTCTTCCACCCTGAGGATGCAGTCATGGCTCAGAACCTGGCGTACTACTCCGCATTTCTGGGAGAAGACAAAGCTGTCAACATTACAGCCAGAGAGGTGCCACACACATGCCACTGATGCACAAGCATGCTTCTGACCTTCACAACTTTAGATTAATTTTGAATAAAACATACATATATATATATATATATGTATTTTTTTTTTGTCTTGTTGCAGGTTGTTAAGCAGCATATTACGAGGTCTTTGCTGGAGAAAGAGCTTCTTTACTTTGGCTTTGAGATGTTTGGTAAAACGTTTGTTGATCCAGTAAGTGTACGCCCGGTGCAGTGCTTCTCATATTTAGTACTTCTCATATTATTTCAATTTATAATAAAGTCTTTTCCTCATTCTGTCTCAGGACACATGGACCCCTGAAGACATCATGCCCAAGAAACTAAGAGACAAACAAAAGCAAGTATACCGTTGTTGTTGTTGCATCTGAGATATTAACATGTTGAACTGACGTTTCCTCTTGTGCATGCAGGGTAGACAAAGAAACAGCCGCGAGGATTACAGAGGAGATCAGTAACCTGATGAAGGAGATTGAGACACTTGTGGAGGAAAAGAGTAAAGAATCCTCAGACCTGGGCAAGTTTGTGAAAAACGGTAAGATTTAAAATAGATTCTAACATATGTGTAGGTATAGACAAGTCACATGAATGAGTCCTCCAACTGGTGTTTTTCAGATATCAATCCGGCCTCTGCTCCAGAAACCGCCAGCAAACGTCCGTTTGATGACATTACGATAACCTTGACAGCCTCAGCCCTAAACGGTTCACAGAGGGTCGTCCTGGACAGTGTAACCACATCCGATGAGTGTCAGGAACTTCATAGCCTCTTCAGTGTATGTTTCTCGTTTCATTCTGTTTCCCAAAAGAGTGAACGCACATTTTTTTTTCTGCAGTCAACTAAAGATGTCTCTTGTTTATTACTTGAATCTTGCAGGCAGCGGCAATTAAGGATGGTTTTAAAGCAACACCCTCTTCTCATTCAGCAAGCGAGATGTTCCAGGATATTACGGTTCTCAAAGCTCTGCAGGTAAGACCTGCTTCAATCTTCTTAAATTCAATGAATTAATGAAACTAAGATATGCACCTGAGTCGTTTAGTTGGTTTTTGTTGGGCTTGGTAGCTACACTATCGTCATAATACTCTTATGCTCAGCAGGACTGCATTTATTTGATCAAAAATACAAGAAAAAGATGTATAATTGTCAAATATTTTTCCAGTTTAAAATAGCTGTTTTCTATTTGAATACATTTTAAAATGCTATTTATTCCTGCAATCAAAGCTGGATTTTCAGCATCATTACTCGAGTCTTCAGTGTCACACGAACCTTCAGAAATCCGTTTTAGTTAAGTGAATATGTCACTGTTGAGCAAAAATATACTTAAAAAAAATCGTATTCACCCCAAACCTCTGAAAGGCAGTATGGGATTGAAAAAGAAAAAACCAAACAGCATGAAGAATCTTTAACATCCATGGGTTTTTTTTAAATGGTCTTCACACTTTTTTCTTTCAAGAACTGTTTACTGAAAGTTTCTTTAGGTAATCAAAAATGTGATCTTCTATAGTGGCATTTTTGTGAAAACAACCTTTTGGAATCTTTATGAAGTATTTTATGGTTGAGGTATTAGATTTAGATTCTGAAGTCTCTGTTTTGCACATACAAAAGTGATACTCTTTGTTCTTATGCTTTGTTTCAGGTACATTGTATAAGTCATCAGCTTTTTATTGTTTTTTCTCATATCTTGTCCAGGAGGGTCTGGTTCCCTTGAAGAGCGCACGATTGGTTTCTGACCTCACTGAGAAGATTCGGAAGGGTCTGGAATCTTACTTCGGTCTGGAATCACCCCTATATTTCTCCAGCTCAAACCTGGTCTGCCGTTCTGCCAGCGGTAAACTGATATTTTTACAGAAATGCGTGTTATTTCTACATCTTGAACACAGACCTATTTAGTTCTTAAGCTAGCATGTGTTGTCTCTTTCAAACCAGAGAAACAAGAAGAGGGCACAGACTGTCTGCTTATCTCTGAGCTCAACAGCTGTATCAAAGAGCTGTCAGCATACAGCGATCAAGGCTACAGGTTTGCTGCTCGAGGAACAGGTCGTGCATCGTGGTTATAGAGTATATAGTGTTTTCACGAATGCATTCTGTTTTTTTTTTTGCAGTGCCATTTTGTACCTCAATGATGACTTTGAAGGAGGAGATTTTATCTTCACTGAGTCGGATGCCAAAACTGTCTCTGTAAGATTTCTAAAAGTTTCACATTATTTTTATTCAAACTAGTGAGCAACTAGTACAACAAATGACACTATGAGAAATCTGATTCATTTTAGAAATGAAGAATTAATTTTAGAAACTGTTTGTTCAAACAGTTCATTTCAGTGGACTAATTCAACCAATTCAATTTCTAACTAAATAAATATATTGTAGTCATTTATCTAGTGTAAATTAATTGTTATTATGAGTATATTGTAGCTTGAAAAACTTATTTAAAGTGGATTCATGTTAGACTTGGTCACTGTTCATGTGACAGCATGTTCTATTAATTGTGTTGTTGTGGCATGAATTTTCTAAGATGGATGTTATTTTACTCTAACGTCTCTTCAGGCAGTGGTGAAACCTCAGTGTGGCAGAGTTGTGGGATTCAGAGCTGGACAGGAGAACCTTCATGGAGTGACTGCAGTAACCAAAGGCCAGAGGTGTGCTGTAGTGCTTCGGTTCTCTCTGGATCCTCAGCACAATGAGAAGGCAAGTATGGCTTTCAGTGCTGTTTTGTGAATGGTGAAATAAGGCGATAAAATAGAAATTCATGTAGATTTGAGGTAAAAAAAAATACAAAGAAATGTGCAAAAACAGGAAGCATAATAATACACGTTGTAAACATGTCGTGGGTGATGTTCAGTTTGTAGTGAAGCTCTCTGATGGAGGGTATGAATGAATGACGCATTTGTATAGTGCTTTACTGTGTATTGCCATACACCCAAAGCGCTTTACAATCATGTGGGGGGGGGTCTCTACTCCACCACCACCAGTGTGCAGCATCCACCTGGATGATGCGATGACTGCCACGGGACAACGGTGCCAGTGCGCTCACCATACAGCAGCTACAGGCGGAGAGGAGAGAGAGATACAGCAGATCAATGGATGGAGATTATTGGGAGGCCATGATAGAGAAGGGCCAGTGGGAATTTGGCCATGATACCGGGGTTACACCCCTACTCTTTACGATGAGTGTCATGGGATTTTTAATGACCACAGAGAGTCAGGACCTCGGTTT
>JAUCMU010000013.1:5242443-5256795 GCA_032275025.1 Enteromius treurensis
ATTTCCACCATCAGGGAAATAATAAAGAATTTCCAATCAACATAAAATGTTACGAAGCTGCCTGGAAGAGGATGTGTGTCTATTTCATCCTAATACACGGCGAGGAGTAGAGTTTGAGTGGATAAAGACTCTTCAGAAAATAGTTGAGTCTCGGGTCAGAAAACCTTTTAAAAAATAGTCAAGCAGCCCCTACATCAGTACATGTAGTTTGGAAGGGTTAAAAAAAAAACAAAAAAAAAAAACATATATATATATATATATATATATATAGACACTCATAACAGTACGACAGAGTTTTCCAGCCACAAAAAAATAAATAAAAAAATAAAATAAAATAAAATTCTAAAACTACGAGAACAAAGTCAAAACTTTGATTAGTTTTGAGATTAAAGCCAAAAAAAATATTCAACAACAATATTCAAATATGCCTATACCAGGTGGCCTTCTCTCAATTCGGGTCATTTACAAGTGCACTATACTAAATACTGTATTTTTACTTTTTTTGTTTTATCTTGTAGTTTCGACTTTAATCTCGTAGTTTTAGATGTTTTTTTTATTTTATAAAAAAATAAAAAAGGTTATTAGCTCAGTGCTGGCTTCTTATATATTTATAAGTTGAGACATAGAGCACTGCTGTAAAACTAGGTCTCGACACACAATAATCTGTTGAGAACTGCTCCTTCCTGTAAAGACAGGAGTAAAAGTGAAACAAACACGACCAGTTCCGAGAAGTCAACGATGTGCCCTTTGAAAGAAGAGGCTAAATATCTACCATTCCTCTTGTTTTCTCTCTGAAGTAACGTTAGATGAAAGTGAGGAGGTTGAAAGTATCCATTAGTGGTTTCCACAGAGACAGCCTCAGCACGTCTCTCCCAGGGCAGGATTTAGCCGGACGCAGCAGGACGCGTCCTGACGAAATTAATTCCAACTCTACGGCTTCGAAAGGTGGCTGAAAAACAGCAGGCTAACAGGACCTGACATGGAATCAGCCAAAGTTTCCATGAGACTAAAGCAACAGGACAAATGTTAGACACGAATGTGATCCGTTTCATTATAATCACAACACTTTCCTAATATTTCTGGCAGAGTGAAAATCAGGTGCGAGACAATCTAAACACATTGGCAAGCTTTAAAGGAGTTATTTGAGCCACGGAAAATGACAGATTTTCAAATCAATCGTATTGAATCACTTGGAATATTAATATCTTTCAAATAAATGATGATTTATTTCAAATAAATAATGACACAAAACTGTTTTGACCAAATGTCAAAATGTGACGAGTTGAAGTTAGACTGTGTTGCATGAATCTATTGGCTATAATTGGCATTAATTAAAGTCAGTTAAATGTTTATTTTATAAACTACACAAATACTAATGTTTGAATCATTATAAACAAATGCAAAAAGACGTACAACATAGTACATAACCTGCCACACAAAAAATATTAATAGTAAAAAACAAAAATCATTAGTATCCAGTTTTTTCCCTTAACGAGCCAGTTCTAATCTTTTTTTGTTTGTTTGTTTTTTTAATATTGTAAGCTTGACAAATTTCTCAAACCATTTAACTGGCAAGTAAAAAAAATTATAAAGATAATTTGCACATCCACAATACAGTAGTATGTAATGGCTTTTTTGATCTTCAGACCGAGAAAAAATAGAAAAAGTTATAAATAAACATTTTTATGTTGACATCAGGAGAAAATCAAGAAAACAAGATAAACAACTGTTGTTTTATACAGTAGTAACCATAAGAAGTTAAGTTCACTACAAAACAAGTCAAAAAAGGCCCATAGAGCTTCTGTAAATTTACAGATAGAGTTAACAATAGCTGAAATATTCATCTGCAAAAGCCCTAAACCCTGACAGCTCACGTCCACTAGAGTCATAAATACACTTGAAAGTATTTCTATTTCTTTAACGAAGTTACCTAAAAGCTTAACCAAGTCTTGTCTAAATGGAGACAGAGGGTGGCATTGTTGGTATATTTTGATGGATGCCTGAATGATGACTTCAATGGTTACTGCAATGAACTGTCGTCTTATTTCCCCTAAGACTTGGATCATTCCGGTGCCGGGCTGGGACAGGCTCCAAGTCAGTGTGATCGTGCTTGAGGGAAGTATGCAGCTCATTCTTACTGGCTGGAGAAGGGATTGATTTGACTTCTAACAGTAGGAGGTGCAGGTTTATGTCAAGAGGGGACCTGTTATAAGAGAAGAACTTCATGGTGTCTTTTGAGGTCGCATTTGGAAATCAATATGCAAAACGGTAATTGAGGTAAAGCAAGCTACCTCAGATTTTCAAAGCATAACAACGGTCCAAAAGTGGGTTTCACAGAGATGCCATAGATGAACCATTTTGAATCCCCAAAGAGCAGGTCTTACAGTAGAAGAACATTTTTGTAAATGACAAGATTTCCATTTATAAACCTTTTGTTAGAATGAAAAAATAAACCTTTTGTTCGAATGAAAGATCCCATATATGTTAAAGGTACTTATCTCTTTCCCCACCAGCATTTATTTATTTGTTTATTTATTTATTTAAAAGTTGTAATTTTCACAATATTTCCATGGCCCCCAGATTATTATGTTCAATGAACAATTATATATATATATTACATATATTACAATTATATATATATTGATCAAATGTAAATCCATATCCCACTCACATGATTTTCAATAAATGTTACTTACATTATCAGGGAAAGAATGTATGAATATTCTTCTTCCTGAATTGAAATATGAATTTCATCATGTTAGTGTTTTTAAGCATTGCATATTTATTTCAAACAATAACTAATAACTTAACAAGGCAGTACGTTTAACTATTCTTTTTAATACTGTTTTAATTTTTGGAGCATCAGACAACTAAGCTCAGTAAACATTGGTCACATACACAAACATAACTGATTACCCATTAAAAACCATAACAGATCATGTTTTCAAGCCTTTTTAAGTCTTATTTTGATGCAACAAAGTGGGTTATATCTGTGTGTGATTTGTTTACATTTTTATTAGTCTTCCCCTAATAATTATATTGTTCATTCTGACTGTTCATAACCAGTCATACCCAATCACATTGCGATGTAGCCATTGCATCTTCTCATGGGACGTTCCGCCATTCATTCCGAATTTCCCCCACACACTTTAGGGGGTATGTTAAAATTCAATGGGTTCAGGGGAGGTGAGAACATGACTTCCCCTGTAACTTTACCTGCTCATGTCACTGTCAAGCAATGTTTCCTTAGAAAAACAAGCAATATTATATTTTGTTATACCATTGATGTTGTTTTTGTCCAATATTCTGAGGAGGCATTGCCTCCCTTGCCTTATCAGAGGAAAAAGCAAAGCTTGTTTCCTGAAAAAAAAAAAAAAAAGATTTAGAACGATGCTATTGATCATTGTTTCAGTTGCTAATGTTAGGCTGGAGATGGATGTTGGTTGAACACGTTATCTTATGCATCTAGAGTACTTACATATGTGATCACTTTCTGCTTCGGCCATAACAGTGACAAAAAGCTGTAAAATTCCCACAGTGGCTGAGAAAGTATTAATGAAACCGTTATGAGTGCGTAGGGCAGAATTAGCAGTTTCTTGTGGGTTGTCTTTCTCGGTTGCAGATCTGTCAAACAAAGATGTTGAGTTGTCATGGATGCAACAGGCCATAGCAAGGTCTAGCATCATTTGTCCTGATTTAGAGGCAGAAATAAAAATCATACTGCTGCATTAGATATTGCTCAGACAGTATTGTAGTTTTGCCCTTATACTCTTTGAGGTCACTAAAGACCTGAGGGCTGCTGAATAATGGTGGATTAGCTCAACACATTCCCTTCTAATCCCCCATTTTCAAGCCCCCGCGTCCAACTCAGTTGCTCTGCCCCGGGGGCTCGAGGGCATGTTGATGTTGGCTACCCTCTCCCTTCCTCCAGCCCAGGTGGAAACTCTCGAGCAGAACTTTCTATAGGCACCACTCCAGCCTGATGTTTTTCTGTCGGTCAGGTGGAAGAGGCAATTCAGGGGCCGTTGGCAACAAAGAGCCCATCCGGACCTAGATAAGTGCATAGCCAAATAAGAGGGACCCCCGTTGTTCTCGTTCCTTTCTAGACGTCGCTAACGTTGAGTGCATTCTGATGTCCTGAGAAGCACGCTCAACACGAACCCTCCAAATGTACATTATGTAAGGGGGGGGGGTGAAAGAAAAGATCCCTCTGTCAGAGTGGGATGAATGCAAGAGGCTTCCCTTAGCTGTGTGTCTGCACAAGAAGGAAGAGTGGGAGACAACAATGGAAAAAGCAATTATGGGAACAGTAATGGGGCTCGGGCCACAAAAGTCGGTCCTTTCCCATGTCGGAGCGCATGGCGTAGGTCCCCGTCCTCTGGGAGGTCTCCTCCATGCATTGGGAACACTCGGGTCTCGTTAGCTGGAATATGACTTGGTATCTTTGATCATGTCAGCTGATTTTTAAGCTCAGCTTAAGGGCCTGGAAAAAGAGGAGTGGAAAAACGGACAGGATCTGACCACCTTCCTTAATGCAAGGAAGGATTTCGTGCTCAGCGTACGGCAACAGAACTAGGTCAAACAGCCACATATGTGCTGCTTCACAACGATTGATGAGAAAAGGCATTGTCACATGAGATGGACTCTTTGATCATGTTCGAAACTCTCTTACCTCTTTTCAATAACATTGTTAAAGCTTCATTGACAATTGTTTCCGGTACAGCAGTTTCCATTTACACATTTTTCTCCCCGCTTTTGATTTTGGCAAATTTTACTACCTTTAATCAAACTGACGTCTTCAGATAACTACGGACTGGCTTGACAGCTTGCCCTTTGGAATAGGAAATACTCTCAGGATAACTTTTGTCTATATAGTGACAGCTTAACACTACGCCTGTCATACTGTGTTCCACTTTGTGCAATATTAAATTAGATCGCACCGCAACATTCCCACCCTTCTAACCACATGAACATAACATCGGCTGAGTACACTTTACAATTTAATAACGCCTTAATTTAGTTTAGTTCATCAATCTCATTAAGCAGTTTCCTGTGTAGAACACTAAGTCATGTGATTTACAGACTGTTTGTACAAAATGAAACAACCTTTCTGTTATATTCAGTATTTTAAGCGTTTTTTTTTTTATTTTTTTTTACTTTTCTGTAAACTGTTTAAAATGTTTTATACCTTTCCCCAGATTTGACCAGAGTGGAGCCATTGACACTTATCACATATTTTTTTAATATGTCATGCGTCTACTAGCAATGTTTCTGTGTGAGTTAGCTGTATTAAGTTAGTCGTTTAGTGTATGATATCCATTTTTTTCCCTGTAACCATTTACAAAAGTCCGTGCCTAGGGTTTTAAGATCTGTTCATATATTGTATTGCAGTTTTTATTGTTACTATTTGTTTCGGGACACATTTAAAAATACAACATGGAAATAAATAATTTAAATACTAATTAAAAAAACATCATGTAAATACACTTTTACGGTCAGATCAAATTCAATCCAGCCACAAAGCATGCTGGGTAACTTGAGTATCTGTGCATATACTTTTTCAGTTCCTACAAAGAACTAACAATTTCCAAAATATCCGACAAGACAAAATCTGTATGTAACAAAATGTAAAGGCTAATTTGGACACTGTACAAGGCTTAAGCACTGTACATTTCCCATGCTGGCAATAAAGTAGCTTGGCATTTGATTGTAATATTGTACATTTCAACCTTAATGCAACAAAACTAACATCGCATTCTATATTGTTGCAAAAAAACACAAATTCCAAAGTCAGTTTTGTTAATATATAACATAAAACAACACTTTCAATCCATCATATGTGTGGGTATCTTACGTCTCATTCTCTCCATTTTGCCTGAACTGCAAGTAACTTTCTTTTTACACAAGTCTGCAGTCTACAGAGGTATAAAAAAAAAACCTTTGAATGTCTCAGTGCTAATTAGCCAGCAGTGAACTTGACCAGATGGTCTTTTCACTGGTCAAAGTTTCCCAGAGAGCTCCTAAGCCGCTGAAGTTTGGGCCTGTGAAGGAGGGGCACTTTCACTACAATCCACTTTAGTTACACAGTGTTTTTTGTCTCCTCTACTCCCAGCTTTTTAAAATTTAGCTTAGTGTGTAAATGTTGAATAGCAAAGATTTTTTCAATTTACAAAATCTTAAATTACTCAACTTACTGTTTAAATTATTCCATGTTGATTGTGTCTGAATCTGAAATCAAAGAGGTCTTTGGAGAAGAGAAGAAACACAACAGCACTTACCTGTCGTACTGTTGAGTGCATGAGCTTGGTGTTGTTCTCCATGTTATTTTAAATGCTGTATTCGAGCGCTCCAATCGTAGACAGTGAAATACTGCTCAAAAACTGCCTGCCTGGATGGAGCTCTTGGATGGAACATCTTGCCTTCAGTCTGGAAATCCATATAGACCAGGGCTGTCCTGGAGGGCTGGTGTGATGCATAGTTTAGCTCCAAACGCACAGCTAATCAAGCTCTTTCTAGACATGTTAGAAACTTCCATGCAGGTGTGTTGAGGCAAGTTGAAGCTAAACACTACTTAACTTATATTCCAGCATTAAAAAAAGATTTAACAGAGCATAAAAATAAATAATTTGGCCGTGTATAACTTCGCTATACACAATTAGGTCCACAAAATAAAGCCTACTTTAAACACACGCATAACACAATTTTTATTTTTTATTTTTTTCTATACCCATATACCCAGATCTTCTGGAAACTTATCAATTTGCTCTGAATAGAAAAATAAACAGTGGTAATTGTCCTGGAATCAAGATTTGTAGATACATTTGTGAGACAGACCAGAGCGAAGAACAAAAATCATTAAAATTAAATCAATAAATACCTAAAATTAAGTAGAATGTTTTCCGGAATGTCATTTGTCACTCATTTGACATTAACAGTCTGAAAGAAACTGATACAATATAAAGGTCCATCTATTAGTCTATTTATCTCCCACGCTGACCCCCGTGAACATTGGATCTGTCGGTGGGTTTTGTGCAGGCGCACACAAGCATGGTTACATGGTATTTTAATCCATGCAGAGAGATGGGCTGATGAGCTGTTTGTAAAAGGGTTTGTCTGAGCTACATAGTTCAGTGAGTCCCACTCGAATGTAAACAGCAACGCTAGGGTGATCGGTGCATGGGATGGGGGCTGGGATTATGAATTCATCTTTGTGCATGTGTGTGACTTGTTTTGAGGAATGGGGTTGTGGATGAATGGAAAGAAGGAATGGATAGTCTTGTGGTCTCTGGAAAAAAAAAAAAAAAGTTCATTGCTATCTAGATAATTAACCCCTCTCCCTGTAATAACACCAATCCCAGGGGCCCCTGAGTGAGTATTCGAATCTTGACTCTGTGTCGGGATGGACCATGGAGGCTAATCCTGTTTCGAGAGGATGCTTCAAAGAAAAACCTAATGAGACGTTTTGGAAAACACAGAACTGCTCCACCTCTTCGAGGTCATTGAAATAATGACTTGTTTTTCATAAGTCCCTGTTTCACAGCTCTTGTGTAATGGCCGTCTACATGTTCTTAGACGCCAGATTAATTATCTTATTTAAAATGGTCCAAAAGTTCATTGCAGTATGAGGTCTGGAGATTTTTTGGTGATGTTTTTGTTGTTGTAGCTGTAGCTCTATGCTTGCAAAATATGTAGGTCAGTGCATTGTGTTCTTTCTCTTCCCTCAATGTACTTTATTACTTGTGGTCTTTGATAAGGCAAGCATTACAACTGCTATTACTCATATATAGTGTTAGGAATTTGATAGAATCCACTAACCTTGAGCATTCAACTTTGGTGTGTAACTCAAATCATGTGACTTTTTAGGGAGAAGTATTCTTTTAAATGGATCCAAAACTAACACAGGACTCTTCACCTGGGCCAGTCAGCAATCTGTAAAAACCTTTTCATGTGGTTTCAAACCTGTAAGACCTTCGTTCATCTTTTGAACAAAAGATAAGATATTTTGGATGAAATCCGAGATCTTTCTGTCCTTCCCTAGACAGCAACACAGCTACCACAGTCAAGGCTCAGAAAGGTAGTAATATAACTGTATATTTTGGTTAGAATACAGAAGGATCCTCTTTGTCAAAATTTAGACGCACAAATGGTATTCTTGTAGCTTCATAAAATCACGGTTGAACCACTGATGTCAAATGGACTATTCTACATCCTTACTACCTTTCTGGGCTTCAACCTGTCAGTTGTTTTGCTGTCTATGCAAGACCAGAAAGTTTCATCAAAAAATTGTTCTTACAGGAACGACACAATGGTGAGCAACAGAATTTCATTTGGATGAATAAGGGTTATCTTTATGCCTCGTAGTCAGATTTTGAGAGCTGGGTGATAATATAGCTTAAATTTATCAATGATACAAGCAATCAAGCCATTGAAATTTGCCACACATTCTATATCACCCTACACAAATAGAATGAGCATAAAGTTCATACTTGTAAATAATTAGCTTTACAAAGAGATTAGTGATAACATAGTTATATTTTTCGATAAAATGAAAACCAGACAGTTGAGATATAGCCTATTTCACTTTAAAAGGAAAGGAAAGGAAGTGCCTTGTGGCCAAGGTATGGTTTCCCATACTAGGAATTAGAGCTCTGCATTTAAGTGAGAAGTGATAAACCACGCACACAAACCATGAACACAAACCCGGAGCAGTGGGCAGGGATGCCCAGGAAGCAGTTGGGGGAACAATGCCTTTCTCAAGGGTCTCACCTCAGTCGTGGTATTGAAGGTGGAGAGAGTGCTGGATATTCACTAACTCCACTCACACTCCCTGCCGGACCTGGGACTCGAACCCACAACCTTTGGGTTACAGGTCCGACTCTCTATCCATTAGGCCACGCAGTTCTGAGGTAAAAAGTTGCCATTACATTCTGATATTTTTTATTCAGTAGCAGGCTTCCATACTAACCTGCAAAAATCAGCAAAATTTTAGTTGGGCAGCTGAAGTATCATTTGGAGGAATACTGTTGACCTAATGAGTTTATATATATATATATATATATGAAAATAATACGTAATGTGTGTAACAGCAACAGCATATTAACGCCTGGCAACATGGTGGCAGAGTGGCATTAGCAAGTCTCTCCAAAAAAATAGATGAAATCAGTTTCTACTTTTGTCACGGAAAGTTCTTCACAATCTGTTCAACCACTCCGTGTTCAGACCCAAAAGGCGCCTCCAAGACCCGCTGTGTGTTTCCCTCATTCTGTGATTAAACCGAGCGGGTTCCCATGGAGATCCTCTGAGCTGTCAGAGACCAACCCCTAAATCTCCACCAGAAGCAAGAGTTTTTGTGTGCGGGTGACACTTCCTTTCAAACGAGCAGAGTTTAAACGCTGATTTATGCGCCTCAGTAGTGCTTCACAAGGGTCAGCGGGGGAATGCATTCAAATGGAGAAAACAACTTCACCCAACAGATGTCACATTTCTGACACAGGAGCAAAACCTTTAATTCACACAAGATTGTGAGGATTTTGAAGACACTTGCTCATTTTGAGAATTTTATGCAATTAGGGCTTTGTGGCGTATCGCACGCCCCACTCTTGCGGATTGACTCCACAAGTGACATCTGGGCTTAATTAGTCCCTCCTGCACTATTTTCAGTGGGCGTTTCTCTTCACTAAAACAACCAACCGGAGAGTAATCATCAGCCTGGCACTCCACCCCCCAATGCATTCACTCCGTCAAGGCTATTTTTTTTTTTTTTTTGTCTGTGAAGTATTCTCTGTCCTTTCCCCCTTACTCCATTCCTACTGCTCTGCCCCCTGAGCACCATCCAGAGGCACTGGTGTGTGACAAGAACAGCTATGCAGACAGTAAAGCAGCACTCAACCACATCCTGACGGCATCCAGGGCACCCCAAACGCTCTTTCCACAGCCTCCAGAAGTGGGGTACCTTCAGAAAGGAGACTTGAAGGACTCAAGAATCAAGGGATGTCACAGGAAGCCTCCAAATGAGATATACTGAATCGAATGAGAGCTACAAAGGGATACAGCAAGTGACAGAAGAGTTGGCGAGAATAAGACAGACTTCGACTACTCATCTCGACTCGTTCGACTCATTCTGAGAGGATTTCTTTGCACGTTCTTGAGGGAATTGCAGGTGGCTTCCTGACTGGAGAGCTTCACTGAACTCAGTCTAATTCTATACTGAAACAGAAGTTTAAAAAGGACATTATGGCAAACTCTGGGTTTCAGCTTCTGGGCTATTTTCTCGCTCTGGGTGGATGGATTGGCATCATCTCTACTACGGTGCTGCCCCAATGGAAGCAGTCCTCGTATGCAGGGGATGCCATCATTATGGCCGTGGGCTTGTACGAAGGCCTGTGGATGTCCTGTGCATCTCAGAGCACGGGTCAGGTGCAGTGCAAGATCTTTGACTCCTTGCTCTCCCTGGATGGTAAGTACTAAACAAGGAAAAAGGATGGTTTACATTTTGACCATCTTTTACCCAAATTCATATCACCTGCATGAGTAGACAAAAAGGTCTTTAGTAAGATGTTTCTCCATGCACAATCAAAAATATCCTTCAAAGTGTTCCACAGAAGAAGAAAGTCAGGTATGCTGGTTTAGAATGACACAAGTATGTGAAATTTTCATAAAAATAAAGGGTGCATTTATGTTCCCCCCAAAAAACGTTCTTTTTTTCAAATGTGAATAACATTTTAATATTCTAAAGAACCTTCTCCCATTGTTGTGCAATGGCCTTTATGAATACTATAAATTTGCTCAAAAAAAAAACAACTTTATATGTAACAATAATTAAATCAAGATGATTTGGCTAGAGTAGGTTAATGGCAAAAAGCGCAATCAACAGAGCTGCTGTGTGCACATGGATTTAATCAACTCGTTTAATCCATCAAATTAAAATATGTGCATTTTGACATATTATAATGAAAGTCTTATGTGACACTAACCTCGCTGAGATGCTGACTCTACCAGACTGTTGAAATGCTGTGGAATGCAATTACATAGCGATTAATCAACATTTAGCGCCACTGTCATTGTCAATTTTGTGGGGACTTGTTAATCAGTCACTTCTCGTTTATTTCTGGGACCATCCTGGGAACACGACATCTCTAAAAAATCAATTATGAATGGCGGCTGATGATTGCGCGTTTAGAATGATTAAATTGTTCTTCCATGACAAATAGCATCTTAGCCACATCTGTTTGTGATTTGTGGTTGAATATTACAACATTGCAGGCAGTGACACACTGTAACGGTTTTGAAGAGTTATGAGACACTTTCGAAATGAAAAGGAATTATTAATGTGGCATGGTTTAGAAAAAACAGTTTGCCATCTTATATTCTGCATCATTGCTTTAATAACAGCGTATTGTCTTGACGTGATGAATGGCAGTTGTGTTAAGAAGAAAAGGCCAGTGTTTAGGCAAACACCAAAGATATGTTCAGAATGCACATCCCCACACAACACACAGGTCATCTTTATCATTCTTTAGAGGAGATTATATGCAAACAAACATTTGATTTTGTATGACTGACTGATAAAAGTTCCAAATGGAATCAAAAAGGTTCTTACATGATGTTATTGGAGAACTTCTTATAGAGAACTTATTCCACAAAGAGCATATACTGCGACCAATTTGTCGATCAGAAGTAAAGTTTAACGCAACATCAAACGCGGCTGTATTCTCGAAACCTCATTTACTAACCTCAAAAATGCTTCTTTATAAAGTAAAATATTCTCTGCTAAACCTAAAATGCTACAAATAACCATTTAAAAACATCGTATTACTTCGTAGAGTGCCATTAATGTAGTCATCATTGCTGTAGGGTTTGTTGAACTGCCAATGGAAACACAGCAGCAATGTTGTCTAAAATACTAGCATTAATGCCACTTAGCTTCATCAAAGAACAACTTTCCACACAAGATCTGACAGATTTATGCATGGAATATTCCTCCAAAGAACGTTTTCATGGCCTTGGCTGACGCTTTCTGCCTAATTACTGTTAGGTTTTTGTGGAATATCATTTGGCTTTCATAGCATCTCTATCACATATGCGCCGCTCATACACAAAGACTGCACTCAGTACTGTACTGCTGGTGGTGGAATCTATAACCCTCGGCCCACAAAGGGTGACGGGACCATCTGATTCCACTGTCCCCCCCTCCTTCCAGCCTTAGGTCATCTGGTCAGATAGTGACTGCAATGTTCTGGCTTCTGTATGTACAGACAGCCTCCCACAAACTAGCATTGTTTGCCCCTTTTCTGCTAAAGTTCTTTTCTTGTAAAACTGTTATTTTGTGCTGACAACTAAACACAGTATTTAGGATAAAACAGCATCTCTATGAAGTGCACTTGAGCTACGGTGATTCAAAGCAAAAAAACAAAAACAAACATCATGCACTGTAAATGGTGCCCAGAGAAAAACTGCATGCAATGCAGACAAAAATGATAGTGTTTTGTTATGCCAATCTAAAAATGAAAGCATAAAACATGATCCAAAAAAGGAATCTATCTGTCTAGCTATCTACCTATCGTCCTATCTATCTATCAATCATACAAAAAAAATTCAATATGTAAGTGAGATATATTCTATTGCTGTGAATGGTTTTAGGAAACACATTAATAGACTCTCAGCTTTCACTGTTGCTTCATTTAAACCTATTAGTTAAGGTTGATTTTGAAAAAAAAGTATGACTTTTGGTTCTTTGTTCTACATATTATTTTTGCATGGGTAAGAACAATGTTTAAGAAATCCTCGTTGAGGGCGGCAAAAATAATTATGACGTCATAAATCAGAGATTTGTGTGAGGAACGCATTGAGAGATGTTTTGAATGACGTGTGTAGCAGCCCACAAGCGCAAACAATAGACAATGGCTGAGCCTCACATGCAGCTTCTCTTGAAGCATGTTCTCTGCCATTGTACGTGCGCTTGCCTTCCTTTCGTCCGTGCCAGGCGCTGCCAACGTTGGCACTGGACAAGGGATTGTGGGAGGACCCTCCACCCTTCACCGGGAGTCTAACTACCCTCATTCAAACGGGACCTTGAGATCACGGTGTTACTCTGCGAAACGTTCTCCTTACAAATCAAGAAATGAAGCAAAACAAGGATGAAAGACTGCAAAATAAGACCTCTCTTATATAGCATTAAAATCCCGCTTCAAAGGCGGCCTCTTCGCGCACAAATCAAACATCAAAAGTCGTGTGATAATCTCTCCTCAGTTCTTGACTTCTTTGAGATGCTGTTGTACTAAATTTTAGGGCTTCGATTCATGTTTGATGCAACAGTTTCAAAGCTTCTGCTGAAAATAGGCGGGCTACAGAGGTGACTGCCATTAAATGTGGCCATCTGAACTCTTCTTTTGAGGAGATGTGCGTAACAATGCATGAACAGATCTAAAGGGTTGGTGGTCTGCCGCCATTGTGCGATTCTGAGTTGAAGTTGAAGTCATTATCCATGCTGAACTGGCATGTTAGCATGTAGCTGTCACACAAAAGGCAGATGCACAGGCATTGAAAACAATCCCCCTTTTGTAGGAAAGCCACAGTAATCCCCTCTGTGCGAAACATGTAAAAATGTCACTCCTACAACATTATGTATGAACCTGAACACTGTGTGGGCTATTCGTGGAATTTTAATGTATTGCAGCAGCTAAAAATCACTACTAAATAATGCTCAAAATATGGAGAATGATGCTAAATGTTTATTCTGTAAGTTTTGGGAGAGTTTAATGGGTCTGCAACATGTCCAAATTACATTTTCTCCATAAAAAATGTACATTTTGCATAGATAAAAATCATTTTAAAAGCATTAAGAGTTTTTTATAGCCAAATAACTGTCAAGTGTCAAATTTAGACAAATGCAAAAAAGTCGAAAAATAAGAAGAAAAATACTTATATAAAATAACGTTTATGCTTGAAACAATATCAGGCCAAAGGATGAAATAAACTTAACCCTAACTTAAAATTTAATATTAAACAGATTATTCCATAAACTGATTTAAAGACATTTATTTATTATAAAATACCAATTAATAATACATTCTAAACATAGTTCTTCAAGCCAAAACACAGTTTAATAATATCATTTGCAGTGTTATATATATATATATATATGTAGAAACACACTACTGTTCAAACGTTTTAGAACAGTAAGATATTTAATGGTTTTTAAAGATGTTTCTTCTGCTCTTCTGAGTTTATTAGATTGAAAATCCAGAAAAAACTGTAATATTGTGAAATATTATGTCAATTTAAAATAACTGTTTTCTGTGTGAATATATTTTAAAATGTAATTAATTCCTGTGATACAAAGCATCATTACTC
>JAUCMU010000013.1:5268246-5280957 GCA_032275025.1 Enteromius treurensis
CTAAGTTGGCAACACTGCCTCCAGTGTAATCGATCCGCCGAAACTCATCAAGTGAGAAACGTTCCGCGATTCAAAAAAAAAAAAAAAAAGTGCGATTAACTGCGTTAAAAAACATAACGCGTTATTTTTTGTGTAATTAATTTATCTAAATTAAAGTCCCGGCCCTAATTTAAATTCATATGAACTATATCCTATATAAATATACACTTAAACAACACAATGTAACTCCAGGTCAATCACGCTTCTACGAAAATAAAACTGCCCACTTAGGAAGCAACACTGATTGACAATCAATTTCACATGCTGTTGTGTGAATGGAATAGACAACAGGAGGAAATTATAGGCAATTAGCAAGACACCCCCAATAAAGACCACAGACCACTTCTCAGTTCCTATGCTTTCTGGCTGATGTTTTGGTCACTTTTGAACGCTGGCTGTGCTTTCACTCTAGTGGTAGCATGAGAAGGAGTCTACAACCCACACACGTGTCACAGGTAGTACAGCTCATCCAGGATGGCACATCAATGCGAGCTGTGGCAAGAAGGTTGGCTGTGTCTGTCAGCGTAGTGTCCAGAGCATGGAGGCGCTACCAGGAGACAGGCCAGTACATCAGTAGACGTGGAGAAGGACAACAACCCAGCAGCAGGACCACTACCTCCATTTTAGTGCAAGGAGGAACAAGAGGAGTACTGTCAGAGCCCTGCAAAATGACCTCCAGCAGGTCACAAAGGCGAATGTGTCGGCTCAAACAGTCAGAAACAGACTCCATGAGGGTGGTATGAGGGTCCGATGTCCACAGGTAGAGGTTGTGCTTACAGCCCAACACCATGCAGAACATTTTGTATTTGCCAGAGAACGCCAAAATGAGCAAATTGGCCACTGGCACCCTGTGCTCTTCACAGATGAAAGCAGGTTCACACTGAGCACATAATACACGTGACAGAGTCTGGAGACGCCATGGAGAACGTTCTTCTGCATGCAACATCCTCCAGCATGACTGGTTTGGCAGTGGGTCAGTAATGGTGTGGGGTGGCATTTCTTTGGAGGGCCGCACAGTCCTCTGTGTGCTCGCCAGAGATAGACTGACTGCCCGTACTGAGATGAGATCCTCAGACCCCTTGTGAGACCATATGGCGGTGCGCTTGGCATTGGGTTCCTCCTAATGCAAGACAATCCTAGACCTCAGGTGGCTGGAGTTTGTCAGCAGTTCTTGCAAGACGAAGGCATTGATGTTCCCCAGACCTGAATCCAATTGAGCACATCTGGGACATCATGTCTCGCTCCATCCAGCAATGACACGTTGCACCACAGACTGTCCAGAAGGTGGCAGATGCTTTAGTCCAGGTCTGGGAGGAGATCCCTCAGGAGACCATTCACCACCTCATCAGGAGCATGCTCAGGCATCGTAGGGAGGTCATACAGGCATGTGGAGGCCACGCACACTACTGAGCCTCATTTTGACTTGTTTTAAGGACATGTTTTAAAGTTGGATCAGCCTGTAGTGTATTTTTCCACTTCAATTTTGAGTGTGACTCCAAATCCGGACCTCCATGGGTTAATAAATTGGATTTCCATTGATCATTTTTCATGTGATTTTTGTTGTCAGCACATTCAACTATGTAAAGAACAAAGTATAGGAATATTTCATTAATTCAGATTTAGGATGTGTTATCAGTGTTTCCTTTATTTTTTTGAGCAGTGTATTTACTACATAAACCTAACATATTTTTTCTAATATACATGCAAGTATGTGTATTTATAAGTACATAATAAATATGTATGCTCCGGGTGTGTGTGTTGTTGTTCACTTCTCACTGCTGTGTGTGTTCACTTGGATGGGTTAAATGCAGAGCACAAATTCCTTGTATGGGAAACCATACCTGGCCACATGTCACGTCCTTTCCTTCCTTTCCTTTCCTTCCAATATACATAGTATAGGGTCTAACACTCCTCTGAACACTTCAGTAATGTAACTTCAGAAGACTTTCTCTGCCAAGACAGAATATAGGAAACACTTATGTTAATAAGTGTAGCGCTGCACCCTAGTGGTCACTATCAGATTACATCAGGGTTTTTTTGGGTTTCTCTTGGACAGTTTTTGAAGGTGAAAAATAAATAGTGCCATATTAGATTTTGTTGTTTAGATTTTTTAAAGTATAAATTGTTGAGTATAAAACTGTTTTTTTAATTTTAAATGAGATTTTTTAAAAACGAATTTCTTTCATAAGCTTTCATAAGTTAATCATCCTAGTTTTCGCAGTACCAAGATACATAAAAACATTACATTAAAATATCCCAATGAACTGCAAAATTATTAATATGACACATGAATTAGAAGTGAATCTTTTTTTCCTCCTGAATTTTTATTTTTATTTTTATTTTTTAAGTAATTTTTGGATGAACAAAGGTGTCTGCTAAATGTGAATATTATATATATATATATATCCCCACCTGTGGATGTCGGGCCCTCATACCACCCTCATGGAGTGTTTCTGACTGTTTGAGCAGACACATGCACATTTTTTACTTGCTGGAGGTCATTTTGCAGAGCTCCAGCAGTGCTCCTCCTGTTCCTCCTTGCACAAAGGCGGAGGTAGCGGTCCTGCTGCTGGGTTGTTGCATCTCCTACGGCCTCCTCCATATCTATCTATCTATACATCTTTTTTAAAGGTATATATATATATTTGGTAGCTGAAAAATGTTTTTGGAGAAACAAAATGTCCAAAAAATGTCCAAACATCTCAGGAACCCCAAAATCACCTCAGACCCCAGAGGGTTAACTATGAACCCTATTAGCAAATTGTAAGGCACAACCTACTAGTTTAAAGCTGAAAATGTTCTGCCTAAATGAATGTTGACCATGACGATTCTGCAGAAAAGCCCTTGTGCAATAATAAGAGTGACACTGTGAGCAATGAATTGGATGAAACCAGTCCATTATGTGTCAGTCAACAGATTTTAAACAGACCATTTAAGATCAATGAATCAAGGTGTTGTGTATTCACTTCACTTACTCCATCAGTAAACAAAAAGGGTTAGCCTTATAAAAATCAAATGATAACCAGTGGTCCATAATCCATTTTGTATGTTTGACATTCAAGTGTTTTCTTGTTTCTTGAAAATGGATCTCAAAATTACGGCAGCAGTGGGGAGTCTGACTTGAAAGTATAGTGTTTGCTGCAAAGACATTAACCATGCTTGAACTCTGCTCACTTTTTTTCTGCTTTTCCTTTGGTTTGTGTTGTTGCCAATCCATCAGAGAGAATACCCCCTCCTGTTAAGAGTAATGACTGAATGAGTGCTTGGCTTTTCGCCTACAGCCAGTCAGCAGCGTAACACGGCTTCATTACGCCAGTGTGCTGTAGGGCCCAACTTCAGCGTCAACTTCCAGAAGAAAGATTTCCACCCAATGAATGAATGAATTCCTGCTAGCATTCCATTATGTGACTAATAGATGACATTAGCAACATTAATTAGAGGTGTTTAATACGCAATTATCATTTTTCCCCACATGCAAAAAGGGGGTCTTTGTTATGTCTGTTCATTTTAAAGAACTCAGTCATAAATGTAACCCTTTGTCGTCTGAGGTGATTTTGGGGCCCTTGAGATGTTTGGACATGCTCTGATATTTGTGCTTTTTTCAGCTACTTATAACATATTATTGTCCAACCTGTATTTTTCTTGCAATCAGCACAAACTGTTCTACAATAATATGTGACCAAAATGAATTTACATGTTTGCATATTATAGGAAAAAAATATTATGCATGGTTAGTAAGTTTTGGGAAAATATATTTCGATCACATTCAGTGAAATGTTCTCTCAGTGTTTTAGCATAATAAATAAAATCTCATTAACGTACCTTTCACCTTCAATTGTTTCATGTAGCATTGTTTCATTGGAGCAGGAAATCGTATTCACATGATTCCAATAAAACACAATTTTTAAATCTTGTGATATTTGTTTATCGAGACACACTAAAACTTCAAGCCAAATATAAAGTCCAATTATTAATTTGCTGTATGTGTTGTTTAAGTATTAATAAACATCCAAAATGCTAGCAACATGCATACTTAATAGGGAGAATTAACGAAGTAAATAAAGTGTTAACTAAAACTGTTGCTTATTTATTATATTCAAATACATATTGTGTTTGTTTTTCTCAACAGCAACACATTTCCTCATTTTAAGATATAGGGATATTTTTTGAAAGTGGATATAATATCTCACTCACATTGCTAGAGTGTGGTTGTGTGTATGTGTGTGTGTGTGTGTTGAGTTACATTATATTCTGCATTGCATTACAAGTAAGTTCAGTCTCTAGAATTGTCCTCCGAGGGGCAGCATTTTCCAACATCTACACCTTCCTTCACCACAACCAGCTGATTACAGACTGACAGAAACAAACACTTCGAGTCTGTCTGTGGAAAATGACAGTAGTAATTTTTAGTGCTGGCTTGAGAGAGTTAGCATAGTCTGTGGCTGTGAACCCTTAAAACGCCCCATTTCCCAAAGCCGAGAACACAAGGAGGACGCTGCAGGTCACAGTCATTTTAATGCAAGTCAGTCTGACAGACTGCAGATGCTCATTTTGACAAATGACTTGAGATGAGTGTTTAATTAAGCATTTCATTACTCTGCTCTCATAAAGCAGACAATGCTTATGAAATATGGGCAATAGATGATGCAGAGATGTTTTAGTAATTGCTGTCTGTTATCAAAAAAATGAAAGAACGAGGATAGATAGGATACGGTTATTTGTTATCTGATGGTTCTTTAAAATTACGTTTTCCAAGCTCATATTGATCTAATGTGTGCATATCAGAACACATTACTGATTAAACCTTTTAGAGAGGTGAATTGAAATGAATGAACGATAGACAGATTGATTGATAGAGTGCATGAACGAATGAGCAAACAAATGAACGAACAATCGATAGATTGATAGTGTATGAATGAATGAACAAACAAACAAATTAATGAACAAACAAACTATAGATAGATAGATAGATAGATAGTCACTGACGAGGTACATTTCACTCAGGATGCTTACTTAGAAGGCAGCAGTCTATGTAGGCAATAGACAGCAGACTAGGTTTTGAAGTGGAGTGTATTTTTCATAAATTTCAAAGTCAGTAGAACCAACAGAAAGTCTGGCCTCAAACGCTAACCCACTCAAAACAGAAAATCTTTACGCTAAACGGAAGGTGCTGGAAATCCTATTAGCACTGCAATCCTCTGATCTCAGCGAGGCGTGTCTGAGTTCAGCACTGATGGTGTGTCTGTGACACCCACATGACCCCGACTATGCATCATTAACATTGTGTTTGGACAGCTATATGTGTGAAACGCTAAAAAAATTGGACCCCACGGCGTCCACAAACATCCCGGAACCCCGGAGTTTAAAGCCTGCGGGGCTCATTTCGTCACACTTTCTCCTTCAAAACCAAGCTCCCGGTGGAGAGCGTCTTTAACACTGATCTGGAGTCAGCCTCCCCAGTGCAAATCGCAACCTGAGGCGCTACAGACGGAGTCATGAACTCGGCTCCGCATCAGTGTAAAGGGAGCGTACTAACTCTTTAAAGCAGGTGAGGTTGAAAATTAGGCTGTCAGACTTCTGCCTCCTCTTCATCTCATCCTTTATGAGTCATGAGTGGGTAGGAGGACTTTTGAGTCGCTGCCAGTCAAGAGAGGCAGGATGCCACACGGCTGAGGCAGAAATGGGTCACAGAGTGTCTGTCGCAGAGATTAATCGCTAAAGGCCTACATTGCTCATTTAAGATTTCTTATATTTGCATTTGTGCATTGTTTTGACATGACACACCCAGAATTCACTGCTGTTGTTAAACAAATGGCCATAGCGACATTTTAAGGCATTGCATTGTTGCCAGTATCATCCAATGTAATTCTGCAAGAGTGTTTAGATGTGAATTAATTCCAAAACAAAGTTGTCCCTGTGTGTTTCGACTGTGTATGTTTTCATTTGACTTTCAAAGCTTTGGAACATTTAGCACCCATTGACGTCCATTATATGACTGACAGACTGCAACGGTTTGATTTAAAAATCTTTGTTTGTGTTCTACTGAAGAAACAAAGTCACCTACATCTTGTATGCCCTGGGGTTAAGCAGATAAATGTCACATTTTCATTTTTGGGTGAACTCAGAATAACATAAGTGGACTTTGAACGATTGTCGCCTTATTGAACAATTAGGTAATTGTGATTACAAATTTGATTCATTGTGCTGCCCTAGTATGTGGCTATGATGCCTTAAAATAGCATCTAGTGCACTAGATTTCAGAACCGAACAATTGTGTGCAAAAAGACTTTGCTCTCCTAGTTATCATATTTATAAGGCAAATTTAACATATCTGCTTATACAGTGATTAATTATTACAAATACGGTAATGCCAACCAGGCTGTTTTTGGTGTTAATCCAGGAACTTTAATCAAGTAGTTTCAACAACAGCCTACATTTAATGTAACTAAGACCTTAAATTCTTACTTTTCAGTCTTAATTAATCAGTGCCTCCTTTTCAAGTAGATTTAAAGCTTATGGCGCATTTGCAAAGGAGCATGGGAAAAGAGCAAGGAGAGTTACGAGTTGGAAAAAGCGAGGAGGGTCACATCACAACTCGCATATTAATCTGCAAATAGGCCGTATTGATCAGGCAAGCCAATCAAAGCATTCCTTGCTGCTGATGATCACTGTGCAACAACATAACAGATGCTGTTTCCTGTGTGCACGGACTGACAAGACACAGGATGGAGGGGACGGCTGTGGCAGGCGGCGGTAATCGCATGGTAAACAGCTGTGTGAGGCTAACTCAAAACTCACTGGAGAGGAGCATGCTCGCTTCTTAAAGCAGAAGGAAATATGATTGCAGTTGGATGGATTTGGATTGAAATATTGCTAAGTTTTTTCCCCATAATCCCTCATGCCAGAATACACGAATGTTATGGATGTGTTTTGAATGTTTATTTGCAGTATTGCATCAATGAATCCGGTGGGTGAGATGTTTGAAAGCATTGTAGTTTTCATCACATTTGAATTTCTTAATTTGATGCAACTCGGTCGCATTCAGCTTCAGTTCTATCTTTACTTCAGAAGGCAATGTTTCTTTACCTACAGGCATGTTTATGTACAGTACTAAAGTTTTGTTTTATTAAAGGAAAAGTTTATCCAATAATGATAATTTGCCGAAAAATGTACTCGATTTGAACCTCTGCAGTATATCGGTGCCGTCAGAATGAGGGTCCAATAATATTGTTATGCAATTATATGGATTGAAGCACGAAACACTCGTGATCATCATCATGTGGTGAATGTGGCCAATCATGAGAAGCTGTGACGTCATCACAGCCTGGTGCAGTCGCTCCTGAAATGCTGCCCTGGCTGAGCAAGCCGGCTGTTCTCGAAATGCTCTCGCGTTACTTTGATGCCACACGTGAACGTCACATGGCGTCGGCGCAAGTCGGACAAAATTTCTAACCGTCATGCACTACTTCAAGTCAGCCGCCGATCGGTCAGCGCAGCGCTGCATGAAGTCGAACGCACTTTCTGTTTTCACAGTCCACACTGCAACGTGAAAACAGCGTTTTCTTAAATCTCCACTTAATCGTTTTCTGTGATAAAAACTGTGTTTTCGTGTAAATGAGAGGCCAAAACGCAAGAAAATATCTGCATTTTCCCTTCATGTAAACAGGGCCTAAATTAATTTTTTTCTTAGGAGACAACAATCGGAAGACATGCTTGAGTTCATCTTGGGACATCTGCATGATGACTTCAGCAAAGTTTAAGTCATATCTGAAACTGTGGACATGTGTAAGATTCTCAGGAGAACAATCTTTAGTCACATTTTATTCTACTTTTACTTTTTTTTTTTTTACAGAAGAATCAAATTTGATGTTTGAGAGACATTGTTCATAAGAAGTCTGACTTGTTTTAGTGGGTGAGTTTTGGGGGAAATCCCTTAACTCTCAGTGTTCAGAATGCAAACAAATAGTCTTTTGAAAAGAACTTCATTTGTAGATATTTGTGCCGCCTTCCTAAGATCAATTACAGCCACCTTGCTTTTCATCCATATTGTCAAAAGGCTTGGCACTGCTGGTTATCTTGGCACTGCTGAGCCAACAAGACCTTCATTGTCTGCCGCTACAAACTGTTGCAGTAAATTACTTTATACCTGACACATCCAGTTTCATTTGTTAGACCTAAATGAGCATTGATCTTGCAGAACACATGTAATGGGATCACCTTCTGCTCAACATTCACTCACTGTCTGATTCCGTTAAAAGAGACAAGTTATTTTTTTCATTTTAAGAACAGCATTAGAGAAAATGGCATATGTCAACATAAACTGACAAACTGCATTACATTTGAAGAAAATAGTGGCTCTGGGAAAATTCAAATAATGAACTTTGCTACAGGTAGGCTGCTTATTATTCCAGTCTGACTCTGAATAAATTGTATTCGTAAATGAAGAGCAAAAGACACTAGCAATTAAGACAGACTCGCAGACGGCCTGCAAGCACGTATTCCAATTATAATAGATACCGAAAATACCTCCTTTATTCAAATGGATTAGGGACAATTGAATTTAAAAACAAATTTCTATTTCATTTTTTTTGCACGATGCCATATTCTATCACTACTAGTATAACAAGCAGGTTTAAATTAAAAATCTTATCTTTTAGTAGACTTATTATTAAATTTTCTTCGACCATGCATTTCACTCTCCCATTGTCTTAATATTAAGAGGCAGAACACTGAGCTCACTAAGTCATTTTACTTTGGTTTGAGCAGATGTTGTCATCTGTTTGTTGTTATGCAATATTCCAAGTGTTTCTTTTCCATATTTCACTGAAATGTTCATATTTGGATTTTTTCTTCTAGACATCAGTGAGGTAAATTGAGAAACTTTGTCGGACTGCTCTTACTGAGCAAACGACCGTAATAATCCCCTCTAAATTATCTCAACATTTAAAACCCATGATATCTAAGCGTGGAATTAAAAGTCAAAGATTGTATACGAAACAGAGAATAAAAGATCTGAGCTGCCCAACATTCCTTTCACTCTTGCTGAACGACAGCTATTGTCTCATTTATGTCTATCAAAAGATTTTGAGGGGGAACACAAAGCTGACACTGAAATAACACATAATTGAGCTCTCCATAAATCCTCCTGAGCTTTGAAACATAGCAACAAACTTTACAGACCATATCGCTGTACCAGCGTTTCTTCTGCTCAGGTTCGAAACATGACATCCTTGAATAAAATCTATAATTGGCAGGTCTTCAGGCTCCAGAGAAATTGATGGATGAATGGATGCACATAACAGATCTACTTGGCTGGAACCTTCTGAGCTCCTGCAAGAGAAACTAAGCTGTGGGGGAGATTTAGATTTCATAAAGTCAGTGACACAAATAACCCCGCAATACAATGAGATTCACCTTTACTCATGACTTGGCGGACTCTGTTAGGAGGATTGGCCAGTTTTCAGAAGTAAAACATTTCGAGAGACTCAAGGGTCATCATCACAGGAGGCAAATATTGGGTTCGTTTCATATCAGATGCATGAAATTGCCTCTGGCTTCTCATAACACATCAATGCCATCCTGTCACAATTTAACTAAGCACTTTATCAGAATATCAGGGCTCTCTCTTTGACTGAACCAAAACCAGCATTATCATGCTTGCACGTGACAGAATAATGTAGAGGTGAGTTATGAAAAGTTGTAAATATTATATTGTAAGTTTTATTTTTTTATTATAAGTATTATAAGTTATAGTGGAAAAAGTGGAAGCTTATGAAAATATAACATAACATTTTTTATATATATATTTTACATAAAATATAAATTTTACAAAACATAATTCACTGTAAAACTGCTAGAAATTAAAAACCAAAAATCTGAAGAAGTTGTGCTCCAACTATGAGGGTGATATTTAAAAAATGAGCATTCAGTTAAAATTTAATTTGGCCGTAGTACCAAGATTTTTCACCAGACGACCTTCATTGCCTATTAGTAACCATATAAGGGCAGCTCATAAATATGAAATATGGAGAACAGTGGCTTTTTCCTTTAAGCTTTCAAATAATACATAGTGTGTTAGGATTCCAACATGTCCTCCAACCAATATGCCCCAATTGGTTGTTTGTGTCACGGTTCATGGGTTCACAATCTCATTCATGCCTGTTGTGTGTATAAATGAGTAGGTGTGGCTGAGTGTGGATAACGAGCTTACTAATTCCAGCTGTGGCTCATTACCCAACACTTTTGCTGTGTGTAGCTCCACTCTTACTTGTTGCTGTTCCGGATTCCAGTCATTCCTCTGGCCAGCTTGTATCCGATCCCTCCGGTGTAGAGTCACCTAAGGCAGGGCTTCTCAGTCCTGGTCATGGAGGTCCGCTGTCCTGCAAATTTTAGCTTCAACCCAAATCAAACACACCTGAACCAGCTAATTAAGATGTTCAGGATTACTTGTAAGCTACAGGCAGATGAGATTAATCAAGGTTGGAGCAAAACTTTGCAGGACAGTGGACCTCCAGGACCAGGATTGAGAAGCCCTTACCTAGGGTATCCTGTCTTCCTCCAGGATTGCCCGCTGTAGTCCCTTTCCAGTGTCTCCTGACAGCCTTCACTTTGCTTACCTCTACCGACTCTTGTCAATAAACTCTGTGTTTTGCATCTGCAACTGTTTCCTCCGTTTTTCACTTATCACAGTTTGTACATAACGGCAAAATGTGAACCATCAGAGCGTATACTACACTTGTACCCCTATCGGCAAACCATAAAATATGTTTTAATCACAGTGACATCATGTGAAAGTCCACACGCTGCATTTAAACAAAACACGCATTTTGATTGGTAATGACTGTCATATGTCATTTCATGACGACAGACGCAGTACAACATTGTCATTATTTTTATGCCTGCTAGAGGGTGCTTACCTTTAAAGCGTAACTATAGGTTATAATAAGGTACTTGCACACAACCTATAGAGTTGTTTTTGTTGGATTGCTAATGAAGGGACCGTGGGTCAAGTGGGGAGCCAAGTGCGAAAGCTTTATTCCAAAAACATAGGGACTGTGCCTGTGGCTCTGGAGTAGCAGCCATCTTTGTGCAGCGGTGCTGGGTTGACAGCCATCTTGTACTGTGGCTCTGGATTGGTGGCCATCTTGGACTGTGGCTGTGGCTCTGGAGTGGCGGCCATCTTGGGCTGTGGCTCTGGTGTGGCAGCCATCTTTTGAAGCGCCGCTGGGTTGACAGCCATCTTGTACTGACGTGTCAGCGAGACAGACAGATAGACGGGAGCTCCTTAAGTAAATTTCTTATTGTCTATTTTCAATCACAAACCTATTATATAAACCATCATTTTTGCTTCTTATAACGTGTGAATATACCACCTATTGTATTTTACAACTAAAACAACCAGATTGCTTTGTTATCACTATCTTTAATTTCCTGACTTCGCTAGCTTTAGCTCATTAGCAGCAGCAGCGTGGTCGTCGCTAACCTGGTTTGCATTGTCTACACACTACTTACACACATTACTATTGTTTACTCACGGTTACGTGCTTTAATGGCAAATTTGTGTCTACCTTTGAGCACAGGAGAGGACACGTTTGAGCTGCACTCGTTGCAGCTTGAGCTGGAGGCCATGGAGAAGCAGATACGGGAGTTGCTGGAGAGACAGACTGAGCTGAGGGAGCGGAGGGCAGTATACAGAGCGTATGAGTGAGTATACAGCGTGACCACCTGTACTCCGTGTGCTTCTCTGCACAGGTCCCATGCACCCCGGATGCGATCTTCCCAGATGTCCTTCACTCCGGCGCCGAGACACCACAGACCCTGGGTCCAGCAGCAGCGGAAGACACAAGCCAGAGCCTGGTCAAGGACATCTTCGCGAGAGATCTCTACCTGGAACCGCTTCGCTGCCCTCCGCGAGACGGAACGCGACGCTGTGATCGTTGGAGATTCCATTGTCCGGTACATTCGTGCTACCTTAGCTAAAGGCAAAGTCCACACACACTGTTTTCCTGGCGCTCGCTTTCTTGATGTTTCTGCACAGATACCCGTGATCCTGAAGGAAGGCGAGAGCGTTGGCGCGATCGTCTTGCACGCGGGGGAGAACGACGCCAGGCTGCAGCAGACGGAGGTTCTGAAGAGGGACTTCAGCAGCCTGATCGAGACTGTTCGCAGCACAGCGCCCGCGACCAGGATCATCGCGTCAGGACCACTTCCCACGTATCGACGTGGGCACGAAAGGTTCAGTTGACTTCTTGCTTTAAATGAATGGTTACTGTCATGGTGTAAAGAACAGAAACTGCTCTTTGTTAATAATTGGAATCTTTTCTGGGGACGTCCTAGGCTTATCCGTGCTGATGGCCTGCACCCCAGCAGACGCTCCATCTGACAAGGAAGTACATTCTCAAATGACTGCTACGATGCCTTTTATTCTGAACGCTTAGACAATAGTACTTGCACTGTCCAGTGTATAAAGACTGTGTCTTTTTCCCGAATAGTGAGGTCAAAACATAAATTTAATGCAGAATCTAAAAAAAATCTGATCATAATTAAAACAGAAAAAAACAAAACAGATGAACAGAAATCATTTTTAAAGCTTGGACTCCTAAACATTAGATCACTTGCACCCAAAGCAGTTATTGTGAATGAAATGATCACAGATAATAGTTTTGATGTACT
>JAUCMU010000013.1:5284992-5295741 GCA_032275025.1 Enteromius treurensis
ACCTTGTTGAATCAATGCCACGTAGAATTAAGGCAGTTCTGAAGGCGAAAGGGGGTCAAACACCGTATTAGTATGGTATTCCTAAAAATCTTTTGGGTGAGTGTACATATATATTTATTAGGAGTGTAATGATAAGCGTATTCGTATTGAACCGTTTGGTACGATGCTTCCGGTTCGGTAAGCATTACAAACCGAACGATTCAGAGAAAAAAAAATAGAAGAAACTGTGTAAATGTAATGCTTTCAGTGCACTCAACAAGGCAGCGCAAATGACGGGACAGGTTCCCTGCTGACTGCCCCTCCCACCCCAAACAGATCATCTGCTCCTCTAAGCGGTTTTCTATTATCTATCATGGCCTACCTATGACTATGGCGTTTAGATGGCCTAGTTTCAAATCTAACGCACATAAAAACAAAACGCGCACGGAAAACCATTTCGTGAGGAAGCATTTCTGTACCGCGAGAGCAAAAATGCACTGTCACGAGAATCGCGCTAAGCAGCGCTCGCTCGACCCTCTGCGCTCCCTCAGCTGCTCAATCCCTGCTCCCTCCTCAAGTGCACTTTTGTGACTTTGGAGGCAAGGATCAAATGTCAGATCTCTCTGCTCTTGTGATTGGTCATTTTCAAAACATACCGCCAACGTGGCTTTAGGAACAGTGTGTTTGTGTATGTGTGGGTGTTTTTTAAAAAATTTTTTTTATTAATAATTAATCCTTTATAAACAACAATACAACACCATTTCATATTTGCAGTAGAATATACAAATCAGGTATAAAACATAATGAATAGTCTAGTCATTTCAATAATTGAGAATCAATATAGAATACTATAAATCCGCTTTTGACATTATTTCTTCATATCGAGCATTTAAGCCAATCTTACAAAAAAACAACATAACGGCATATACTATCCTTCACTGCGTCAAACATCCATTTGCTAAGAGGGGTCTCGTCCCAGGAAGTAATTCAATGCAGAACCGTCACTGCCTCCTAGCAAAGAACAGAAAGATTGTGACCTTCTTTAGCTGAAGCATTAATGTGCCGCCCATGTGTTGAAGACACTATCTGTGCTGTCTGATGAAAATGTGGACACCCTCATCTTTCTAAATTTCAAAAAAACTTAAAATTTATTGAAACTCAGTTCCATTTAAAAACAAAATTGTTCTTTTCTTTCTATTAGTTTATAACTACTTCAATACTAGATTTTATTTCTTATAAGAAGCATTTGGTGCCCAGAAGACATGTGAAGTATAGCTCCAGTGTTGTTCAAAGTAAAAAAAAAAACAAAACAAAAAAAATAAACAAGATCATACTTTTATGTTAGTTTTAATAAATACAAATTTGAAAAGAAATTCTCTTTTTTTAATTTTATTTTTGCTGTATCGAAAACATACCGAACCGTGACACCACTGTCTCGTATCGAACCGAACCGTGATTTTTGTGAACCGTTACACGCCTAATATTTATATATACATTTCCACCTGTTTTCCAGTGATTACCGTCGTCTTGACTACAGAGACCGTCTCTGCATTTGATAAATAAAGTTTAATTCTCGTCATTATCCATTACCATCACTCTGTTCTATTCTATTTGATAATATTCAGTGCTTTGCTACAATCTGTATTGTTAAAAAACGCTATATAAAAAAAAGTGACTTGACTTGACTTGCACATTTTTTAATTAACTTTGGCGAAAAGAGTAATTTAACACTTTTTCAGATGTTTTAGCCTTTCTGAGTCATAGAAATTGTCAAACTGGAAACTGCCAGACTGAGGTGCTATTAAGTTAATATTTACGATTAAGTTATTTTTGTTTACTAAACCACACCTGAACTCTGTGGCCTCCATGTGACCCCATCCTTTTAACATCTCAGTCTGTCTATTTTCCTAACTGCATCCTCGACTTCAGCGCTCCAAGCTTTGTTTTTCTTCCTGACCTGCCGTCTAGTCTTTGATCACAGCTCTGCCCTAAAGGCAGCCTGCCAACGCTAAACTTATACAAACCACTTTCCCTCACCTCCAAACACACTGCAAGAACCGCCCCGCATCTCAACCAGTGTTTATTCTCCTCCATCCATCACGACCTGCCACTCATCATCACTCAAACAGACTCCAAAAGTTGCACGGCAGAGATGAAAGGAGAGTCTGCAGCGGGGACACATCAACCTCAGCAAACGCTAGTAAATTTGAAGCGTGGCTTCCTGCATCCGTAATTTCCACGTCCTCAATTGGAGATTGACTTCAGCTGCCCTCCAAACAGAGAGAGACGGGCTGCACGGGTCACCAAGGGCCTGGTCTGACTCGCTCTAAGAGGGCGTCCCACTGAGATAATCACTGTTTCCATCGCAGCCTCCGCTGGCTGTGGCCAACCCAGACCTCCTTCAGACCAGAGGATGGATTGTGAAACGGCACTCTGATTTTGCATTGAATAAAGGAAAGGGAAATGGAGAAGAGAGCAGGGAGGGATAATTTTCAGGGAGCCAGAACAGTAATTATATGAGAAAAAGGAGTAAAACATATGAGAGGAGAATGAAGAAAAGTGCTGCTTAGTACACAAAAGCACCAAAGCATCATAAAATCCCTTTATCACGAGGTGTTGATTGCATTGCTGCTTTTGTAAAAGGCCAGAAAGGTCGTAAAGCAGTGCTACTTTGGTATTATTTAAATGTTATTCATATTTTGAATGAGCCTCTACTCTTTATTTTTAGCTTTTATTTTATGTGCTGTATTTTAATATTTCTAAACACTATTTTTCAGTTTCTGTATTATAGTTTTAATAATATTTTTAATAACATGTTATTTTTATTTATTTTTAAGTACTTTATACTTTAAGCAATTTTTAGAATTACACACACATTTGTAAACTTTTTCTTTGAATGTATTAATTTCATGCAATTTAATTGTTATATGTAATGATAACCTCAATATTTCACAATATGTAATAAAGTAATGTTGATTTCAATTTTGTATATCAGACCAATAATGTTCAGAGTAATGGTTATTAGCTTAAGACACTCTGATTCCAAAACAACCAGGCGGTTTTGGGTCACCATTGACTCCCATAGTATTTCACGAGTTCGACGAGTGCTTTCACGAGTGCTTTCTCATGATCATAAAGAATAAAGCAAATTTGGCGTGCTGTCGGCGGACCCCAAACCCTAGTGGTTAGAACCCTAGTGAGGGTGAGGGCGAGGCTTGGTCCCCGCGAAGGTGCGAAAACAGGAAGGAGCGGGAGGAGAAGGGGTGGAGGAGGGATGCACAAAAGATGAGATGCGGAGTAGAGGAAACAGGGTTTATTTATAGGAGGGATTTGATTGGCCAGGTGCAACGAGGAGCTTGATTAGGCCAGCCGTGGCACTACATTATATTTCTTCAAAATATCTTCATTTGTGTTCGGCAAAACAAAGAAATTGGGTGTGGAACTACTCAAGGGCAAGTAAATGATGACAGAATTTACATTTTAGGGTGAACTATTCCTTTAAGCTCTTTCTTGTTATGTATACCGGCCAAAGAATACCATTATTAATGCTTATGTATTATTTTTGCAGTGTTCATCTTGCTGCTCTTCAGAGTTGTTTAAGCAGAATCTTTTACACCTATATCATCATATACAGGTAAATAACAGTATGACTATCGAACAATAATGTTTGACATGTAAATGTCTATTGTAAAGGAATGTAAAAATATTAATTTTGCAATGAATGCTGAAAATGCTGGCATTTTATAAAATACCTCAAATAAATTCAGTGTTAATAACTTTAATCAACAGTTCCAAACATAAAACATGTAAACACAACTTTGTGTGTGTGTGGTTTGTGTGTGTTTGCATCATTGTGTTAAAGAAAGCTCTTGCATGGAGACACAAGCAGAGAGTCCTGACCCTCACTCCATTAGAGGCGGCTCTGCACTTTGTTAATGGAAGAATGAATGTTTGGACGATTAAACTTTATTGGCCACTTCAGATGTTACAGTGACAGAACTGTGTTAGTTGCTACAAGGTGGGAAAGGTCAGCAATTTTCTGAAGCAGTCAACCCACACTAATCTGTTTTTGAGAAGTCAATTCCAGGGACACGAGCTTCACTGCGCATAAGGAATATTATAAACATCAATGAATATCTTCGAGTCAGTCACCTTAATTTCAGAGGTTAGACTGTTTTTGCACGCCATAATCTATATGCCAAAACAGTCTGACTAGACTGGTTTCTTTCTCTTCCAAGCATTTTAAAAGGCCATGTTGCACTGTACATCTTCAAACTTTGAAGTGTATAAATTTTCTGAAGTGTGTTTTAAATACAAGGTTACTTGCATGATCACCTTAACTTAAGGTCATTTTAAGGTTTTTAAATGATTTAATTTATACTTAAAATACTATATACACTATATATTCCAATAAAATTATATGCATGTAAAATATATGAAAAATAAGGTTGAATTCAACTAGAGAACTTGTACATATATGACAAGTAAATATGGTATTTCTCTTGTAAGAACAACCTATGTACAGAGAAAAAACTGTTAAAAAAAGACCCGTTCCTCTCTTAGTAAAAAAAACAACTGATCGTTCGCTTCTTAGATGTCAAGGAGAGACCTTGAACCAACTCTGCAAACTGTTAAAGACTGTCAGTCCGCTTCGCCCTTCTACATACAATAGAGATTTTCACATGGCTTTTCACTTCAAACACTTGACCTCTGACTCGGACTCAA
Organism: Enteromius treurensis; assembly: GCA_032275025.1. Taxonomy (NCBI): domain Eukaryota; kingdom Metazoa; phylum Chordata; class Actinopteri; order Cypriniformes; family Cyprinidae; genus Enteromius; species Enteromius treurensis. Next base: position 5,289,697 of record JAUCMU010000013.1, read on the forward strand.
ACCAAACAGGGAGCTTGAGCTTCTTTTATTGTGACATTGAGAAAACTACACAGTGAAAACCTCTAGGGTCCAAACCATTAGCATGGCTTTGAAAATATGTTTTTATGAGCATGTTCTTTTATCGACCAACACCTGGGAAAAGCCATTTGTTGAATGTAAAGCTCTGTGACCACTATTTAAACTAAATTTCATTTATTTAAATGAAGTTGAGTATGTGATTGGAAATATGCATATGCAAGCTCGACCTTACGTCTTGCATAGCTTTATGACTCATTTATATACATATATATATATATATATATATATATATTATATGCAGCACCTTTAACTTTGTCTAATATCCTGTGGAATTACAAATAGGATGTGGCAGTGAGATATGTGTCCCACCCCTTTTCCACTATGCTTGGATGGGTAAATAAAAAATGGTAGTGTTTTATATATATATATATAAGTAAAACACTGTTCTTTTAACTGCCTCTTAAGTGTTTTGTATTTTTGATAAGTGGTTAAAAATGGGGTTGATCTTTGATGACTAGCTAGATTTGCATTACACAATATCAGGAAGGTGGTAGAAGGCTCTTGTGATTTCTAGACTGGAATATTGCAATGCTCTTCTAGCTGGACTTTCCAATGTGTGCATCCAAACCTCTACAATTAATTCAGAACGCAGCAGCAGGACTAGTCTTCAATGAGCCCACTCCTCTTTTCATCTCTCTGTACTGGCTACTGGCTGCAACTTGCATCAAGTACAAGACATTGATGCTTGAATATAGAACAGCCACAGCCTCAACAGCCCCCACGCCACCACTTGATGCCTCTTAGTATAATCACAGAAAGGGACAAAAACCTTCTTTTCAGAATATTCTCACTCACTGTTCATTACTGGTGGAATGGTATTCCTCAGTCTTACTCAGAAAATCACATTTTTCAAATTTTAATATACACCAAAAAAGCTCCTATCTTGTCAGCACTTCCTGCATCCTTCTGGGGACAAATCAGACAAACAAAACAACAACAAGTTTCTATTTGTTTCATTATTTCTTTACTCTTACTGCTGAGAGTTTCAGAGTGCTTACTTTGGTTAAAATACAGTGCTCATCACTGTCACTTTTTATTCAGCCATCCAATCGTAGTGGAAGAGGGGCGGGACATAAAACTCACTGAAGAACTTCCACATCCTACATAAACTATGTTTAAACATTTTAGCCTTTTCAAATCATCGGGACTTGCCTAAAATAAAATCTATAGATATTGCAACAACGTTTTGTTGATATTGCATTGACAATATCAACAAAACGTTGTGATTTATAAAGTAAACAATCATGATGCAATTTCTGCCTTGAGATTCTCAAAAATTAACCAAAACTCAGCCAAAAATACATTAATAAATAAATCTATAGAAAGCTTAAAATTACCACTTAATGAAATGTATTCATTATAATTTTAATCCATAAAGATGACATTTCTCTAATGGTGCATCTGTGAGGAGATGGCAAGTCAAGAAACTCACCTTTGCGACACAGAAAAGACTTACATTTATGGTAGGGGTGAAGTTAGGAGCTCAAAAATATATAATTCCTACATTTCCAAATGTATGCAAGGAATTGAAAGGAATTTCAACTCCAGTCAGTGTTTCCATCTCTGACTTGAATGTGGCATTAGATTGTGTATTATTCAATTATGAGTTCTAGGCCTGTACACTGATTGTTGATTTGCGGCCAGCAGGTGTTCAGCATATCTGAAAGCATCAATTTTATTACCAGGAGTGAGTGAATAAGTGTATTCTCTGTGGTTAGGATGCATAACGGCAATTAGAAAACAATAAGAGACAAGTTAAGGAAATCTAAAGGAGGATGTAGCATTTCTAACAAGGAGTAATCAACTTTAAGTCATCTTCAGAGTCTGTTCAAGGATCTGTAACCGGAGGCAACTCACAATAAAGGGACAATTCTGAGACAAAATTAACACACGCACTTGTTAATTTGCCGTATTCATATCCACAAATAAATGTGACCCATTCGTTAAATCATTTTAGAGAGGGCAATGCTTCAGTTTTGATTACCTTATTCATAATGTCCTGCTTGAATGATCTCAGTCTTCATTAGACAGGGAGACAGCAGCTTACTTAACGATAATGACGGTGCACAAAAGCGCAGCTCAATCAGGAGTTTGCTTCTGTCAGAGGAGGCGGCGTCGTAACTTCCACAGCTGAAGGGGTCTAACCAGCTGCCTCAGGTGTAACAGCAGTGGGATCGTCACCTCCTGCCCTCCCAGCGGAATGCATCAGCTCTGGGAGACAATCAGCCGTTCATACAGCCGCCTCTCATTACATAGCCCAGTGCGTACGGTTAAAACGAGGCACGTGTCAAATGCAAATGGACCGAACTTGAGTGCCAGGAAGTTTTGCATGATCTTGGGACAGCTGGTTAATGGATACGGGATTATGGCATTTCATGGTCCTCTAGAAATTAAGAGAAAGAAAACAAAACAATAACACAGCTGTATAATGTCAAAAGGGTGAAAATAGTTATGATAGATTACAGACTGTCATAAAGAAAAAGATCCAGATTATAAATAATATTGGTAAAAATGATGCTGCCTTTGTTGCTGTTTTTACATAATAAAATAAGCTCCATAAAGTATATTATTTTGGTAACACGTCATGGTTAGTTGCTTATTGCATATTGCTGGAATATTAGCCATTTATTAGTGCTAATATGAATGCCTTATTCTACTTGGTCTTATTCTACATCCCCAATATTACTCAATAGCTACAGTAAACTTTAACATTAATAATAAAATTAATAAGCACCAAATTTATTGAGGGAAAAGTCATTGTTAATAAAAAACAAGTGTTACCTAAAGTGTAATATATTAGAATTTAATATTTACATTTTTCATTGCAATTTGAGTAATTCTGTTGTGTTTATACTATTTAATTTATTTTATATCAATTTTTTTGCCATTTTTTTGTAAAGCAGTAAATTATTTGCCAACCATTTTTAGTTTTCATTTTTGTAATATTATATATATCTTATTTAAATGACTGAATACATTTTTTATTACTCGGTTAACAAAAGCAACATTTAATCCAAACAGTATTATAATTAGTATAATTTAAAGACAAAAATCGTAAAGTGGCCACTGAATGTGCATCTGAAACATTAATCTGTTTACAAGCAGTACCACTTTATGAATCCTGAAAATATTTTGAGCAGGATTTATGGAATACTGTGTTCAAACCTCAGGCACAATATTCTTTCACATTTATATTTTAAACAGTGTTACAGAGAACACATCATGTTTTCAAACTGTCATTTTAATGAAGGGTAATTAAAATGCTACAGATATCAAGAGCTCTGTTAATTATTGAGAAGTGAGAGCAAATGTTATCAGAGGTTATCGTGTGACACATTACTGCTAAGGGTGCTTAACTGACAAACTTAACATAAAGCATGCTAAAAAATACTCATTGATTTAAAAAAAGGCAGGTTTTGTGTCCTTGCAGATTGTCTTGTTGTTTCATCTCAATCCTTAATTATTGAATTGTCTTTTTTTTAATCTTTTTCTGTTTTTTTTTTTGTTTTTTTAGAAACACCAGCCATCTGGCTGCAAGCGTTCCTGGCAGTAACTAATTCTGGCAAATATTCTGTCATTTATTGCTATCATGACACGCCATAAAAAAATATTCTCTCATTAATAACGTATTTATGGGCTGGAGAGGAACAAGTGAAAATGTGTATCTTTCACTCAAATGAAAGAGTGCAGCAGGGGGGCGAGAGAGAGAGACAATCTAATTATAGCAAATCCACCTCAGATATACTCCAAATCATTGTTATGGTGCTAATAAGCTGTCAGAGGTGTCAACATAACTGTTATTGGCTAGACTTTTCAAAATAATGGGTTTCCTACCTGAACTTTTCTAAATGAAATGTGTAATTTTGTGTAATCTAAAAATGATCACTGTTTCCAAAGGGTTTCAAATGAACACTCCTCGCAACCTCCCATTGGTCAGGCAAACATGTAGTCACCCCCAACCCCCAAAACTCACGCTATTGGTTGAGCTATGCTGGAATGCATACAAGTATGGAAGCTTGTTTCTGCCTAGTGATAATAAAAGATAATAAGAAAGATAATAGTAACTTTTAATAAGCATTTTTTTAATAGCTCAGTTTTCCTTTTTTCTCGTAATTCTGTCTATATGTAAGATGAACTGCGTACATATTGTGCATGCACCAGATACTGTCCAAAATGGCGCTAAGGGGAGGTTACAGTGCCGAATCTTTGAATAAAGTCATTGTGTACAAAAAGTATCTTATCACTTCATAATGTTGCGGTTGGACTCTTGATGGAAGATGGAGCATTTAGACAGGATTTTTCTTTAGCTTGATAGTGTTCATTACTTGGCATTCAATGGGACAGTCACAACCCTCCCAATTTGCTTCAAAAATTTTTTGAATTGTGTTCCTAAGACTATAAAAGTTATTTTTAAGTTATTAATGACAGAATTTTCTTTTTTGGGGTGGAGTAACCCTTTAAAGCAGTCTTTTGACATTGATTGTATTGTATGTTGGCATTCTCATTCATTTCAGTGAGATTCTAATTTAGCAAATATGATAAATTCTAATGCATTGTAATATTTTCCATTTCTTTAAAGGAGTCATACAAAGCCAATTTTCCACAAGCTTATATGATTTTTTTTAGTGTCTTTATGGAAAGTTTGTAATATAGTTTATTTTAAAATTTCTCAAAGATAGTGTAAAAAAATCCTCATTTTACCCTGTTAAAAACAGCTCTTTAGAAATCCCTCTGTTCTGTGTACTTCCCCTTTAAATGCGGCACCGGATGACCCCTTTAAAATATTCTGGCCACTTTTGAGTTGTTTCTATACTTTGTATGGATTCTGGAGCAGTAAAGTCCTTGGTGTGATGATTGCACACAGTCAAGGTTGCTGTGATCTCCTTAAATGTAAGTTGTCAAACACTTTCAGTCCACCCTCACCGCTGCCTTGGTTGTTTCTGTGCTGTGAAGGTCGACTGAAGTCTCAGACAGACCCTTCTCCAGGAAAACATCTGGGAAAATTCACACTAAAAGTTTAAAGAGGACTGCACAAGATTATTCTGTAACAGTACTCAAAGAACTAGCTATTTAATAATGTATATGTTTTCCTTATGTTATACCACAAGCATGTATAGTATACTTAACATGAAATCAGTTTTTTTGTTTTACTTACATGCTGAAAGAAACAGTGGTCAGTTAAGCATCATCTGGCATTTATCTGGCCATGAGATTATGAACTATTTACTAGATTTTTATAAGGCTTGAGGCATTTATTATAATGAATATTTTATTCAAGTTTTTAGTTTAAAGCAAATAGCTGCAAATAAATGAGATATAGTTGTATATTTACTAAATCCCTTTTGATACACACTAGTTTGTTACCCATGCCTAAAAGTAACAACAAGCAGTTAATGATTTAATGGTTGAATTTTATGGCCAGTGCTTGTGCACAGTGACGTTGTTCATACTTAATTTGCTTTCTCTTAGTGCTGCAAGAGTGTGTATGCACGCCAAATAAACTGGATTGATATTATTTAATGTGCAAGCTATTAACATGCTAGCAATTTAGATTTCACGAGTTCACACTTCTTCACTGAAACAAATAGAATAGCATGTTTGGCTTGCTGTCCAGGGGAGCGGCCCGGCGGAGTCCGATCATAAGGAGTTTTAACCCTTGGCTGTGAAGGCAGAGCTCGGCTTATGGCTCAAACCCCGCAAGTTTATTGTATTGCAGCTTGTGCTTCTTTATGTTGAGCTAATTTAGTTGTGTTGTGACTTGTTTTCATGTGATACGACTTGTTTCCGTTATGTTGTAACTTGTTTCAGATGTGTTGTTTTCTGTTTCCTTTGTGTTATGACTTGTTTCTGTTGTGTTGTGACTTGTTTCTGTTGTGTTGTGACTTGTTTCTGTTGTAACTTGTTTCAGATGTGTTGTTTTCTGTTTCCTTTGTGTTATGACTTGTTTCTGTTGTGTTGTGACTTGTT
>JAUCMU010000013.1:5309468-5320442 GCA_032275025.1 Enteromius treurensis
ATCAGTATAATCAAACACAGCTGGACTCAAATGAAGGTGTAGAACCATCTCAAGGATGATCAGAAGAAATGGACAGCTCCTGAGTTAAAAATATGAGTGTCACAGCAAAGGGTCTGAATACTTACGACCATGTGATAGGTATTTTACATTTGTGTTTTTCTTTTTTAATAAATCTGCAAAAATGTCAACAATTCTGTGCGTTTCTGTCAATATCGGGGGCTGTGTATTCATTAATGAGGAAAAAAATGAACAAATGATTTTAGCAAATGGCTGCAATATAACAAAGAGTGAAACATTTAAGGGAGTATGAATACTTGGAACACTGGGAATAAAAATGATTTAAGGTAAAATACTGCATGACTCAGATTCACTGGTGTTTTGCTGATATGGATTATTTTGAATAAGGGCATTTCAAAAATGATGATGATGTAGATAATCATGACAGCACATTTAAATGTCCTGTCTGATTGGTTACACTTATTACAATATAAGAGTGTTTTGTTTTTAGTTGCACTTTAGTGCAAAGAGAGAAAGAGAGAGAGAGAGAGAGAGAAAAATCTTTTATTAATATTTACATAAATGATTCATGGGAAACTAATTCCAGTATTCCTTGTCTTACAAACAAATGCACAATTAAGTAATTTAACAATTAAAACTGAATAATTATAATTTATTAAATAAAAAGATTAACATACAATACCCTGTTTTCAAAAAAAGAATGAGGTCCAGTGTTTTTGTAAAGCCAACATGAAATGGTATTCACAACCCATTTTACTTCCCTGAAAAAGAAATTAAAGTAAATTAAATTTTCTTTTTTTTGAATGATCTTTTTTCGTGTCTTGGCATTCGACTTTTCTTCTCAGAATTGTATATTTCACAATGCTAAAAATACTAATAATTGTAAGTTTGTTTGTCAAAATTATGAAATACAGACTAAAAAAATAAAAAAATAAAAAATTATATTTTGGGATTTATTTATTTTTCTATGTTGGAAACAAGCTTCCAAAGAATCAAGAAAAAGTGGTTGGAGGAGAATGTCTTTCCAGCTGGTGAAAGAAGCAGATCATATTTGAGGAAAATTACAAAAACAAACACTTTTGGAAAAACATTGTTCGTAATAAGACCAGCAACATCTAGCAAAGTAAACAGGGTTAGTTTTGATTTCATGTTGACTTTAAATTAGTCCAACTATTTCAACATCCACACAATTATATGCGATCCGCCTGTTAGCACAACGCAAGTTCATTACTCTATCATTAACGTGTTCGTTTTAGCAAAACCAAAGATTCATTTGATGCAAAAAGAGCCCAAACGCTGAGAATACTCAATGATTTTCTTAGGGTTACTGTACCAATAAATATTTTAAAACTGGCCTGAACTCTGAATCCGGCGGCACGGCTTTCATTTCAGACAGATTTCAAGAGTAAGGAAAAGTTCAAAGTTATTTCCTCAGACCAACATTTACACATATTTATTCTTCCCATTTCCAGAGGGATCCTGCGCTGTTCTGCACGCAATAAATAACAGCAGGTTGAGTTTCAGAGTGTTTAATCAAACACATGACATACATAATTGCCTTTTTCCCTTTTTATGACCACAGAGACGAAACAGAGACTAATTCAGCGTTTGTCCATATTCTTGTGTGCTCTGCAGCTTTTGTCGGGAGCCCAAATGTTTCCTCTTGAGGGTCTCGGTTTGTCGTTGATTATATGCTTGTAGCTTAACACGTATTCTCCGGTGGCGTCTCATTGTTTCGTCTTTAATTTCATCTTTTATTCAGCCTCATGTCTTAGCAATCGAGGCACTCGTGAAGTTTCATCCATGCCGTGGTGATGCTGCGGTGGGTGTGACGAAACTTGTACACGATGCATATTCATTTCCATCTTTTTAATATTCATGATAAGGTCCACTCTTTACATATTCATGACTCTATAATTCATAAAATCTTTATCCATGTACAACAATATTTAAATAACGTGTAATTTAAGGCAGTCCAAACATTTACAAAAGAAAGTAAAAGAGAAAAGGGATAATTGCAGAAAGTCCCGCTGAAGAAGAAAAACTCCATCCTTATCCCAGTAACAATAGTCCATGTCAGCTTTCGTTTGGGAAGGGACAGTCGTTCCAAGTACATACACAAGACCCAAACAAGCATCAGATCAATATGTACTTGTGTTATGATGAGGTCCGTTATTATATGTGCACCGACGGCACGCTCTGGTTCAGTACCTGGGCTCTCATCACCTGGACACTGGTCATGATCTTCTTCTGATGGCCCATTAATGTGACTCCCAACCTCTGGATGTCACTGAGACGGAAGTGAACAAAGAAACGTGATTAGATGCTGATGTTGGAGATTATGGTTTATTTCCCTCATAACTGTGATTATTGTATTTTATTTATAGAATGTATTAATGTAAACATCCAAAATGTGACAACAAAATGTCACAAAGCAATGTGTTTAGTGAACTCGAAGCACACTTATTATTTGTGGGTTACAGGCAAATTTTATACAGATACAGTACATGTATGTATGTTGTTTATTGAAGGCTGTTTCTACCATGGGAAAACAATTGTCAAACAAATGTCTACAAATCCACTAAAACTGGACCAAGAGGTATAGAAATGACTGACCCATTGGACAGACAATGGACACACAGTCCTGAAACTGGGTTTAATACTCATTGATCGTCTGCCTTGAGGAGGTGACGATCAATCAAAGGCTTAAAGCCACCTGCAATCTGTCCTCCATCTACCTATCCAGCTGGAACCCTGCGATGATGCATCTCAAAGGCTTCATTTCTGCATTAGCAATCTGGAGTGCTCCATCGTGTTACAGAGTAAGAACTCAATCAACTCACTGTTGTTTCATGCTCATCACATGTCCTAGAGTCAGATACCCTCCTGCGGCAAAGTGGTGCTTATAACGGCCCATCTTAATGGTGTCCAACCACTCGTCCACAGATCTGCAGCTGGCAAAATCAGGAATACTTCTGTTCATCAAAGGACTGTTTAGTCTGAAATGAGAGCAGGGGGAATGAGGAGGCGCGTACGAGATGTACCTTTCAAATGCAGCGAGCGTGGGCAGAAAATCAATACGAGTTAAAATGATAGAGAAGGTGGAGGGGGTGGTGGGGGTCTGTAGATTTGGCCGGTTTGGGTAGATTAATACAGGGATGAAATCCTTATTTCTTCCCATCAGCGCATCTGGATATGCACTGGCAACTTGACAGGACATGCGCTGCGAGCTGAGCAATTTATACAAGTCCAATTGTGAAAGCAGAAGCGTTCTTTTTCGGTTCTCTGCAGATCAATGTCAATATAGCGCAGAGGTCTTTTATTTAACAGCGAACACATCTATTTGAGATGAGCTTATTGGAAAATGTACACTTGCGTCTTAAAGCGGGCCACAGTATTCCCAGCCACTCGGATGAAACTTTCTTGTCAACTTCGCGAGACTTTTAAAACGGATAGTTTCAGATGCAGACAAAGTGCGTTTGTCGGGTAAATCCGTATCGATTGCTGGCCGCTCACCTGCACAATGTGTCCATTGACTTGAGGTTCTCAGGGTTCCGGATGAGTTTGTCCAGGACCGTGACGATCTGGCAGAATCGGGGCCTTTCGTTGCGGTCTTTCTGCCAGCAGTCCAGCATTAGGGTGTGGAGGGCACCGGGGCAGCACATGGGGGCCGGGAGTCGGTAGCCCTCCTCTACGGACTTGATCACCTGCAGAAAAAAAAACAATTAAACTGGATTAAAAGTTGGAGAACTGAACTGATTTGTCTGTTTCTCTTGCCAAAATGACTCCACTAAGGCTGATGTTTCGCTATGTTTGGAATGGAGTATTACCACACAGTGTTGTTACACTAAATACAACCTACTGTACACATTTAAATAATAATAATACTTATTATTATTATTTGAGCCGTATTCTGTATTGTGCAATGATAAATAATTAACAAAGAGCAGTATACTACATTGTTATCACATGACTGCATAAGAAAAAAAAAATACATTTGTTTAAACCAATTTTGCTCAGAAAGCAATTAAAATACAGCTGATATTATTTCTGGATCACACTGGAAATACAGTTTTATGCTTATTATGATTATACATTTTTCAAATTTTTTTTCACTGTCAACTACCCATATATATATTTGTTCTGTTTCTACCATGGGATTGTCATCTCGTGGTAACTATGAATTCACAAGCTCCAGTCTGGATCCAGAACACTTAAGAGATGATGATGATGTATGATATATATATATATATATATATATAGAGAGAGAGAGAGAGAGAGTTATGTTCATTTATATAAGAGTGAATTATGGATTTAGTTTTAGTTAGCTTTAATAACTCTTTTCTGAATATATATGTAGCCAATAGTGTAGTTTAGACCCACATCTCTGTTGGTCAAGTTCCAATATGGCCGTTCTCCATATGACATCACTTCCCACATTACCACTCCATAACTCCATACGTCACTGGAGGAGGAGAACTTGCGATAGGCGATGGCCTCCGGCGCCGTCCAGCGAATTGGGATCTTCCCTCCCTAAAATCCAACGAAGACACAAGACGTCAAAGATCAGGGAGTAAACACAACCCCAGTGTGTCAGAAAACACATCAGGCACTAAAGAGCCTCTTCACAAACTCACGCTGGTGGTGTAGGCTGCATCAGGGTCGTCCTCCAGCACTCGGGACAGACCGAAGTCTGAAATCTTGCACACCAGATTACTGTTGACCAGAACATTCCTGGCAGCCAAGTCTCGGTGGACGTACCCCAGATCAGCCAAGTAAGTCATGCCAGCTGCTATGCCACGCAGAATCCCAACCAACTGAATGATGGTGAACTGACCGTCATGTCTCTGTTTTGAGGGAAGAAAAACAAGAAGAGCGAGAGAAATCTGTGAAGTTTAGCTTCAGTTCACAGCAAGTTCAGCGAAACTACAGATACATACCAGAACAAACACAAACATGTTTACATACCCTCAGGAAAGAGTCCAAAGAGCCGTTCTCCATGTACTCTGTGATGATCATTACTGGTTTGCCTTGGTAGAGAATGCAAAAACAGGGGAAAGAACAAGAGAAAGATGTCAAGAGATTGGAGAGGTGATGCAAGTGTGGGTGAAGAGAAACAGAACTGTGAGTTTTATTTTCTTTTTACCCAACTCCGGGTGAATTATTTAGTTGGTGAAGTAGTGATGTGCGCTTATCCGATTGTTATTGTAAAATTAACCTTAAATAAACCAAGTGTGAGATATAGAGGTTTGTATCAACTTCAAGGGGTAAACTATTTCCAAAATAAATAAAGAAACAAATACATACAAATAAACTAGCTTTAGTTTGTGAGAATTAATGTATATTTAAAAAAAAAAAAAATATATATATATATATATATATATATATATATATATAAGTGAATATTATATTAACTATATTGAACTAAAAAGATAAAACTTTTTTTTTAAAAACACATTAGTACAAAAATGTTACATTATATATATTTTTATAAAATTTATATTAAAATGCATATGAAGCAGTAAAAAGAGGATAATAAATATATTAATGATATAAATGAAATATTAGTTTTATTTTTTTGAAGATTATAATTAGTTTTTTTAAAGAGACAAATACAAATTGAGTTTGTGAGAATAAACATATATTTGAAAAATTATTTAGAATATATAGATATATACTATCATTTAATATCATATCAACTATATTTTGCTAAAAAGATACAACACTCATTTTTTACATTTAATTATTTTAAAATTTTAACATATTTAACAAATATAAAATAGTTTTTCATTATTTTAAGTATATATTTATACACAATAAACTAGAAATGTGCTGCATATTAATAGTGAATTAATTATTAATTGTTAAGTTTAGGAACTGGGTAGGATTAGGAATGTAGAATTTGGTCATGCAGAATATGTGCTTATATATACAGTATGAGCAAACAGCCAATATGTAAATAATAGGCATACCAATTAGCAACTTATATGAGAGAACTGGTTAATACTATAGTGTTAACTTTTATTATTATAAAAATCGATCTAATTATATAATCCAAATGCATTTCAGTTCCCAAAAACAAGTCCACTTTATTGATGGTCGTGTAAAGTGCTTACTGCGGGTAACAACTCCCTCCAGGTGGATGACGTTGGGGTGATCGAACTGTGCCATGATGCTGGCTTCTCCCAGGAAATCTCTCCTCTGTTTCTCTGTGTAGCCAGCTTTAAGAGTCTTCAGAGCCACCGGGATATCACGTTTCCCTGGGAGCCTCATCCGGCCATAACACACTTCCCCAAACTCTCCTGAAGTGTGCCAGAAAAGAAGATTAGACACTGGACAGTGTCCAGTCATGCTGGGTTTGAATTCAAACACTTTCAACCTTCACAATGAAATGCACAAGACATCTGACCGCTTTAACTTTAATACTGATACTTGTTTTAGCACTGCCCTGATGAAGCTAATTTCCTTTCATGGTTTCTCAGATAAAACTGATAAGCATCTTGCATATTCTTCGAGCAGAACTTTATATTATGTTGATCTTGCTCCAAGCATTTCTCATGTATTCCCCAGATGCCCAGGTGTATTTCACGCAATCACCGAGGACAGCTGTACCTGAACCGATGATTTTCTCTATTTTGATCCTGGACGCTTCAATTTCTCTGGCAAATTCGTGGACAGCCTGGCAGGGGTCCTCATATGTGTGCGGATCAATATAAAATCTGGCTTCTGGAAATGATACTAGAATAAACAGAATTAGCATTTGGTCACATATTGCAGCATGAAAGCAATTTTCAGTCACAGCCACAATCTCTGAAGGGCCCAGACAGCAGCTACAGCAAGATATTGGACCAAAAAAGCAATAGTTTCCTGCCTAAAATTCATTAAAAGAGAAATCATGGGGGAAAAGAGTGTCTCTTGTACCATGGCCATTTTGGTAGTGCATTTTCTCCTCGTCTGAGTCCTGGAAAGCTTTGCTGTACCCACAACGTCTGTAACGCAAACAAGAAGAAGAAACAGAAATATTGCGTGTTTTAAAGCGCCTTGTGATATACAGTCCATATGTTAATAATAAAGCATGTAAAACTTAATTAACTCCATGCTTAATTTACAAAGAACTTCAAAACGTTTTTTGCTTCACGTGTGGATAACAAACGTCCTCTGTGTCTTAATCCAATGCTTTACAGATATCAGACAAACTGAGAAGGTGTCATTTTATTGAAGTAAGTCATTAACACAAACTTTAAGTTGCTGTCATCAAAAAGCAACAGAAACCACATAATTTTCAGTGTTCATTTTCTCCACTGAGATTCCAGAACAGTCTTCAAGTCATGATCCAAATCAAGCAGCTCTGAGATTAATCATACTGGACATTTGTTTTGAAGCAAAAAAGTGTTTTAAACGATGAAAGAAGGGATTAAATCAAAAACAATGGCATAAAACAAAACTATGCAAAACATTCAAACATTACTTTGGATCAGCATTTGAATTTCATGATATTTTTAAACTAAAGAAAATGGATTTCTGTGCTATATGACTGTATGATATTTTTGCAATGTTATTAGTCCGAAATCAATGAAATCAAGTCTCCGTTGTGAGACATGCATTAATATGCCTAAATATAGTCCCTCTTTCATAGATAATTACAGAGTGAGTCATAGAGGTGTTTATTTCAGGCTGGGAAAATTCTCTTAAATGAACGATTCACCCAAAAATGACAATTGTACTCATACTCAGAACCTGTATGACTTCAGAAACAGCAAAAAGGAAAAAAAAAATGTATAACAAAACTTACATCTAAACATCCATCTTACTCTTTTTGGCGCATTTATGAAAGACATAGAGATGTTTTATCTGTGAATGAATCATTCTTTTAAATTGAATCATTTGAATAATTTAAAAAATCAGCTCATTCAGTCACAGAAAAAAAAATAAAAAAATAAGAAAGTCATACAGGTTTGGATGACGTGACAGTGAGTAAATGAAGGCAGAATGTATTTTAAGATGAACTCTCCGTATAACATATGTAACAGAATAAAGCAAATGAATGCAGACAATTCAAAGTACTCCTCTTGCCGTTTTCTGCAGATGACAACGGCCAGAAATGTCACCAGTCCCGTTACTGAAGCCATGCAGATCCAGATAATCGTCATGTTGGTATTTCGCAGGGGAGCTGGTGAAGAACAACAGAACCAAAATATCAACACAAACGCGTCATTAAACACTCTGAATCATCACCAGTTTTCTCACTGCAGGAGACTTTCGGCCAGAAGCGACATGTTTGTGTACAACGAAAACGGCACGTGAAACCATCAGTGTAAGGTGCATCATGCATACAGTACATGAGCTAAAGTTATAATGTACGTTTTTATTTTTCAGATCATTTTGTTTTTCATGGTCATGGTTTTTTTTTCAATTATATAATAAATAAAAAGAAAACAGATAGAATAGAAAAACAATAGAGCAAGCTAGAGGCGTTAGAGGCCTTTTTTGGGTTCTTGTTTTTTTTGTTTTGTTTTTTTTTTCTAACAAACAGTTAGTAAATTAATAGAGTGTAAGTCTAAAATAGCATAATTTGTTTCTTCTTATTTTTTTTTAAATAGAACAAGAAAAGCCAATTCTTAAAGATGAAAACATTAAAACATATCAAATTAAAACAGATTAAAACTATATGCTGGTTAGAGATTAAATGTACCAACATTACATTCAATGTATTGATTTAGATTTTTCTGTGCTGAATTTTATTTAAATTGTATGATAAATCACTCTTTCTAACTCAATATTTAAAATGTTCATGTGTCAGGTTTATGCCTTAAAAATATTAAACATATTAATTATTCAATTAATAGATAAACACTTTTCATGTTATATATATATATATATATACATATATATATATATACACACACATGCATATAAAAATTATGTGTAAAATAAATATAAATATCTAAAAGAAAAAAATTACAATATTTGTTCTTTTGTGTTTTGTTCACATTAACAACATCACTCACTCATATGAGAATCCAACTGTCCAATCACTCAAAAAATGATGGCACATCTCTCCTCAACAATCCACACGATTTAAATATTAGTCATGTCCGTAGCACTAGTAATAATTGAACACCCACTTGCTTTGCCGGTCTGTATCTCCAGCGACTGGCTGAATCGCCCACAGCCAGCCGAGGTTCTGGCCCGAATCTGGAAGATGTAGCTCGTGCCGGGTTTCAGACCAGACACTTTAGCGCTGGTGTTCTTTGACTTCAGCGTAGCATAACTTTGCTGCTCGTTGTCCTGTGAAAAGGGACCGATGAGTCAATGAGTTACGTTCAAATTTATATTCTATTTAAGGTCACTGAATTCATAAACAGAGACAACAACAGACAGTTCACACCAGGACCAGACAAAATCATTGTTCTGAGACCCGATTAAACTGAAGTGCTCACTAATCTGTTAGCATTCTCTGCTTCACCCCGCTGCGTCCGTGAACTCTGTCCCCTGTTTCACTTTGTTAAAAAGCCTTTGATGCTCCCCTGTCCCCTGAGGACACCACCAGAGCCGTATATTCATCAAAAACCACTGCGTGGTCTGTGTTCAGCACTATTCCCCAGGAATCAGCACACGAGCAGCGGCTTGGCAAACTAGGGAATGCACCTAAATCATATTTACATAGCGGCATTGTTGACTAGGCACTGTATACTAATTCTCTGTCACAGCTGAGATCTCTTTTGCGCCATTAGGCAGCAAAGCTCCCAGCTCACGCAACAATTAACTTCCATCCAGTGTTTGGCAGGGCTCACTGTGTTTGCCTTCAATGTCACTTTAAATAATCTCGTCAAATCAGTCTGAGAGCACTATTGGTTGGTAATTTCCTTTCAATTAGCCTGAGGTGCCAATAAACCAAGTGGTTAAACTGAGATATTTGACTCCAGGCTAGTCTATAAAATGTGGCCCTTCATTAGGCGGTTAAGCTATTCGATGATGAGACCTTCTTAGTTATCACTCTTTGGGGACCTGGAGTGTAATCACTGAGATAAAGAAATTACCTTTTCATAATATTTTATGTCATATTCTAATATGACTCCATTGGGCTGTGCTGGTTCGTGCCAGAAAAGAGTGACGCTGTTCTGACTGGCGTTTTCTTGATGGATGGCCATCACTTGAGATGGAGCTGTGAAAACAAAGACATGACGGGGCCTTTACTAAGACAACAGATTCATTCTACAACTATGATATGTATTATTACATATTAATATGTAGTAGTTTTAGCTGATCAGAAATGTGTAGTTCAGTCATTAAGCTCTAGATGGCGAAGGGTTGTTAATGTAACTGGTGATGTTCAAAGAGTTTGACACATGCAGACTGGTTCATGTTGCATATGCAGCCAATGAGCTTACAGCCTTGCATTTATATGGCTGGCTAGAATTCACCTGAGATTTTAGCAGCACGTTTCTCTGAAACTCCTCACCTTCCCCAGCTCCACCTGAATAGATCTGCTATGGGTTATTTTAAATAAGCATGTTCCTGTACTCGCTTGCAGCAGCAGAAGCAATAATCTACAGCTGAAGCAATTACCAACAGCAGCAGCAGCACTGTAGAAGATCTATTCCTGGGCCCGCCCATGCTTCCTTTGATGCTACATTCATTTCGTGAGCAAAGTTAGGCTCCGCCCACACGAAGCCGGTGCGTTCCCTATCCGATCTTTTTTTTTCCTCGTTCTAAAAAAAAAATCGCGTAAACATGAAACCACTTAAAACGATGTAGTATGTTTATACCAAACCAGTATGGGGCGCTGTAATTCTGCCATAGAGATAGACTATAAACGTAGAAGAAGACTTTGTATACAGCGCGCAAGGATATGCGCATGCTCAAACCAAGAAGACGGCGACGAAGTTGGCGAGTGACGCAGCCGACACGTGATTTGATGACATCATCGTTTCACAAAATATACGGATTAGCTGT
>JAUCMU010000013.1:5320542-5333429 GCA_032275025.1 Enteromius treurensis
CCCCCCCCCCCCCCCCCCCCCCCCCCCCCCCCCCCCCCCCCCCCCCCCCCCCCCCCCCCCCCCCCCCCCCCCCCAGACCGAGCGGAAAGCAGAGGAGATGAGAAGAGAGAGGAGGACCATGACTAGCGTAACCCACGCTCTCCCTCGTTTACTTTCAGACACCGGGCAGAAAAAGAGTGCTCTGGAGAGAAAAGATGTGCGGAGGATATCCTTTCAGAGGCCCAAAGGCACCATGGAGTACGTGGTGAGTAGTAAATGTTGTCTGTCTGATCCAGGTGGCTCTGTTTACATAATGCACCGGCGTGTGTATGTGTGTGTGTTTGCGTGCTGGACTGAGGATGAATGTGTGTACACACATCCGCATGTGTTGTAATTATGTTTGGGATGGAAATGTGAGCGTACACATCAGGTGTGATTCATTCACGCTGCGTCGCTCTTGTCATGTGCTGCCGGAGAGACTTTAATTGCTGTTGTTGGTGGTAGTTGGTTTGTTTTGTTGCGTTGAAGCCAGGTGTTGTGAAAGGAAAATATGTAAATGTGTAATGAAATGAGACGGGGATATGTTGCTGTAGAAGTCTGTTCGGAAATATTCCCTTTTTCCTGCCTTGATCATTTGAAGCGATTTGAGAAAGAAGGAGAGAAAGAGAGAGCAAGAGAGAGCTTTTCCATATGCTCTTGAGATGACCTCAAATCAGGTGGTGACTTTCTCCATGGTAACAGTGGCATTGCCAGGCATGCTGGGAGAGGGAGACAGGGATGAGGTGGAAGCTTGTGCTTTTGAGCCACATGGCTGCATGCAATAGAGAGATACAACTATTTTATATTATATTATTGATTTATTTTTGTATTTTATTTTGTATGTTTTATATATTTTATTTTTGTTGTAGTTTTTTTAAATATAGTTTTTTTTTATTATAGTATTGACCTGATATTGAAATTAGATAATATCAGGATCACTGTTATTTTAGTATTATTTGTTTCTATTTTAAATTAGCTTTTATTTTTTATATTATCAGTTTTCAGTTTAGTATTATTTTAATAAAAAAAAAAAAAAAAAAATGTATATAGCTAATTGTGTGTACTTTTGTCAATCTTTATTAGTTTTTGTTGTTTTAAATATTATTAGGTTTGTTTATTTCACTGTAAATTATGTTTTGTAATATATATTATATAAAAATATACAATAAAATAAAAGCTTGATTTAATTTATTTATTTATTCATGTCTTTTAATTTTATTTTTTTCTTTGTATTTTCTGGGAGGATAACGTGAGTGGTATACACTTGCAAATCTAGCAGTCATAATACCAATGAGTTGTGTGTGTTTGCCAGTGTATTTCTGTGCAGTAGCTGGTAGGTATTCTATGTTGATGCTAGATGAATGCTGGTCCAAGTCAAAAGAGTCCACCACAAATTGTCTATGATATTTTCTTTAAAACTCTCTCAGGCATTGATCCAGTCTGTGGCAGTGAGTCTGATCACTTGTAAAAAATAAATGCACAACTAAAAATGATTCATGTTTGTAGCAAATATATTGCAGGACGAGGTAAATGCCCAATTGTAATACTTGGGTTTGTGTTATCGATTTTTGCATTTTCTGTATTCCCTGGTCACCGTGTAAGTTTATTGAAACTGCTTTGAAGGCATTTAAAAAGAATTTCCGTAAGGTTTTTTTGTAGGTAGTGCTGTTGGTGTTTTGTAACCAAGCCTCCGCCTTTCTCTTTCTTATTGTCAGTGTTGTGAAACCGTACACTTTCCCTCTGTAATTGCACACCCTAATATCCACACTAACCAATCATAGTGATTTGTGGCCCTGTGACCACAGAGATTGATGGCCTTAATCAATCAATGGTCTTCGAGCTACGCAACAACTGTGCTTCATTGGTAAGGCTGTGATGAGATCCAGGTACCTCGTATGAGTTTTCGTATGAGAATTTTCAGCCTCTTTATTCTGTGTCACATGATCCTTCAGAAATCATACTAATATGCTGATTTGCTGTTCAAGAATAATTTCTGATTATTATTAATGTCATTCAAAAGGTTTTGGGGTAAGTGCAATGTTTTAATAATGCATTCAGCACACTCTATTAGCTAATTAGGTAGCTAATATATTTATAACCCAAGAAATACAATAACATACAATAATATTTTTTTACATTTAGGTGGGTAAACAACATTATGGAGATTTCAGCCATCAGCCTTCTTAAAAAGAAATTGATTTATTCTGCAAGGATTCTTCAAATTGATCAAAAAGTGAGAAATACTTATAAACGTTCTATTCAGAGAATCCTGAAAATATTAATCAGCAAAAACAGCACTGATAATAGCAATTATTTATAACTGATCACCAATAATAGAGCAGCAAATAGCATAAGAATTATTTCTGAAGTATCATGTGACAATAAAGACTGATGTAATGATGCTTGAAATTTAGCTTTACGTCAATAGAGTAAATTATATTTTAAATTATATTAACATTGAAAACTGTATTTTACGTTGTAGTAATATGTCATAGTATTACTGGTTTTACAGCCATTTTGATCATTGGAGACTAATTTGAAAAGCATAAAGATAAAAAATGTTAATTTTTTAAAAAGTAAGTGTATTTAGATTTATATTTTTACATGATAATATCCAGACGTGTGTGAGACCGGTCAGTAAAGTCAGTGAAGGGTCCCTGTGAAGGATAAATTGAATGCAGACGGAGAGATGGTCCTCTATTATTTATGTCCCCCTGTTGGACTGTAAGCGATACCCAATGAGAATCAATGATTTGCATCAGGTGACGGAGGGATCTGGTGATCTGAGATCCTGCCACCAGGGGATTTATCAAAACGTACGCATTTCACCATCTGATAATGACTCCGTTTACTGAATGCAGTTTTCATGGTTCAGTTTCTATAGATGTTATGTTTCCATAATGTTTCATCAAATCATTTGTAAAGGATCCTTTGTGGCATAAAGATGCTTTCGTTTTTGTTCGGTGAGGTGTTTTTCAGACTCAGTGGTCGTCATGCAGGCAGCTCAATACACTCTGTGCGCTCTTCTGTATGTTTAACCTGACATTTAGAGATTCTTGAATGCAATTTGCAAAGCAGACAATCATCTCCCCGTGGCACTGAAGGACAGATATTGTCTCTTGAAGGTTAGCGCTCCTGCTTCAGCCACAATCACACTGTGTGTGCTCTTGAAAGATATTGACTTGACACCTAGAGAGTTATATAAAAACTGTTTAGTTTAGGTTTAAATGGACAAAATCTTACAAAAGGGGGATTTAAACTGTTTGGTAGCATGGCTTTATTTATGATCATAAAACACTGGATGAATGTAGCAATTATGAAAACAAAAATAGCACTGTTTTATTGTAATATTGTACTTTTTTATGTTAATGTTTTACTCTGGACATCTGTAAAAAAATATATATATATATCTTGGTTGATTTTCAGGGCCTTGCTTTGCAGAGATTGTTGGGTATTTAATTCTGGATTTATTTTTTATTTATTTATATATTCATTTTTTTTTTTTTTTAATTTATTTCATTTATTTTTCTTTTATTTTTTTTATTTAAAATTACAAATCATTATTTTATTATTTGTATATTTTATTTTTTAATTATTTTATTATATTAAAATGATTTATAGTTTAGTTTTTAGTTTAGTTTTTATTACAAAATTATAAAAAATTATTTATTTATTATTTTTTATGCATTTTATTATATGAAGAATTATTATATGTAAAAATATATTATATAAAAAAAAATTTATATATAAAATTTTGTACAATCTATATTTATTTAAGAGTTTTTATTATTCATCAGCCAGTTAAGACATTTAACAAATGTGTTTCTGCCTCTAAAACATCTTTGAAGGTTAAGAGTACCACATAGCTTTAAAGACTTTTTTTTTTTCTTATCTCCAAATTGATTTTGCATTTACATTGACTTTGGTTTGTGAATCACTACAACATTTTTCCAGTACTGTATATGGTTGCGTAATTTTAGATGATTCATACAGGTGAACATCTAGAAAACCGCATTAGTTTTCACAGGGGCCTTGTTTTGCTGTTCCAACAGATTCAAATGCTCAGTCAGCCCGGTAGAAGCTGATGTCTTCGTTAAAGAACTTTTTTTGCTTTAAGCTAACAAAACAATATCTCACTTTTTTTGTGTGTGCCTCAACTCTAGGTGGAGTCCCGGGACACACTTAACAGCATTGCACTGAAGTTTGACACGACTCCCAACGAGCTCGTCCAGCTCAACAAACTCTTCTCTCGCGCTGTGGTCCCTGGCAAGGTACTGTGTTGTCTTTTCATTTTCAGAGCAGATGGCCTTTATGTCCAGCTGAACTCTCTTTCAGTCGATTGCGTTTCCCAGAGTCTAGTGTAATAAAGGGTAAGGTGAAAAATATGCCCCCTCTGAAATTTCAAATGCCTTTTTAAGCAGCAGATTCATCGTGGTGACTATACAGTTTCACATTAATGAGCAGAGATATCGTGATCCTGAGGGTAAAACTGGAACCGTTTAAAATTGAGAAATAGTCCTCTGGGTAAGAACTGTGGATTTTGTAGAAGAATAGAAGTTCTGTTTGTTCAGTAAGCTCCATTGCTGTTGAGTTGTGAATGGTAATTCATCTAATTATCTGTTTTGTAGGAGATCAAACACTCTATGTTCCTTGATTTATGCTTTTAATATATATATATATTTTAAATGTGTCAGCGTGCGTTTGATTTAAATCAAGTTCACAGAATTTGTTTAGGAGGTGTGGAAAAAGCAGGAAAATATAACCAAGCCTAAACCAAGCAGGTGAAAATAGGTGATACATAAAGCAAGCCTTTTGCCTAAACATCTTGTGACCCTGGACCACAAAACCAGTCATAAGTAGCATGAGTATATTTATAGCAAAAGCCAAAAATACATTGTATGGGTCAAATTAATTTTTTTATTAGTATATTATGTAAAGATCATGTTCCATTATGATATTTTGCAAATTTCCTACTGTACTAGGGCTGCATGATTTGGGAAAAATGTCACATTGCGATTATTAAGTGGTTTGACTCAACTTGCTTGTTATCAAGGAAAATGCACACACAGATTACTAATAATGCTGAAATCTGTATTTCTCAACTGAGATACAGTATACAGTGCAGTCTAGCTACAACTAATTAAAACTCAATAGTACAAAATGAAACAACAGTAACATCTTTACATTACTGAATTAAATGACATTAAATTAATATTAAAATTAAATTAAAAAGTCAAAAGTACAGATTAATAAAACAAATACCCATTTTAATATTTTCACATGTTGTTCCAAAACATTTTAGCAGGATGTAACATATCCGTAGTATATTTCTATCGGTATCTCTTGTCCAGTGTGCAAATCATTTTCTCAAATCCCTCTTTGCTAAAAGTGCGTTCACACCCGAGGCGACTTGCACGAATATATCTAGCATCTGCATGCAAGCCTTCTGTTGCCTGGGAAAATTTTATATTTCTTATACAAAATGTGAGAAGGGTCAGACATCATTTTTCCTGACAAGCCCTGCAATTTTTTCATATACACATATTGAAAACTTTGCTCAAGTTTATTGTGTAAACTATAATATAGACAGTCTCATAACAAAGTATGCTGGAAATGACATAAATCAAAGCACACAGTGTTCGGAGAAGAACGCTGGAAAATACGACAGAAAGATGCTTGTCTATAGCCACCTGCAGTACAAGCTGCTCCTGCTCTGCATATGCACAGCTTCCGCGTGCACTGCTTATGCATGCAGTGTAACCGGCGTGAATTGCGCTGCAGGATGTCTAATCACGTCTTTGCATTGACTTAACATGTAAATCACTCGCACTTTGCGCTTCATTCGCGTCTGGTGTGAACACAAGAATTAATGTCTTGTTACGTCTGACATCGCGATTGCGATATGATTAATCGTGCAGCAATAAATTGAAGTGATTAATAAGTTATATTACCAACTGGTGGGAAAACAAACTTTGACTGGGATTGACCAACTTTCAAAATGCATCATGAACTAGTCAGCTAGGTTTCGACTATGTAAGTAAGCTAAAGCCTAGAACTCATAGGCTAGTAAGACCGTGAATTTTAAGCCGCAGTGTTTTAGGAATTATGTGAATAATAAATGCAATCAAACTTTAACGACCCAGTAGTGTCTCCTACCTGCCTGGTTTGTGGTGATATTGACCGTCACAGATTGTGGCAACTCGTTGCTCAGATGCGTGACTCCATTTAGAGCGACAATACGGAAGGTGTAGTTACTGTGAGCGGCGAGATTCAGCACCGTCACCCATGGTTCGGTAAGTCCTGTCTGCTGAGGGATAAAGCGCACCAGGGCCGCTCCTGTCCGGGACACTACCACTCCATTCATGATACCTCCTCCTCCAACTGTCCCGCCAACTGCTCCGTTGGTGTCTGCAGCACCCCCATTGGTGTTTCCCACCCCATTACCCCCTCCGGCACCCACCCGACAGTCCTCACACTGCGCCCCGTCCTTGTCACACTTCTGGCAAAGGACATCATAGATGACATCACTGCGGCCCCCTGTGTCCAGAGGTGGAACCCACTCCAAGCTGACAGAGGTGCCGTTCACAGATGAGATGATGTTTACCGGAGCTGATGGAGCTCCTGCGGGGAGGGTGAAGTTAGACAGGTCTTAATTATAGGTTAATTAGTGAGGTTGAGGGAATTGGTGGTTATCAGGCCAGCTGATCAAAAGAGAATGATTGAATTTGCACTTCAGTAACCACACGACCCCGGCTCAACAAGTAATCTTGCCTTACGATTTTTCTACTCATTAAAAGTAAAAAAAATAAATAAAGTACCAGAAGTTAAAAAATATATATATTATAATTAAATTAGATTTCAAAATATTTTAATTTGTTTTAAAGATTGCACAAGCACACACTTTTTATGCAAAATATAAGTTCAAATAAATAAAAAATAAATTCAATTTTAAAAATAATAATTCTACTTAATTTTATCTCATATATTTTATTAAATTGTATTTATTTGATCAGGCATACTGATCAAATTATGTATATAACAAGACATGTAGAAAATAAAGGGAAATGAAAATGAATATAAAAATGAGTTATATGCTTAATTTGATCTTTTATTTCATTTCATTTATATGATCAGATAAAATTATGATGATAATACATTTATATAATGTATAAAAAGAAATGAAATAAAAACTAAAATAAGATGGAATGTGTTTAACTTTACTTCATTTTATATTATCTATTTATTTCTTTTTTTTTCTTTCAACAGGAATTTTATTTTAAAATTAAAAATCAATTAAAGTAAATAAAAAATATAAAAACATTTAATTGTACTTATTCTTATCTTATCTATTTTATTTCATTTTTCTTTTTTATTAATTCTTTTATCAGACATGCTGATCAGAATTACTTATATAATATGACATCTATATCAAGTATAAAGTAAAATAAAATGCATAGTTATTCCAATATGTTACACATGTGGTACATCAACTACAGACCAAAAAACACCAGCTGATTTATAAAGTGCAGCTACTGAAGAGAAAAGATCTTGCAGCATTTAAAATGTTTTATATATTATGTATAATATGCATTGACGTCCAGCTATAGATTTTCAAATACTTTTCTTGCCCACGGTATCTAAAGAAATTCTAAGTTCGAAGATTTCTTGATCTGGTGATTTGCAAACATGAAGACTCACTTGTGCAGGGAGAAGCAGATGGATCTGTAGAGGAACGATAGAAGTTGGCATCACATGGGCAGGTTAGAGCTGCTCGTGTCTCAGAGTGACTGTGGAGTGGACATTTCCCACAGAGCTGATCTCCTGCCACGGGCTTGTAGAAACCCACCTCACATGCTAACAGAAACACAAAAACAGAGTTTAACTTTCAGTGCAGCTCTACCTGAGGAATAATGGTCTTATCTAGTGAAAAGATCAATCATTTCTTTAAAAACTGAAGAAAGTGGTTAAAAGAATTTTTAACCACTAATGCTCATGTTGCATTAGTTCACCTTCACGCGTTACATAATCACATACGCACGGCATGGGAGAAAGTACCGGCAAATCTGAGAATTTAAGCTGAAAATTATGAGAAATAAAGTCAGAATTTTTAAATATTTTCTGAATTGTTGTAAAAAGTTGTTGTTTTTTACTAGTTTTTATCCATATAGGGAAACGGGTTTCTGTTTTTATGAACCTTTTGATTTCTCATCGAACATCCTGCTTAATCCAGAAATAGAGTTGCAGACAGTATTTTTGATCATTTTGAACGTTATTTGATCAAAATGAAACACAACAGGTGGTGAACAAGCATCGCGACACAGTCACTCTCACATCTAGCGTAGTTCAGAGTTTGCAAAACGAATGTTCAAGTGAGGACAACAAGTACATGGGTAGGGAATCTGAGCTTTGGGGAGGGAAAGAATCGAGCATTAACATAAGAGTGATAGCAAGTTCTTTATCTCCACTGACAGAAACCCCAGGGAGTCCAAAAAGTATTCCTTCTTGCAGTATTTATCCTTGTCTGTTTTTTCTTTTGGCTTGATCCGATTAATCCTTCCCTCCCTTGATGTTTTTTTGAAAAGCTCCTGAGTTGAAAAGCAGGTCACGATAAACATTGGGGCCGTACGCTCATGGAGTACAGTGACGTCTACGCACTTTGATGTTTTTGACAGAATACCTCTGGCAACGCAATCAGAAGCACACATTCGACACACACACCGACAGACAGACGTGACTTAATCATGATGAACTTTGGTGACCTTTCTGTTGGGCTGAAATCCTGCTTCTAAGACTCTTTCTACTTAGTAACTCTCTTTTCAAAACAGATAAGGGTTTAAAAAAGCACAAGGGGTGAGAAGAGACTCCGGTGCTCTTTATCCGATGGTGTTTACATCCACTACATTAGGTCTGCTGTGTTTTTTTTGTTTTTTTTTGCACATTGGCACACTGTTTGGTTTGTCAGCACCTGTCAGAGCACCGCTCTCCTCGCATCTACATTTGCATTACAATGAATTTTAATGAATATTTACAGCCATTGTATGCTGACCTTGATTTTTACTCTTTGTGTAGATGGTTAAATAAATATGGTTGAAAAGAATAACCACTAAGGTGTTCTTCAAGACCAGAGTATATGCAAGGTCTGGAAGGAAGGAGGTGATTCAAGCATAGACACCAACAAAACGTTTTTATTTACCGTGGTGCAACCTCACACTCTCAACTAAATTATCATAAATAGGTGCCTTTCCAAAGTAAGCTTCGAAAACCGTGTTGGAATTACATATTTCAAAAATAACAATTCAACATGAAATTATCATAAAATTAATAGAGAACTACTGGGTTAGGTTTTAAGATTAGAAGAACAATATAATACAAAACATGAAAATAATGCAATCACAAAATAAAAAAAGAATTATTCAAGATATGTGACTTGTCTTATATTTTTTAAACAATAATAAATAATATATTTTTAAATAATCATAAGACTGAAAGACATGTCCTGTACAAAATTACTTCTTCTAAGATTATTCAGTATATAATATCACAATTGTTAAATATTTTTAACAATATATTTATTATTGTTCACTTATTATATTATTTAAAATAACGATAATAAAACAAACATTAAAATAAAAATATTACACAACTGATAAAGATTCATCAGTAGACAAAAATGATAGAAATCACAATATAATAATACATTTGCTAATATGCATTTACATGACCACAATTAAACTGCTGAAAATAAATTAAAATTGTTATAATAAATAATTGAAAACAACAATACCTTTAATAATAATAATAATAATAATAAATAAAATAAAATAATAATAATAATAATAATAATAATAATAGTAATAATAATAATAATAGTAGTAATAATAGTAATAATAATAATAGGCATTTTAAATTAAACTTAAATAAAACTAAATTAAAAAAAAGATCTGATTATGACTCACAAGAAATTGTGAATTCCTAAATTTAGAGTGGGTAAGTCAAATATTTTACCACCTTTAACTTTTAAAGGGACAGTTCACCCAGAATAAAAATGCTGTCATCATATACTCACGTACGCTGTTTCAAATTTTCCCTCTTCTGTGGAACACTAAAGCAGTGACATGAGGGTGAGTAAATAACAACAGAATTTTAATTTGTGCAAACTGTTTTTTTAAAGAGACTCACAATGAGTATCCTTAAAAACACACAAAACGCACCCACAGAAACACTCTTCTAGCTCACAAACAGCTCAGAACTCTTACGGGAGCCAAACAACAGCTGCTAATGAGCGAGGAGGATTGTCTGAGTGATGAATGGTTCTGTCAGTGAAATCATAGCTGGAAATGGGGCACTCCATCACAGGTCCTCTAAACACATGTGCTGTAAACGTCCCGCTCTCCACTGAAGGGGTTACTGATTGCTCAGGGTCCAGACACATCCAGCACACTCATGTTAGTGTGTCATTTCGCTGTCCTGCTTTAGATTGGGACCAGCCACACGTATAGAGCACAACGGTGTGCCATTTTAAAGATGCATGGAGGCCTGTACTTTTACTGTAATGATGGTTTCCTGTGAGAGCCACAAAATAGATGTTCCCATTTAGTCTCTAATATACAACGCAAACACTTCTGCTGTGTTGTTTTAACGTGACATAATGCCTAAATTCCTAAAAGTCCTAGCAAAAGTGCACTGTCATTACGTACATTTAATGGAATTACGTAATTTAATTACAAAATAATTCAATGTAATAATGTAATGTAATCTGTTACATTTACTGAGAGAATGTGTAATCAATTTACAGTAACCTATGAAAATGCTGATAATTACAAAGGGGGTTACAACTGAATATTTTCAAACACATACAGTTATGATTTTTTTGTGACTATGATTTTTTGTAAAATTTAATTATTGATTTTTTTGCATCGACTGCTTTAAAAAAAACAAAAGGTATTTATGCAACTTAATATGTATTTAGTTACATTAATAAAGTAACTGAAACAGTTATGCTACTGATTACATTTTAAATAGGGTAAACACTGTATATAATTTAATGTAATTTAACGTGATTTATTTATGTAATTACAAAACTGAATCAGCATTATCACTCCAGTCTTCAATGTCACATGATCCTTCAGAAATCTTTCTAATATGCTAATAGACATGTCTTATTAATTATCCATATTGAAAACAATTGTGCTACTTAATAATTTTATAAACAAAAAATATTAATAATAAATAAAAATTAGTTTTTTTGTTTTTACTACTTGTTTCTTTAATGATTAGACAGTTCAAAATATTATTTTTATTGTTATTGTAACACTAAATGCATTTACTGTCACTTTAGATTATTACATCCCTGCTGGATAAAATATAAAAAATAAAAAAAAAATACACAAACTTTTGAATGGCACTGTGCAAATACATGCAAAAACATATTTTAATTTACTTAAAATCATTCAAAATATACTGAATTCATTACATCTCATACCTACGGCAAGAAATGCTCCTCTGAGGCACATCATCTCATGCTTGTGTCAAGACTGAAATCCTTGAACCGCTTGAATGTTATCATTAAAAATCAATTCTCTCTGGAGCTTTTACCATGAAACCAAGTTTCCTTCTGGATGGACTGAAGAGAAAGTGATGCATGTTCTTTTTTAATATTTAAAGTTGTGCTCCTGCTGTATTATTTCCAACCTGGTCTTGGAAGTAATACCGCATGTACCCGCACTTTTTGTGCAACACAGTTTTTACATGCATGTTTCACCGCAGCGCAGAGTCCACTTAGTGACGCAAAAACAACCCTGGCACATTTTTATTACGTTGATATAGGTACATATTGAGGCGGTCCAGAATTGAAATAGCTGTGGACTGTAGCTAAACGTTAATGCTGTATCATGTTGGAACTTCCTTTTTCAAAGATTTGAACTTTCTTTTAGAAACGTCTGTGATATGTACTTATTGGTATGTATTTCGTCTCTTGCTAAAAAGTGCACCCAGATACATTTATGCCATGAGACCAGGTAGATTATTTCTCTCAAATCATCAAGCATAAGCTTCTGCCATTTTTTTATGCCAGTACTATTAGGTGTGACATTAAATCAAGGTTAGTGACATTTGGAGTCGGCCAATCCGTCCCCAGGCAAAAATCCCAGCAGCAGCAGCGATACCGAGCATGACTGGCACCGTCCAGATCCTGAAGCCGTGCGGCCACGATAAGACCTAATGCCGACTGGCCCTCAAACCACTGGGGAAAGAGTCTCAAGATCGAACAACCAGAGGGTAAAAATAAATAAAGAAATAAATAAGGACGGATAAAGAAGGGCAGAAGATGAATTGCTCGCAAACGTTTGGCCCTTCAAGCTTCGGCTTTGACTATCAAAATGCCAATTCATGCATGAAATTCAAGCAGAACCAAGAGTACAATAACAGCGAATACAGACATGACCTTTTGATAGTCATTAAATAGACAGGTCTTTGATTTCAAACAGCGTGGATCATATTTTGCATTACAATACAGGGATTTACCTGCATATTAGACTTCAATCATAATTAGACTTCAGTCGTCATAACGTCTGCGGTTTTGCTAAATAACTCCTCTGTGGAATTTAAAGGCCCAGTACACCCAAAAATAAACCTTTTGTCATATACCTTGGGGTCATTCTGACCACATATTATTTTAATAGCAGTTTCTTAATCAAAACACCACATATTTTTACTAACTGAATATTGCTTATTCTATAGTAATATTTTCCCTGTTTGTACATTTTAACATTTAAAATCAATGTATTTGTTTTCACAATTTAATTTAATTTAATTTAATTTAATTTAATTTAATTTAATTTAATTTAATTTAATTTAATTTAATTTAATTT
>JAUCMU010000013.1:5333570-5349011 GCA_032275025.1 Enteromius treurensis
TTAATTTAATTTAATTTAATTTAATTTAATTTAATTTAATTTAATTTAATTTAATTTAATTTAATTTAATTTAATGCATTTTGGAAAAACATTTAAATAGTCAAAGTCAAATTGTTAGAAAACTTCACAAATAATTACAGAAATACTGTAAATACTGTAATTTTTTTTTACAGTATATGCATCATATTAATTTTATTGATTTATTTGAAAAAGCCATAATAGTTTTATATGCAATTCAAGTAAATAAATTCTTAAATGTATGTGTATATGTGTGTGCATAAAAATGGAAATAACGCAGCGTGATATAGGGCTAAATGAGGACAAAACATTCATTGAACTATTCCTTTAATTGATCCCAAGGCTATAAGAAGAAGTAGTGGATGAGTTATAAAGCCCACAAATACAACCCCCCTATGCACAAAATAACCATATACCTTTGATACACAAGCATATCTTAATTTGCGAAAATGGCTTGTGCTGGCCTGAAGAAAGCAGCCTAATTCGAAACCGGCCATGTGTAAAAATGTCTGTTTATCCCTGAGGGAGGCTTTTAATGGATATATAAGAGGGCCGTAAGGAGTTAATTGTTTGGGGCTCGCAATCTGATATTAACTACATTGTGTGGCATAGAGCACGAGGCCAGAGGAGTCTATTATCTAGTTTGCTCTCAAATACTTGCATTAATATACATATAGATATATATGTGTGTGTGTGGGTCTGTGTGGACGTGCATCCAATTTTGCTTCTGTTTTCTATTTTGGCCCTTAATCTTATTGTCTGTAGTTGTGGTTAGGCTGTGTCCTCCAAAGATCTCATCTTAAACTTTCCGAGCGCAGAAGGGTAATTGCTATCAGATCAATTTACTCAAGAAAAGTGGTGGCTGTTTCTAAGTGCTTGATAGATGGAGACCAACTTGTCTAAATTGGGGGCGACCTTGAAGAGTCATTAACAGTAGAAGGAGAGGTGCAGCCGGTGACTTTATTGACTCGGAGAATCCTCCTGATTGCGCAGAGAACTTGACTGCCCACGATATGGAGAAAGACATGAATAAATGATTAAACAAAATTCAAATGATTTGTTTGAACTTCCTTTGAAATGTATTTCTGAACATTTAAAATCCTTCATGCTGAATAAAAAGACGACGAAAAAAACTGCATGAGCTAAAAAGACTAGTATCTAAGATAAGGTATGCTTTTGTTTGATTTATGTTAGTTCTGACTGGTCAAGAAACAAAATCCATCTTATAGGAATAGTTTGCTCCAAAAAAAAAAAAAGAAAAAGGAGTTGTTCTGTCACATTAATGTTTTTTTTATTTGTATTTTTTTTACAAGACATTATTTAATGGACTCTGTCATCATTTACTTACCCTCATTTTGTTCCAAATCAGTATGAATTGAACATAAAAAGAATAAACATTTTGAATATTGTTGGTAACCGAAAGTTGCTGATAGCCACTGCTTTCCCCCCATACTATGAAAGTCAGTAGCTACCACCAGCTGTATATTACCAAAATAGCTTATTGTATGTTAAACAAAAGAAAGAAACTAATTTTGGAGTGAACTAGCCCTTTAGCCAGACCATGTGTTTATTTAAATACTGAACAGACCAGCACTGTCCATTTAGGATGCTATAAACCAGTCCAAAATGGTTTCAAAAGTTTTCAAAGAAATCTCAACCAGCCAGAATCAAGGTAATAATTTGCTCGGCCGTCAAACTGCTTACTAACGAGACGCATCTGCATGCGCTGTACGATCCCTGACAGTTGACTCCCAGCAGGGAAGCCCTGTACCTCGGACCGCTGCTTCTGTCCGGTGGCTAAGTCGCACACTTGCTGTAGCGTAAAGCTAATGAAGTCGTTTAATCTACCTGAACGCTCCCACAGGGGCGTCCCACTTTAATTATGTTCTTAAACGTCTCTTACATGCACTAATAGACAGAAATGAAACATGGCACCACATTCACAAATCCTGGTGGAAGAAGGGACCTCAGCACAGATATTAAAAACTTCACGGGCAGGCATTAATTTTAGCAGCTACGGAGGTACGTAAGCTATGTAGCAAAGCGAGTCCATGATTAGATGCCGCCCCAGTTGGCACAGAGCGTAAAGAGCATTTATCTCCATTTCTGGTGCAATAGGCTTAGCAAAACTAGTCACTCGGTTGATTTAAATAGCCTTTATTATATCTAGCCATAATATTAGATTTTGTTTCTTCGTATTAGAAGAGAAAGAATAATAATTTATATCCATTAAATATGCACTGTGGGGTCCAAAAGTCTAAATATTTTGCATTTATTTCTAATTTAATCTTCTTTTTTTATATACAAAATATAACATGTACATGACAGATTATGGGCCAGATTTGCTAAACAGGGCAAATTTAGCATTAGAGCGCAGATGGGAAAAATTCCGAGGGGTGATTTTCTTACAATGCATGCTTTAAAGAACACAGACACACATGCTTTTTAATGCTATACAATGACGAGCGCAAACGCTAGTGAATCACCTTGATTCATTTGAATACCGTTTTAATGTAGGCCTACCTTTCTGCATGTTTTGCTCCAGTTTCAAAGAGAAATGTCCACTGAGTGGTGCTAAAACACAGGTTTAATATGTGACCCTGGCACATTTTTATTACGTTGATATGGGCACATATTGCTGTGTTTAATTAAGTTGTTTCAGTGACATATTGCGATGGTTTAGAATTGAAACATCTGGGGACTGTAGTGCTCTATCATGCTGAAAATACGTTCCTGCACCAAATCCAACCCTAAACCTACCCAATAGTGTTAACAAATGACAAAACTGATGCAAAACATGTCATTTCAACTGCTTTTGATGCAATTGTTTTGTCAAATCGTAGTTAACCGTAGAACTACCGAATAAACCCACCGTCTATGAAAACCCATAGATATGAAGCTGTGTATGTGTGATGCTAACATTTCAAAGCATCAGTTTTCAAATATCCCAGCATATTATTATTGTTTTGAAGTCATAACATGATATTCTTCAAGTAATCGTGCGACAAATTAATTGAAACTGTGCAAATATGTCATTTTATTTGTTGTTTGTTGAATTGTAAATATAAAACTTTATTTATGTGTTCTTTAAACATATCTAGCACATGTTAACAATACCATAGTACTGATAACCATGATTATTTTGGTCACTACAATCGTGAAAAGACATTTTCATACTATTACTTTCCTCATTTTCCTCATTCCTCATGTTTACATTGTTTTCACGTTAAAAATTGTCTATTTAATTTTTTTTTTATGTGATCAGACAAGTTTTTAACCCCCATAATATGCCGTATTTGTAAAACTTACCTACAAAATTTAATTTGTTTTACAAATTAATACAATACTGTATATAAACGCACATATAAGAGTATATGGTAAGCTATATCAACACAGTCTCACGAGCAATTCGTACATATTCGTACGACCTCACTCATACAATTTCATACGATTTGTCTAAAACCACGTGATGGGTAGGTTTAGGGGCAGGGTTATGTTTATTCGCACAAATTCATTCGAATTGGCATCTCGTAAAATACGTACGATTTAGAAGATATCGTATGAGTTCGTACGATTGAGGTCGCACAAATTCGAAAGAATTAGCCACCTCGTAAAATATGTATGAATTGCCGTGAGCTCAGGTTGGCTATATAGACACACAGACATTATAATTGTGCAACATTTGTATTCAAAATAAATAAAAAAAGTTGTAAGAACGTGAAAGATGAAAAACACTGACTTACACTGTAGCAAGTTTTCTCATTTTGTATTTGATGGGAATAACACATTAAAAGTGTGTTGTTCAACAGGTGTTGATGTTGGTATTGTGCAACAGTCAGCCTACGACAGCTTTTTTCTTTGGAAATATTGTTCAGCCACATCAAATGAGACAAACGCATCTCTGTTAATGAGCATTAAATGGCTGCTAATTGTTTGATTGAATTGCTGTCACCTATCTAAGCGTGTCTAATTGAAGCGCACGGAGCGAGGCGTTTACAGTGCCTCTGACAAAAAGAAGCTATCTGAATGAGAGAGTCTGATGTTTTGTGTGTGGCAATTACCAGAGAAAAGCCGAGCGTGCTTTTCTTGTTCCCTAGTCTTTACCCAGACTTGATCTATCTTATGAAGTTGCTGTGATGCTGAGGCTTTGTGGATTTTTATCACACGGCCCGTTTGTTGCGTGAGAACAATGGCAATGCAAATAGGCTGATAACACATTGGGTATTTTGTTGCGAAGGGATGGCGTCTTGCAGAGTTTGGTTTAAATTAACAGCAAAAAATAAAGAAAACCACAATCTAAAAATCAGATTGCATAACGGGTTTAATAATTTCCCATCATTATCAACACCCCACTGTCATTCACGTCCCTCCAGTGTCATTACATTAGCAAACACGTGAATTTAAATCTACAGAGCCTCATAAATGATAAATGTGGATGGAATAAATGAACGTAGCTTTTGTTTGGCAACTCTTTCTCACTATTTCTGATGCAAGTGCCAATATCGATGGTTAGGGAGGGGGCCGAGATTTTGAGTGACATGGTGTAGCTCCGTCTTGCTGAGATAAAATTCATTCCTTTATCAGGAAAAAGCCCTTTTCTCCGCCTTTCTCCAGCAGTAGTCCTCCATCCGCCCGTCTGCATGGTGGTCTGACAGATTAAACGCCGTCACCACAATGGCATAGTTACGTGCGGGGCTTTAATATTGTCCACCGAAGCCCCCCGTTTCCTCATTTAATCCCTGTGTAATATGTTGGCCAGAAAACCCTCATGCTGTACACAATGCACAACCAGCTAAGACACAAAAAAAGGCTAATTAGTCGGCCACCCTACCACTCCGCCCCCTCTCGCAAATCCTCAATCTTTCCATTTACAGCCGCGGTATCTGCTTTTGTTATCAGGGCCACCAATGTGTTGTTGGCTGCTATTGTTTTGCTTTATTTGACATATAATGTGGCTCAAATGAAACAATAAATTACTACTTGCGCGTTGGGTTTTTAACTACAAGCCGGCAGACATATAGACACGTTCTGGGTTCAATATATATTCCGTGGCATGCTGCCGACTGCCACTATCTGTCAGTTAAAAATGGAGGGAAAAAATGTTTAGCACAACGCATTTACAAAAAGACAGCAGTGCAATGCAATCAATGTACTGTAAATTGTCAGGATCAGGTCATTTCTGCACCACACATGCAAGAACAGTAGAACAAGACTAGTAGTTAACTAGTTACCTAGTTGTTAGATAAGTGGATGACATATCATCCATATAAACATTATAATAAAGGAATAATTTACGTGCACTACAGATCAAAGTTTAAAAAATGGTATTTTGCTCACCATTAATGCATGTTTTTTATATAAACAATACAGTAAAAACCAAGGCCTTATAAAAATTGTAGGAATTAGGACCAAACAATTATGATATAATATTTTTATGGCCATGATCTTTGTTACTTGACTGATCCGTGTAAACGAAAGTGAAAACCTCCTTCCATCAGCAAGGTCATTGAAGATGAAACGTGGCTGGGTTTTTCAGCATGACAATAATCCCAAACACACCGCCCGGGCAACGAAGGAGTGGCTTTGTAAGCATTTCAAGGTCGTGGAGTGGCCTAGCCAGTCTCCAGATCTCAGCCCCATAGAAAATCTTTGGAGGAAGTCTGTGTTGCCCAGTGACAGCCCCAAAACATTACTGCTTGAGAGGAGCCCTGCATGGAGGAATGGACCAGCAACAGTGTGAAGACTTACAGAAAACCTTTGACCTCTGTCATTGCCAACAAAGGGTATATAACAAAGTACTGAGATGAAAAGTTGTTATTGACCAAATACTTATTTTCCACCATAATTTGCAAATAAATCATTTAAAAATCATACATTGTGATTTTCTGGATTCATTTTCTAATTTTGTCTCTCATAGTTGAGGTATACCTATTTTGAAAATGACAGGCCTCTCTCATCTTTTTAAGTCTGAAAACTTGCACAATTGGTGGCTAACTAAATACTTTTTTTGCCCCACTGTATATATATATATATAAATCTAACACCTTAGCAAATGTCTTTTTAATTTTGTGACAACAAATCTCCCTGTTAATACATATATACGGCTGATTATATTCTATGAGCACAGATGGCATCCTTCTCAACTCCTGAAAAAAAGATGTAAACAGACTTAAAAATAAATAAATAAATAAATAAATAAATCATAACAAACATGAATATCCTTCCCTCAACTTCAGAAAGTTCTATCAAAGACTTGCGCAGCATAAAACCCATCTGTGAGATGTGCATAAGTGAACAGAGGCCTATAACAACACAGATGACATGCAAGTAACTAACTTACAGCACGTACGTGCAAAGCCAGTTCATCACATCTCTCAAACAGCATCATATTTTCCCGTTTGTGATGCCTGCGTGTTTAAACATACAGCTAGAAGTCTATTATGTGATCGAATATGTGTGCTTAGTCAATCCATAAATCCAATATATATATATATATACTTTACATATAAACTTAACAGCTCTTTTTATTTCCTTTTCATCCATTTGTACGCTGTCAGAAAATAAATATCATTATCTAAGAGTGACAGACTAAAGCGTTGTGAAATTCCCTTACGCCAGCGGGCTGCCGTTCTGTCGTCTCATGAAAGCCAGCGAGATGCCTAACAATCACCAGCACACGCTAGATTGTACGGAGGAGTTTATAATTATAATCTGTGAGAGCATGAAAAGTGGAAACTGGTGGCTTGGATTGTGAAAAGCTGGCCTCTTCAACAATGTACAGTAGCTTTTGATTGGCTTTGAAATCATCTAATGTCAGGAAATGTTACGATGTCAGACTTGTACGCTTTTTACAAAACTCAACGACGAACAAAGGCTTCAATAAACAACTCTGAACTCTGGGACCTTCTGAATAAAGAAACACTATTTCGTCTTGGGCATTGTACAGCGTTCTTTGTGCCCTCCCAATTTCTTCAGCGTATTGTTAACGCAAGACAAGACATGCGTGCCAAAGATGTATTATGTTTTGTTGTAAACAACACTACTTGTTTTATTCAAGTAATGTCTTGCAGGTAATCAACGTCATTCACTGGTATAGCAATAACAAACAAAAAACACAATTTTGCCAGTATTTTGTATTATATTTTTTATAATACTTTACTATTGTAATGTAAAACATATCATAAAACAATTAATATTATAAATATTTTAAAATGTTCAAATATTTTATCGTCTCCTTAATTATTCGCTATTTACAAAACAAAATTATTTACAAAATATTTTTTTTAGTTTTTTTTGTATATTTACTGTGTATATATAATTACACACACATACAGTATAAATTTTCAAAAATATTTGCATGACTATATTTATATTAATGTATAAATTATTATTTAATACATAATTATAACTTTTTTCTAAAATAAATACATGTGTGTGAATATACATAAATAATACATACATATATACACTATGACATTTTTTATATTATAAATATATAATTAGATTATATTTTATCATTTCTTATTAATTCAGTTTTTTTTAATCAATTATATTAGTTGTTATAAAATGTTTTGTTCGAGATAAAGTGAAATTAATACTAATATTTAGCAAGAACAAATTAAATTAGTCCAAAAAAGACATCTAAAATGTTGTACAAATATTTCTATTTAAAAATAATGCTTGCTTTATTGCCAACACGCACAATGTTTTATGTAATATTTTATTATTTTATTACATTTAAAAAAATACATATTTTATTCTTACCTTTTATTTACATTTGTAGAATTTCACTTTTATGTCTTATTTTCAATTTAGTTTTCTACCTGTAGTGTGTATGTATACATATATATATATATATATATATATATATATATATATATATATTTAATAAAATGAATGATATATATATATCATTCGTTTTATTAAATGTTTGTGTTTTTTTGTGGTTTTCATTTACATTTCCAGAGTCGTTTAGCAGAAACCTTTATCCAAAACCACTTACAAACAAGGACAATGGAAGCAATTAAAATCAACAAAAGAGCAATGATATGCACTAACTTGTGTTCAGGGATGGGCGATACTTCAAATACATGTATTTAAAATACATATGTGAAATATGAAATACTATTTTGTATTTTAAAGCCTAACAAATCTGGCCACCACTGCTCAAAGTCCCCAATAGTCATATATGATCCCTGCCACAGGTACAATCAGGTAGAAATAAGAACAGGAACAAGAATAGGAAAAACAGGCTTTTCTTTTCCCGACTGTCAATCTGACCTGAGACCTCTGGAGCCCACAGTATTTTCTGATTGTTAACTCCGGCACAGCTTCATCATGGCCCTCCAAACACAATTGTTTTGCATAGAAGCCTGTTTACAAGTGTTCATGAATAAGTTAGCCCTCAGCGGCAGCCGAACATGTGGGGAAGACACTCTCCCTCGAATTTAAGTAGGTTAAATCAAGCTGCCAAATGGAGTGGATTTGACAAGGCTCCTGCTACCCCAATGAGCATGAACTATCTCATCTCTTCTGAAATGAATATTTTCCCTACATTTTTACACTGGACCGGAAGGCCCTGGAGCAACGGCTGCCTCTGGAAACCCAAAATGAAGCTGACAGAATCTGACGTGAAGCTAGCGCTCTGTTTTGATCGGCACTTAAAGCCCATCGCCCGGCTCTCGGTCAAAGAAAACGGGAAACCTTTTGACATTTTCTATTGCGACGACATGCAATCCTTCCATGGTGGTCTGTGCCTAAGGCTTTGAGAGTGGGAAACCGGGCTCTTTTTTGCTTCACGGTGTCCAAGAGCAGCCCAGTTTGGCGTGCCGACTTTGTCCCTGAGATGTGCGTGACTAGAGGAGGTCGCGCTCGCAGAGAGAATTAGCACAGCGACCCAGTTTAGACACCGAAAGCCTGACTCTGTGGCTCAGACACTTAACCTTTACTGACACGCGCAGACAGCGCCAGCACTTTAGAAAGGAGGCAGAGAAAAAGGAAATGGATTGCCGTGAGTGCTATTAGCCACAGATCGAGCAGAAAATTACCTGACAAACTATGAGTTTGTGACGGCTTGAGTAATATGGTCAAAACAGAACACCGCGATACCAGCAACATGACGGAAATTGAATTACTAACAATTCCACAGCATTTAGTCCCATAAAATGTACAGCGGCTGCTCATTCAAGTGCAATGAGTAAACAACCTGGTAAATACAGAATAGTGGGGAACTACAAATATAATTATATTATATTTAAAAAATAATAATAATAATAATAATAATAATAATAATTAAGTTATATGGGCATAACCTTTGTAACTTTAAAAATTACGTAAATCATTTTATAAATTATTCATTATATTATTTTGTACCGTATTGTTTTTTTATTATATTATGTTATATTACATTATCCTATGTGTCACTCCAGCCAAAACTATAACAGTAGAAATGTATATTATGTATTATAATACTTTACTATTTTAATAATAAACATATCATAAAAAATAATAATTATCATATAAATATGACATAAGTGTAATACTTTATTGTTTTATTTCAATATTAAACATATTTATTATGGTTGACATTTTTTAAAAGTGTCTCTAAAACCCTCCTCACAGTAATTTTATTTTTTATTACTTCACCTAAAATAACAAACTATATACACATATTTAAAAAAAATTCTTGTAAACATTTCAATAATTAATTTGAATAATCAAATAAATAAAAAAGTAAATACATAAAAAAGGTATTAATTACAAAACAAAGAAAAATATTTTAAAAGAAAAATACATATGATATATTATATTATATTAAGTATATACATTATATATATGTATATATACACACACACTTTATTTTAATATTAAATATTTACATGTAATATTCACAATATATAATTATTTTTGACATTTTATGTAATTTTGAAGATCTTAAGAGAATAAAATTTAAATTTAAATATATAAAAAATTTATATATTACAAAATAAAGAAAAATATTTAATATATTACATTATATATTATTTTATAATATTAAAATAAAGTATTTATATAAATATTATCTATTATCTATATAAACATACATATATATATATATTAAATATAATATATATATATATATATATTATAATATTAAATATATACATGTCACATTCACAATATATGTTTTTATATAATATTTGTAATACTTAATTTTCATTATTAATATACACATGTAACAATCTCAACAACGGCCTACATCGTACATAAAACACCCAAAAAACAATTGCCTTCATCTGAAAAAGGGACTTGAGTTGCATCTAGTGACCAGATTATCATCGACTGGACTGGCTAAGGTAAAAAAAATACTTGTCCGCAGTATTCAACATTAATGCAGAATAATCTTGTCACTCACCAATGCAGTTGTCTCTGTGTTCCTCGAAGCCGGCGCTGCACACACATCGTCCGATCGGAACGAGCCACTCGCCCTCAGCACTGCAGTACATCTTAGGAGTGTCCCTCTCCTCTGCGTGGTCCACACACTGACCTCTGACCTCCACCAGCGAGGACGAGTCGGCCCCCGTGACCACATCCGTAAAGATGGCCAGGTTGCGAGCCATTCCCGTGCAGCGCTTGTAATAGACCCGTACCGACACGACTGCGATGCAGGCTCCTATATCCTGGAAGGCCAAGTAGAAGCCGCGCTTGCCGAGCGGCCCGACGCCACGGATCTCAGTGTTAAGCTTGAGTCTCCTCACGCCCAGGTCCACGTTAGTGAAACTCTCGTCCGCCGCGATGGTGTCGATCTTAGAGAACTGACTCTCCCAGATGGTGGTGCCGACGTCACGATCGGTCTCGTAGTAGTAGAGGTTAAAGGTCTCCTTGCAGGTCCCGAGCACGCCTGGCATGCTGTTGCAGTCTCGCAGCGTGAACTTCATCTCGATGTAGATCCGCCGCGCACCGTCTCGCTGGATCCAGTTGGTCCGAAGCCAGTTGTTCTGGCTCGGGCTCATAACGTTGCACACCTGGTACGTGTGGATGGGACTGAAATACTCGTCCATTTCGTTGATCGCATCCCACTGGCAAAGACAGAACGACAATCAGGGTTATTACCACTTATTGGTCAGGGTTATTTTTTATATATATATATATATATATATATATAATTATTTTGGCGTTGCAACATTTCCCATTTTAATTCTCAAATAACTTTAAATAATAATAATAATAATAATAAAAATAATGCCAAAAACACACAATATAAAAAAAATTAAAAATAAAAATCACAATATAAATAGTAAAAATAGAAAAAAACTAAATATTAAAGAAAATACAATATAATACCACATCTTTAACTATAGCATATATAAAAATAGCATATAAATAAACAAATAAAAACATTTCATTAAATCAATTAAAATATTTTAAATTAAAAGTCTTATGGAATTATTTCTGGGGGGAAAATAACAACTATGTATGTATGTATGTATCTATCTATCTATCTATCTATCTATCTAAAATACAAATAAATATAAAGTACAATACAATATAACCAGTGGAAAGTGAACAAAAGTGATCCTACACACTTTAAAATGTGCTGTAACAACCCCCTTTTTAATGCAATAGAGATCTTATTTGAGGATTTACGTATTTACAGTGTGAAGATTCTTATAAATCAGTCCATTATTATTTCAGCAGCATATAACTTTTCAGAGCAATGTGCATGAGGGCTTCTTTAAAACGTTTACATATGCATTGCGGTGCATAAGATTAATATCATGATGAATGTGGCCTGCATTTCCTTAATAACGTTCAGAATCCCTCGTTATTCATGGGTGGTTTTGTGCGGTTTAAGCAGTTTCTTACGCAATGCAAATAATCAGGCATGAATAAATATTTTATTATGAGTTGCAAATGAACTTAAAGATTCATATCATGAGCCTGAAGCAAAAAATGAAAATGCTGATCAATGTGAATGAAGCCGTCCGCAATCATCCACTGTATGGGTCACAGAACAACAAACCAATGAACAATATTGCAAAATAACTACCTAAAAGTCGTTGCTACTTATGTAACTACACTTTGCAGAAGCATGAGCCGTTTTCGATGCTAAAATCCAAAATCCAGTTATTATACCAAAAAAAACTGTCTACTTACATTTAGTAGACACTAAATGTCTGCCAACTTACAAATTAATCACTATCAAAACCAACAAAAAAGCAATACAATGCCAGTGCTATAACAAGTCTCAGTTAGCTTAACACAGCACATGAAGCTAAGCTGTTGTTACAGTATGTTATGCTTTTTGATATTGCATTTGCTATGGTAATATTTTACTTTTTTATCGTAATCATGGTTTTTATTAAAAAACAGAGCTTAATTTCATTTAAACCAACTACAATGAAGCTATTTAAGAAAGCACAATATTTTAAGTCTATAACTTATAAAGAGCGGCATACTGTAGTTCTGGTTCAAAGAGGGTTATAGAATAAATAAATCTCGGGTGACAGAATTAAACTCGCAACACTAAATACAAAAACAGCAGCATGTGGCTAAATATTTTTGGGTAAAAAATATGAAAATAATGCTATATACAGTGTTAATAATATGCTAATATTAGTGGAGGGCACTGTATATATAGTGTTTGCAATCATGCTTGAGAAAATTTGTTAAAAACGCACACAAAAAAAGTTAAATAAATTAAATAGCAAAATTAAATAAAATAAGAAAATACAGTATTATAGTGACTAGGAGGGACGTTTTTGGTTCACTTAGTTTTATCGTGGTCATGACATATTAAGTCGTGGGAACAAGATATTAATTTGTGAGAATGTGATATTTTGTCGTGGCCGCAACATCCATTTATCGTATCTATATCTGTAACAAATAATTTAACTTAGCACTTTCTAAAGCAAGCAACACTCATGTTTTCTGCTAAAAATGTAAGAATCCCGTTTTATCAGTCAAAAAGTGTTTTGCTAAATCTTTTGATTGCTGACAAAGACAGAGGTGCTACCAGCGGTTGGCAAAGCACAAGTTTAAGGCCGTCACAGCAAAGCCAGTACACTATCATTCAGCTCCCATGGCCTTGGCTGGATCTCCTCCTCTGAATACATTACGGACACGAGCGGCCTAATTGAAAGCGAAAACGCTGACCTCAGAGGAGCCTTGAGCTCGGCCACCGTGAACTTGGCCTCTCCTCACAAGAACATCTTCCAAAGCAGCAGATTTCCTCGCTTCCCTGGCCTTACCTCGGCCCGCGCTTCCCATGGGGAAACTACAAAAAGCCCGATGCGGTAATTACAATGTTGGATTCGAGTGAACACCGTAACCAGCCTCCCACTTTGAGTCTTTAGCGGTTAAATTTAATTTGTCCTTGCACTAATGATTAGATTAGAGAGTCTGTTCAAATCTAACACTTTGCAGGTTGGCTCGAGGGCTGCCAGTAATTCGTTTAGTTCTTTCATGAGGTTTCCGATAAAAGTCTGCGTTTTGTTTTAGCTACATCACATATTAGACGATCAATGAGAGAAAATGACTGAAATTAATCAAAGCAACGGTACAATGAGCCGCAATGAAAATCCTTCAGCTCAGATAGTTTTCATCTAATAGAGACACTTTTTATGTAAATTAAACTAATCTACATAATCTCCATTTCGATATGAAAGGTATTATTTTTTAATGCGGATCCATGGCTTCACAGATCATGGGAAATGAGAAACTTTTATTCAGTGAGAAACTCTTTATCGAAGCACATTATTATAAGAATTACAAAAAAAAATAAAAAATAATAATTAATACAAATGTGGTAATTTTAAGTTTATGTGATGTATTTAAATTATATATAAATGTGTTTAGCTATATATTATTAATAAAACTTTTATTTATTTAATATTTACTTTATATTTTGTATATGTTACATTGTATTAAATTTTAATATTTAATTTAAATAAATTAATTAATGTTTTACTAATCCAAAATATTTATTAATTTCAGTATATAAAGTATATATTTTTATTAGTAAATGTTTTATTATAATAAAATGTTTTTAAAATGGATTATTATAATACATCAATTATAATAATCTGAAATTCAACATTAAAGTCTTAAATCCTAAAAATCCTAAATAAATTTTATTTCTAAGATAAATGAATATTTGAAACATTATAAAAATCAATTTATTAAAAGCTTTTATTATTTTGATTAAAGTACTTGTTTACGTGAGTGATATATCTGTAGCTGTATGCTTTGTATAACGTCTCTTTATAGGTCCACACTCACTTTATTTATGCAGGGGCCCTCATTAACTCACTTTTAGCATCTTTGTTTGAATAAAATATTTTAGTGTCTCATTTTTCATTTTGGTTTATTTTTATGGGACATTTCAAAGCCGTCAGTGCAGAACCAGGGGAGATCGTTCTCCTGAATACATCCATTCATAATCTGTGCCGTTGTTCCTGGAATGAGCGCAGCACAAAACAAACAGCTGCAAACATACATGCAGTCATTACAGAGAATTAAAGCCATCCTGAAACGCATCCCAAGAGTCATTCATACAAGATGTCACCAAAAATACACGCAAAACAGCCTTCGTTCCCACTTCATCTGTACAAAACATTTTCCTAAAATAAAGTGCAAATAAGACTAACAGGAAAGTAGCGAGGTGCCAGGGTTTGGCTGCTTCCCTTAAAGACATTCTTTCTGTCAGCCTTTACTCAGCCCTTTGTCGTTCCACAATGAGGTTCAAAATACCCACTTTGTGTGCTCTACATATAAATTCATGCTCTGAAAACATATGAAATTAGTCATTTTTGGGGAGTGAGCTATCCCTTTAAACCTATACTGGTAGAGGCTCGTAACTATATCCTGGCAAAAGCTGAAGTAGTTGTGTATTCTGATGCAAACTGTGATTTTTGTTTTGTTTTTTTGCTCAACACACATTTCTTATTTAATCAATGTTGAAAATGATTTGCTGCTGCAATGGAAACTGTGATACCATTTAAAAGTTTGGGGTTGTTCCT
This sequence comes from Enteromius treurensis, assembly GCA_032275025.1. NCBI lineage: Eukaryota > Metazoa > Chordata > Actinopteri > Cypriniformes > Cyprinidae > Enteromius > Enteromius treurensis. Next base: position 5,348,588 of record JAUCMU010000013.1, read on the forward strand.
TTTATTGAACAAGCATGAATTGAACTGATCAAAAGTAACACTAAATACATGTACTGTACAATGTTACCAAAAACATGTAAATCCTCTTTAAACGAAATGTATAATTAACTTTCCATTCATCAAACTATCCTGGAAAAAGTATTTATATGATTTTTAACATTGACATTACTAAGAAATATTATTGCTGTTATCAAAAACATAAAATAGCTATTAATTACTTCAAATTGTTGTTTGCCAGTGAGTATATGTATTATATTATAAATTATTAATATTTTATAAACACACACATATATATACACACATACACACACACACACATATATATATATATATATATATATATATATATATATATATACACACACACACATATAAAAACACACACACACACACACACATATATATATACACACACACACACAAA
>JAUCMU010000013.1:5357211-5370538 GCA_032275025.1 Enteromius treurensis
GGGCCTTGCCAAAAAAAGCGGCTATGAAGTCCAGACCTTCAGCCGTCAGTCTGAAGGTCTGGCTACGCGAGACTAGTGGTCACCAAACCTGTTGTGTTGCCAAGTCTTGTGGTTTTTCCGCAGAATTTAGCTACTTCAACACGCTTGCTGTGGGTTGTGTTTCATGAATGTGGGTTGAAGCAACATCAAAAGTGTGATATTTAGTCCATGTAATTTTAATTTTATCAGGGGGAACCCAACCAAAAAACTTAGATATTAACCCCCAGAACATGATTTTTACAGAGGGACCTCCTCAAACACGACTGAGATTGCGTAGCAATTGGGCGGGTTTTAATATGAAAACCAGCCAACCTGTCCAGCATTCTTCCGAATATCTTCTTTTATTTTTCACAGAAGAAAGGAAGTCACACAGGTTATGCATTTTTTAAACTATCCCTTTAACATCTTGAATGCATTTCCTAGACAGCGGTGATATAAAATAGGGAACAAATTATCTTTTGACCAGAACACCTAGATTATAAATATAAGAAGGCTAGCAGCATGCATAATTTTTTTTGTCCCGATAGTTTTCCACTATACTGGATTTTAGATGACATTTGAAGCATCATCCTCTAGAAATCTAGACTTACATCTAATATTAGCTAATATATTATTATCGGGTTATAGGCCAAAATATGCATTCTTAATCAAATACTGAGAGGGGATTTCAATAAAAATGATAGTAAAGTTTATTTGGATATGACACATGCATTTTTTTAGCATAGTAAATAATTGACGCAAACCAGGTGAAAGCACAAACACAATCATTATTGAAACACAAGCAGGTGATTTGGCTATTTAAAATCTTCTAAATCTGGATATATGCCTCCTAATGCTCATCTTAATGACTGGATCTTACTGAGGTAAGGACATAACATAAAAACATAAAAGAGAAAATTATCAATGTAAGTGCCTTTGTTAACCCATTTTAATTTTTTTAGTTTTACATAAATGAAAAAAGTGAAGTACAGTGTAATTTTTCAATTATTTCAGTTCTTCGGATTCCATTTTTTATCGCATTATTGTAATTTTGCGTCTAGCAATAAAACAAATGCTGCTTTCCATCATGCGATCATTATTTGATGAATCGGAGCTTGGGATCACCACTGCCTGCATTCTGCAGGCTATAATTGCACAATATTACTAATAATATTACTAAGGTGTAAGCTATAACATCCCCAATGTTTGCACTCAAAATAACTAGTATGCGCTAATATTTCGATGAATTTAGCAACTAGTTAATAAGATGCAGGTGATTGTAAACATATTAAGTAAATGGATAAAAAAATGATTGTCAACCTCCCTGCAGACTAAATTATTTATGTATTTCGATTCTCATTAATTTTATAGCTCTGCATGTCAATACTTGTTCCATTTGTTTCTAATCTAATTTCTCTAAGGGATTTTTATGAGAAGCACCAGTTCAATAAGAACTCCTGAGCTATAAAAAAGCAACCCCTGAAGACATCAATTTTCCTCTGCATCATCAATACCTCTGTTGTAAGCACATTTAACCTCCCTGATTAATTCTCAGTCGTTCTATTGGGTTTACTCATGTATGGCTGATCTCTCTCTCTCTTTCTCTCTCAGTCGGTGAGGATGATTCATCTAGCTGAAGCCAGCCTCTTCACCGGAGGCTCATTGTGAACTTCAGAACACATCAGAAATCAGAGCCAGGCGCCGTCCGCTCTCATAACGTCAACTCAGCAAGAGCACACGCACCAGCAGCACAGAAACACACTTTCACACATGCACACACACTCGCATGTATCCATACATGCTCGGACCGGCTCGCAACAGCCAGCCGTAATCGCATAACTTTGCGTGCATGTATGCATAAATCATCTGCACATGGTGATTTTAGTTTTCTTTCCACTACTGTAATGTTTACAGGAGTGAGTTGAGGTTAAACAAACCGTTCTGATTTAATGCTGTGGGTTCATCACAACCTGTTTAGCTGGTGTTACTGTACATGTACATTTCAGTGACATCATCTGTTTCAGCCAACCACACAAAATATTGTTTTTGTTGTTGTTGTTGTTTTTGTACAACACAGACAGAATCACAGTGTGCCAGTAAATCAACTTGTACCGCATTTTATCAGTCACATCTGCATAAAATGGAAAAGGTCATTTAAACTGAATAAAACACCTCAAACAGTATTAAGATGAGTGCTATTTCTAGTGTTATTTAGCATTATTTACTTCTATATTTTTTATTGATATTTGGAAAAACTAAAATTTTGTACCATATTTTTAGAAGTATTAAGTACATACATATGTGCAGTAATCTAGTATTTTAGTCATTAACGGGAGGAAAAGTGCTATGATATTTTCAAATTGGCTAATGTAGAAACAGGTGTGATGTCTCAAGATAAACATTTTTTAGGCACTGCAAAGATTTTTTACTCTACCATTTTCCCAATACAAATATAAATATAGCTGCATGCAGCGTTGAAAGGGCCCATGCACTCAGGCTCACCACCCGGTGGCTTTCAGGAGAGCAATATGCATTTAAAGTGGTAAAAATAAGAGGAATACGTCAAAGTCATATGTATGTGTCAAACCTCCTGCTGCCAGCTGGTGGCGCAATGAATATATTAAATTGGCATGTAGATGTCTTCAGGCCAGGACTTTTTATCAAACATATAAAGTTTGGTGCAGTTTGAACATGTAACGCTTCCCGTTGCCAGCAGGGGGCGCTATGACTATAACTGAATATTGGCATTTGTTCAGGACAGGAGTCTTATCAAACAGGTGAAGTTGGGGGCATAAAAGACTTTGTGTGCCTTTTTATGGGCGAAACAACAAAGTTTGTCTGGCAGCCATGGACTAAACGAAGACTCAAAATCCTCACGATCTAACCTCACAAAGGTTTTACATTACACTGACCAAATTTGGTGCTGGTGCATGTATATCTTTAGGAGGAGTAAATACAATGCCTGAAAAATGGATGAATGGATGGCTATCAAGCCATTTTTACTTCTTAAATCCATCAGTTGCAAATTTTCACCACTTCTGGGCCAGTGCAAAGTTTCATGAGTTTCTGTGCATGCCAAAAATGTGACTCATTTTGAGAAGAACAAGAAGAATCTGAGCCATTCCAATATTACATATAAAACATACAATTAGGGTAATAAAACAAGATTAGTTTTCTTACTCCATTGGCAGACATTTTTCTTGTTTTAAGCTGAAACTATACAAGTTTTTTTTATATTTTTCAGAATACTTAATGTAAAGCAAATGTATGTAATGTCGATTTTCTATGACTAATAACTTGTCGGTCGTTTATTTCTTCAGCTAAGTGTCAGTGAACAAATGTTAAATGCGCTAAGTTGCTGAATGCCATGTACGCTCTCTTCTTCACTGAGCAGATCAGTAAGAGAAACAAACCCCATGACCTTGAAGTTGCTGGCGTCACGCTTCTGCATTTGAGCTCCAGGAACTCGAGTGTTTGAGCCACACACGCACAAAACGGGATCATTCTGACAGCAATGTTAATAAGTACTTCTTCGTTTTAATGAAGATGTGAGGTCATGGATAATCCTGTTGGACATGGCGACAGGCAGCCAGAGAGACAGGAAGACGAGCGGAGAGGTTCATGTTCATCTCCAGCGCGCTGACGGCATTTCAGCTTCCTGCTTCATCTTAAAAACTCACACACATGCTTGGACAGGAGCCGTCCTCCAAGATCAAAGATCAAAGAAACATCCCTGACCTTGGGAACATTTACAGGAAAAGATAAGCTTATTTCAGGAAATATATCATCCTAATATATCATGAAAGCTAGATTTCGGTAAATACATACGTTTCAGAAGGAAATGTTTGCACTGATCTGTTGGGAAGTATTGAATAGGTTATTCGCTTTAATACACATTTCATGTCGGTTTCTCAAAACGGAGCTGGATTTACACTCAGAATGAGACATTTCTCTTGAAATATTCATTCACTTTCTTCTAAGAGCATCAAACATGTAACAGCTCTTCAGAAGTGTTGTTCTTTTTCCCATCCGAATGCTTCATTAGCTCTGGTTTCACTACGACCCTTCGCACTCACCTGCTGTATCCGAGTGTCAAGCGCTCGCCTCGGGTGCCGCTTTGTTTGTTGTTATGAAGCCTTGTGCTAAACACATATATGCTCTTAGTACATATTTTATGAATGCGTGTTCAAAAGCTCCTGAATACACATTCTGATGTCGTATGAAAGAAAACTGGAATGGAATCTCTTTAATATTGCAAGAATTTCACATAGACTGAATCTAGAGCACTTTTGGTGAAGTGAAAAATCTGTCACCATTTGCTTTTTTCAAACTCACAAAACACCAAAGAAGAAATATAGCTAAATGTCTTTGTTCGTTTCTATGGAAGCCCATAGATGTTTACCGCGAGCGTCTCATCGGGATTTTCTATCTGACTGACTTGTTGCACGCCGTTCTGTTGTTGTGGGGACATTTCCACGCACCGAAACGTGACGCTGAACGAAACAAACTGTGATTAGTTGTCGGCCTTATGGACGGGCCTTGCCGAAGAAAGCGGCTATGAATTCCAGACCTTCAGCCGTCAGTCTGAAGGTCTGGCTACGCGAGACTACTGCTTTGGTATCATCAAATACATATAAATAATATAAACAAAATAAAAAATAAAGCATTGCATAATGCATGCTTAAATATGAATAAAAGTATTAATCTCTTCGAATATTATTGAATATTTCTCATTCATTCAAGACTAAATGACTTGAGCTATTATAATTTAAAGACCTGAAGATAAGACCTTGTCTATAAGAGCTCATCTGTTTGTCTTTTTGGCCTTGCTATCTTGAAAACCTGAGCACACTGTGAGACAGGGCTGAAGTTGTATGTTGTTTTGTTTTCTGAAACGGTGCATGTGAATCTAGGTTCTAGGGTCTTTTACACAGAAATGAAACTGAGAAAGCCTCTCCACTTAATCTCATTGCCGTCCAGCTTATAAGAACTGAGATATTAAAGAGTTTTCATTTTTCTTTGCTCTTTGCTGACTTTGTGTTTGGAGTCAAAATATCTGAAGCTTAATGCATACATAAAAAAAGAAAGTAGAGCTATTAGAGAAGCAAACATGTAGCCGAGCGTAGCGGTGTGTAAATGAGATGCATTTGTCGGGCTCATTTCAGCGGGGACCGCTGCAGTCACATCAGACAGGTACACTAACTAATGCCGAGCTGTTAAAGTACGCCACTAATTTTAGCGAGCTGTCAAGTAATAATTGGGGAGGAGGTGTTCGCTGTGCCAGTGCGAATATGCACACTAACATAATCTATTTGCGGAAATTATTTTTACAGTTGAGAGAAGAAGAAATAACTGCCTGCTTCCCGCAGGAGACGGTTTAATCGCTGTTCCAGGCCTCCGCTGTTTACGTGATTGAGTGGATGCGAACGGAAAAAGGTGGCAAAGTTCAAGTAAATAGCTTGCATTATTCGCCGAGAATACATTTAACAAACAGTAATTAGAGGGCAAACGCAAACGGGGATGCTCGTTATCTGGCAGTTTTACTGCGGTACGGCTTGTTGACTTGCATTGAAAGCACACTTGTGTGAATTATGTATGCCCCATTTTCTAGCTTTCAGGTCGTAGTAAATGTGCTCTCTGTACAGGAGGAAATCCATTTCATTTGAGCACCTTCATGACTGTACAGTCATTCACAAACTCTCTCTCATTCCCTCTGTCTCTGTATCACTTTCTTTCTCACAGAGGAAACAGGCTTAACACCTACTGAATGCCAAATGGGAGTAAAATTAGTACTTCCGGTAACTTTATTAGCAACTGCAACATAATACATTTAGACTGACTTCTGAAAATTACATTCTTAACCATACCTGTAAATAATTATAGAAATATACACTAATGTGCAAGGTTGAGGTTCCATTTATTTGATCTAAAATACAAAACCAGAAATATTGTGAAATTGTATCACAATTTAACAGTACAATATATATTTTAGAAATTGTAATGTATGCAAAGATGAATTCTTAGCACCAGTAATCCAGAATTTGTATTCATTTATTATTTACAGAAATAATTGTAATTGAATAGAAAATAATATAATAATTGTCTATAAACAATTCCAATTCCTATTTTTTTTTTTTTTAAATAAATAAAACGTACATATATATATATATATATATATATATATATAATAATGTAAAATGTTACATTCATACATCAACCCCCGACTAGAGCTATGGTAAAAATAAAAAAATTAAAATGACATTTTCATATAAGAAAAAATAATAATTCAAATGCTGCTAATTGTTAGAGATAAGGCTTGGTGGTTAGTAAGCTTTTCTAAGTGATCAAATGATTTTCACCTGTAAGACAGTCTCAGGACCCAACAGACTAAGAGAAGGAGAGACTTCAGCCATAAGTGCAGAATATTGTGCAGCAGTCCAGAAAACCACACCAACACACTTAAAACACTTAAACACCCCAAAACAATCTCCAGATGACCATCCATGACACACAACAAGCACTAAAAACAGATGATTATAAACCTTTTGATTTCCAGTTGAAAGATTCTCGCGCTTTGATTTGAAGAATTGACTTGCGTTCCTCCGGCGTTAAACGTGTGAGCCGATAATGGAGGGACTGTTACATCAGCGACGTGTCGCCTCGCACTGAGGGACATCACACCGCCGTCAGCCTCTGACAGCCACCCGCGCTAATTGTGACAGTTCAACGCTTAGATCACTTTGTGCGCCGCTAATTCAATACCCCATGCATCATTTTCTCCATTAGAATATGCAAATGCACCCCAACTCTGAACATCGCCTTGCTTTTTTCTTCTCCTGCTCTGTCCTCTCCTTGCCAACACACACACACACACACACACAAACACACACTTCTGTCTGTCTCTCTTTCTTTTATGGTATGGCTTAGAGTGGTTGAATAATGTGTCAAAGGGACAAGCGGTACAGAGGAGTTTGGGATTAGGAAAAGTGTGTGTGTCAGGTGTTTTTTTGGCATATGGAATATAGAAATATATTCAAGACATATATCTTGAATATATTTCACATTAATATTCTAAAAACCTTTCAAACCTTTTGAAAACTAAAACAACATGTACAATAACAAGTCAACATGATATGTTTTTGCAACCAAGTTTATTTACCTAATGTGACAAATTAGGTAAAAACCAGACAAAAACCAGAATTTGTGTGTGTGTGTGCGCGAGTACATTTATTTATTTATGATTTTTTTCCCTTTGTCATTTTTGTACTGGTTATTCGATTAATTGAAAGTTGTAAAGAACAGCATTTATTAGAAATAAAAATCTTTTTTAACATTATACATTTTATATATATATATATATATATATATATATATATTCAATTAAAACAAAAAAACTAAGCAAAAAAAAGATATTAAGTTTTTAAATTAAGAAAGTACTGACCCAAAAACTTGTTAAATATTCAAAAACTATTTTAATATATTTCAAATGTATTAAAATATAAACTAGTTCTTTTGAATTGTAATAATAGTTTAAAATATTACTGTTTTTTTTGTTGCTGTTGTTTTTGTATTTTTGTTCAAATAAATACAGCCTTGATGAGAATACAAGCATAACAAATATACACAAAAAAAAGATATACAGTATATATATTATATATTTATTTATTTATTTATTTATATAAATTGTAACAAACAAATATATAGATTCTGGATCAATTTAAAATATATTTTTACATATTTTTTTTGTGTATATACTGCACATATTGATATACACAATCCGGCCCAATTTAACCTGTTTAACAGGTGAATCAAATTATTAGACATGGACCTTTGAAGTGATTATTTATTCTTCTTATGTGGAATAATATGCACCAGCTGTTCACAATAAGGCCAGTAACGTGAACTAAGAATGTAAAAAAGTAATTTTTTATTTCATGGAGACTTTAAAGTTGCTTTGCGTAATTTCTATGCCACCGGCTCTAACACTGCCAATAAGACAGTTCTGATAGTATAACCTACTCATCATAAAACACTTACAGCAAATGGTGCCACAGAACGCAGGTTTGGCGAGATGGTTTGGCAAATGAACGAAAATAATAAAAGAATCCAGTCGGCTCGAGCTGGAAGAGCAAGTTCATTCATGAGTGCCATTCAAAGTAACTCTGATCACACTTCATCAGCCAATCTTACACCACAGGCTGAAGCACAAAACAACTTAAAACTTCACAACACACAAACAGTAATAAAGGAGCACATTTCTTACCCCATGTGAAGGATATGTGAGCCAGCCCCAGTCTCCTGATATTTTGGTTGTGTCCAGAAGATTCACTGTGAATTGAACATAAAACACGTCAAAACAGCTTCCAAAATAACTGTTCATCACAATTACTGGAACTCCACTGTCTTGAAGCACACTCAGTTACATGAGCTAAAGCTCATCTGAATTCATTTTGATAGACTGCACGTCTCATTCTAACACACCGCTCATACAGTGCTTCATTGCATGACCTTTAAGGAGATATAAATAATGTCTGTACAGGAAAAAATGGTTCGCAAGGATCATCCTTTAATAGTAAGAGTCAGCACCATTACATATATTTTCCCTGATGATGGCTGGATCAGTATGTTTAACCCAAGCACTAAACATGTCTACTGAATATGAAATGCACAAGATAGACTGCTTTGTTTTATTTTTCTAAAAGTTGCAATTATATTGCAACCTAATACAGTGATCATGCAATCATTATCACTGTATTAGGCCTACTTTTTAATATTTATGTTTCTTTGCATTCTAACCCTTCAACTGTGATAAGAAATTACTGTAACAAATGTATAATATATTTTATTAATCAAATATGCCTTGTTTTTGTTAAAATATAATAATACTGTTTCATTTTTGTGCAATTTTCTCTAGCAAATGCAATTGGATTTACATTGTATACTTAAGTTCACTGTTATCCCAGCAGTCACTACTGTGACCTTCAACATATTTCCTCACTCTATGACCACACGCATCAAAAATAAATATATGTGAATGCATATATTAATACTAGACACCCTAAAGATAATTTGTACAAAAAATATTTGTTATATCCTTATGTTAACGTACTTTACTAGTCTTCTTCTCAAGCTGCGAACTGCTCTGGTTATGTGACAATTTGCACTAATCACGTAATATGCACATATTTAATTGAGACGCTTTATTTTTTTATTACATATTTGCAGGACGTGCACTAAAAGATCAGTCAGTAAGGTCACTTTTATGCTTTTTATGGGGAGATCAAACGGGATATTGTTTCTCCTAAATAGGTTTGTCTTGTTTTAAAGAAAATTGACTACAATAAAAAAAACAAAAAATCAACAAGACAAAACATAAGTTAAGAAAATGATTTTTTGCAGTGTAGAATATACATGGGCCCAAATGTAGCATGATGAAGCATGTAAAGCCTTAGCATTGGCATATGCAGTGGGCTGTCCCACCGCTTTATTGATGACCAGAGACCTATAGCCTGTTTTTCGGTACGAATCAAGGTCACCACAAAACAAGCCTTTTTTTCTTTGTGATTGTAGCCGAGGGCCAAATCATGCTAGATTTCTCTCACTGATAAACACGTTAAACTGTATTTTCCTGCTCCCATCCATCTGGGAAACACGCAAGGTGCTGTGCGCCTGGCCCTGAGCTGCCGGTGTGACACTTGATGCAGGAAGCTGTGACAGATGCGCCCATCTGTGCTCGAGGAGGAGTCGGCATGAGCTGCTCACCTGACCCAGTTTTACCCCCCCATAAGCCCAGAGACCCTGAATGCTGCTTTACATGCAGTGCACCCATCTAGTTGGAAATGGGTAAACAAGGAGTCACCTTCAATTTGAAAAAATGCCAGCTGCCACATGGATGTGTGTCGGGTAGCCGGTAACAGATAACACATACCGGCTTCAGCGTCCCATAGGTACCACAAAACAACAAATTAAGCTTGCCGTTACCTTCACATTCCACTCATTATGCCTATACGTGGTTTAAACACAATGTTGCAGAGGTCACATTCGAGTTATCATTGCGATCAGGTTCAGGTTCAACTGAGAGTTTGTGTTTTAGGTTTAATGTTAAACTTTCACGATACAGCACGACTGCTTGACAACAGGAATATGTCATTGAATCTGTCCAGACAGCCGTCAAGAGACATTTCCACAGAACAGTGATCTGACTACTGCTGCATCTGTCATCAGTGAAACACACATAACAGACTGATTGGTATTTGAGGAAAAATGGCTATAGTTTGAAAAACTATGAAGCTTCAAAATTGTTATGAGCCAAGCAATCTTCAAGCAAGAAAAAACATACTACCACTGCTGAAGGTCACAGGAAAACTCTTCTTTACTTGACCACCTGAGTCACCAAACAGTTATAAAGAACGAAAGAAAGAATTAAAACATAACAATAAATAAATGAATAAATGCAAGTCTGAATGCAATGTCTGTGATATTATTTTTCACAACGCGTTTCCTTGGGTGTTTTGCCAAACACAATATGCCGTAGATGCTCTCTCCGCACGCAAATTTCATATATCATGATATATATCAAATAAATAAATATATAAATATAAATAAAGAGCAAAATCACATAAACTGTTAAGACTGGTTATTGTAATATCAGTATCAGGTAAGATTACTCACGTTCATTTCTGCACTCTGTTACATATGTTTTAATAATCAAAATTAAACGTGTTTACTACAAATAAAAAACATAATAGTTAGAGTAACCACACATTAACATGGTTTTGCTGTACTAGCCATTTATCTTCACCGTGGTATTTGTGATTATACTAACTGTAATACTAACTGTAATCTGAATGACGGTAGCAATGCACGAATAGAGAGCGCGGGATCTCTGTGACGCCCAGATATACAAAACTGACCCTCTCACCTTTAATAAACACGGAGATATTAGTCCCGCTGAAATGGTACATGAAGATCACGAATGACAGGTGATAAGAATCGAAGCTCACATGTACAGTAGTTTAGAAAACTAGTCCTGTCTGAATAGAGCTACAGTGAAATTTGGCTAGGTTTACATCCGTGCTAAAATATCAAGGTGAGAGTCATCATTGCTTGCGTAGTATAGACCCAGCTCCCAACACAACTTTGTGAATAGATTAACGGCAATATTTTATTTATCGCACGATTAATGCCAAAAACGGGCCACCACTAATATATATATTATTATATAAAATAAAATAAAAAATGAACATAACAAAAAATAAGACATCAACATATATATCACTTACACGTTGTTGCTCTTTTGTTGGTTTGATTGCTTCTATTGTGCTCATTTGTAAGTCAGGATAAAAGTAAGATAATCTAAAATAAGTAGATTGTAAGATAAAAGCATCAACTAAAAAACTTTATATAAATTTATCTCAAAATACATTTACATTATGTCTTACATTCATTCAGTTTCACATTTAGTTCTGTGCTGTGCTGAAATGTTTAGGATGGCACACACAAAAGACATATGTTACACAAGAAAACTGGTTTGAGTTCTCATTGGCAGTAAAAAAATAAAAGTGAAAAGACTATGGAAGTCAATGGGACCTGAAATGGTCCAGAAAGTCATACAGGTTTGGATTGACATGAGGCGTAAATGATGGGAGAGCCCATTTTCGGGTGGACTTTTTCTTTTAAGTCACTCATAATTTTCTATGCCTTTACAAAAGGAACTGAATGCATGAACAAGAATTGACCATACTAGCAGAAGAACCACCCGCGTACATCAGGCCCCATGTGAGCTCTTCTTGTATTTTTCATGTAAAAGCACTGCATTAATCTTAGGAAACTCTCACATTCTTTTCATTAACAGGTTGTCTGTGCAATTTTTTTTCTTCAGTTTCTTTTAAATGTCATCACTTTGGTTAATTTTCTACTTAGAGAACTTTATTTGAGCTCTCCCTGATCTCAGTCTGTCCTTTGCTCGCAGGCTGTAATCAGCAGTATTACTGCACTTGTGATTGGACTTCTAATTTGGAAAGGCTGTTTCTGGTGAGTGCACTGGGTCAGAAAGTAGGAACAGATGGCCTCTCTCACTCTCTCCTTCTTGGTTTCCTTCCCTCTCGCTCTTTGGCTCCTTCCTAGAAACCAGTACCAACTAAAAGCAGCACCACTAGTAACTTAACATTTATCTGTAGTGTGACAGTAGCACAGCTGCTTTCAAAATAGCTATGCCAAGTACACACTACAGGACAGAAGCTCTAGCATCTGCATGTCAACATGTTTCATACACTGGAAATACACTGGCAATGACACTGCACAAGTTAACTGCATTCTGGGGCTTTTTGTCACAGACAAACACTGAGGGTGACAAGCTTCTGTGAGAGTGTGTATGTGGCAGTGTAGCATGACAAAACCTTGCTTTTTTGTCACTCTGCTTTATGCACATTCAGCTTTACGGCCGAGCAATCTAACAGGAATAATCAAACACACCCTCCTCAAACTAGTTTGTCATGCACACTAAATATATAGAGTCACCTCTGAAATATCATACAAAATGGGTTTTATAAAGTGGGACAGGATCAGCATAAATCCTTGTCATTTTGTGATGGCATTGCATTGATAAGGGACAATACCAAAAAAAAAAAAATTATAAACACATAAAATACTAGAACCACGGTCATAAATTACTCACCCTCGTTCCAAACCCATAAGACCTTCGTTCATCTTCAGAACACAATTTAAGATATTTTTGATGATATCAGAGCCATCTGTCCCTCCAGACAGCAAAACAACTCAAAGGCCCAGGCCCAGAAATGCGGTAAAAACCGGTTAGTAATTAATGACAGAATTTTACTTTTTGGGTGAACTAACCCTATAATACATATATGCAATACAGTTGATATAAACTGCACAAAAAGATAAAGATAAACACTTAAACAACATGATGTAACTCCAAGTCAGTCACACTTCTGTAAAATCAAACTGCCCACTTAGGAAGCAACACTGATTGACAATCAATTTCACATGCTGTTGTGCAAATGGAATAGACAACAGGAGGAAATTATAGGCAATTAGTAAGACACCCCCAATAAAGGAGTGCTTCTGCAGGTGGTGACCACAGAGCACTTCTCAGTTCCTGTGCTTTCTGGCTTATGTTTTGGTCACTTTTAAATTTGGATTTTAAAACTCCTGTGCTGCGTCCGAAATCACTTACTTCCCCACTACTTTATATAATAGGCGAAAAACAGTATGCGAGGCGAGTAGTATGTCCGAATTCATAGCATTCGAAATTCAGTAGGCGAGAAGTACCTGGATGACCTACTGC
>JAUCMU010000013.1:5370638-5390822 GCA_032275025.1 Enteromius treurensis
AATTGGAATCATCGCGGAACATCCAGTGATGTCCACTTCGCAGGGCACATACGTTCGAATAGAACAAATGTCGGAAGTGACAAGAGAAACATACATGTACGAAATGTGCAGAGCGGTGGGGCGGGAGGACCAGGATTGAGAAACGCTGATTTACACTAAGGTGAGTAAATAAAAAAAGTTCATTAAATCATTAAATACTAGTTAACAATAGTTAATTAAATACTGCATTACTATTATATTTAGCAATACATACAGACACATGCAAACATTTTCCTTAGATGAATTATAGGCAAAAATATATTTCCATATACAGTACTGATACTGTAATGTTTTGCCCTTTGTACCAAAAACTACACATAAAAGTACAACTATACAAAATACATTTTATTTTATTAATTGTGGAGTAAAAAACTCTTCTGTTACACTTACCAGAAGCTTCCATTAATATCTCACAACTCATCTGTATTCTCTGCTTAGACATTCGTTTTGACTGCTTTACATAACTGTATCCAACCTGTATATGAAAAACAATAAACAACTGCAATTATCCACACTGGTTATAACCATCATATTATTATAGGTATTCAAATTAATATACAAATATTTTAATCAATTAATCAATCTGATCATGCATGATGTATTTACGCTTTGCCATCTTTAAATGTATTGATTTGCTAATCATTTAATTAATCAAAATAAATTGCATTAATAACAATCGATTTTTAACATTTTGTATATTTGAGTAACGGATATACACATTAAAAATAGAACAGAACACAAATGTAATTAAACATTGGGGAGTATTAGTAAGCTAAAAAAAATTAAATAATAATTCGGTAACACTTATAACACTATAATAGGTAACTTGTTCCTCAATAAATTCTTAATTTCAATAGGCATCAATAGTAAGGTAGTTGTTAAGTCTAGGTATTGGTAGAATAAGGCATTAATATGTGCTTAATTACTATGCATAAATAGCTAATATTCTAGTAATGTTGCATGCTAACAAGCATCTAATAGGTGTAACCTTAAAATAAAGAGTTATTAATAATTCTGTCAATACCATTTTAAATTCTATTTTGTTGAATGGAACACTTGAAATTGAAAATGATAATTTTTACAAATTAATTTATGCATAACACTATAACACACTATCTAAAAATATACATTTTTAGATTACGTTAAAGATAACAAAACAGAAATTGGCTTGTAGAAAAAATAACAAATTTTTTAACAAACCACATCAAAGTATCACCAATGCACACAGACAGTGCAAACTTTAAGGTATGAACATCAAAATGTAAAAGTAAATTTCTGAGCAGTTGTAAAGCAGCGAGTTGGTCTTCTTTAACAGCTGTGGACACAGACACCTTTAACACAAGCCAAAAGGACAGGCTCTTTTTTTTCCTTTTCTCCCGGCGTCTCTGTGACTCACTGTACTTTTTGCCTCGCTCTGCTCCCATCCATTTTTCAGGCCTGGCAGAGCTGGTGTGAGTCGGGCCTTGATGGACAGCCCACAGCTCAGGACCCAACATTACCCATTCTCTTTCTCCTGGAGCTTGGTGGAGGGAAGATAATTGACAGCAAGCTCTTTTTTATTTTTTCCCCGCTTTCTTTCCTTCCACACTTCATGCAGCCCGGAAAGACATCCTCTGGTGGAATAAAAGTGTGCCTATGGAAATCCCAGCAGAGACCGCTTGTTATCTACTAACAAGATATCTTAACTGTGGATTGAGTGGTGTGTGGAGGGGGAAGCTCTGCGGGGGGACGGGAGGCTCTCGGAAACATTAAGATGTCTGTGTGCTGCGTGCTCAGTCTGTCTGCTATGGAGATGGAGTTATGCCCCCGATGCATTCTGTACGCGCCTGACAGATGGGTGAGAGCGAGCGAGCCGTTTTAGCTTTATATTGGCTCGTCTTGTCATGTGGAATTGTAATTAAGTCAAAAGCATACTATCACATATGTCAGTCTCATCATTGCTCATAATTCAGCATCTTGTTACAACATTAAAATAGTGCTATAGGATATAATAAATAAGTAAATGATAATGCATATAGTACAGTGTGATTGTAAAAATGTGCAAGCCAGTAAAAAAGGTCCATGGAGCCAACAGTGGACATGTGAGATCTGTAAACAAATAGAGATAAACTGAGTTAATTATGTAAAACTGAATTTAGTTGTTTACAACCATAAATTCTTAATTTCGAATATTCAGCATTTTTGCTTTGCATTTTTGTTTTGTTTTGTAATTTCTTAATTTTTTAAATATTATTAATATTTCTTTATTTTAATGCATACGACTATGCATAAATTATATATATATATATATATATATATATATATATATATACATAAATAAAAGGTTAATTCCATACTATTTAATAAAAACTATTATTATATAAATTACTATATATAAATATACTACTGTTTAAATTTTACATGTATACACATGAATACATATTTCGCACTGGATAATAAGCAAGCATAACTATATTTTGACATGAAGTGATACTACTTTTAATCTTAATTTTTTTGTGTTACATCATGTAAATATGTTTTTCATTTGATATTGATATATAAATATGTGTGTGTATGTGTGTGTGTGTGTGTTTTCTTATTGGATTGTATTATATTCTAAATATCTGAACATGATATTATACAAATAATAAATATCTGAAATGATAAAAAAAACATTTTGTTCTTACTGTGCCACTCCCCTTTAAGGCAAGAACATTACTAAAGATGCTATGGTTTGATTCATTTCCTCTGTATGGAGTTGTCAGCATTAGGAAGGACTCACCAAGCTCCTAAATACTCTCTCGTCCAGGTCAGCCAACTGTTTTTTTGGCTTTTTTAGCTCTTTTTCTTTGATCTGATAACGCTTTGGCATATTAACCAGAGAAACCTTGAGGTTACAGTGGATGTGAAATCTATTTTTAAAGATGTGTGGGCAGAGATAGGTCCCTCTTAATTAAACCTGAGAGCCCTCTTGTCCTGTTATCAACTTTGTTACAGATGAATCAGGACCATGAAGTTAAGAAAAAGCTGAATTCACTAAAACCATTTGCGCCAATTATTACCAATTATTTTCACACCTTTTTTGTTAATACTAGTGCTGTCAATCGATTATTCATGATTAATCGCACCCGAAATACATTTTTGTTTGCTTAATATATGTGTGTTATTTCTTTCTTTTGTGTCAGTTGGAAAAATCAGTTTACATTTCCAAACATTATTTTTGTCATTAATTGTAATAATGCAGTGAGATTACAGCCAGTGCTCCACACAGAGCTCTAATCTGATCATCATCCAGTCTGTCTGGAACAACATGAAGTAACAGAACAAACTGAGACTGACTCAATCCAGAAGAACTGTGCCAACGTCTCCAAGATGAAGAAAAAAAAAAAAAAAACCTACCTGGAAAGCTACACTACTGTTCAAAGTTTTAGACATTCATGTAAAAATGCTTTAAAATGAGGATGCTTTCAAAAATATAACATAAATAGATTTAAATTATCAATAAACTTCTATTAACTAAATCAAATAAAAATTTGATTTTACAGCTTCTGGCAAAACAGCTTCTGTTCCAAGGTACACTTGCCCATAGTTTTTCAGGTAGCTTTAAAGGTAGGCTTTTGAAGCAAAAACATTTATTTTGGATGTTATTAATCGTTTGACAGCACTATTTAATAAACTACAATATAACTAGGATAACATCAAACTGTTAAAATATACTCTGAACGATTCATTGACTAATTAAATCTAATTCAAAGCATTAAAAATGAGATCAATACTTACTCCATAAGAAAATTATTAATCTTAAGATTTTGTTTGTGAATCAGACACAGCTCATGCTGTTTGTTGTATCTGACAAAACTGCATGTTAAGCTTAAAATTAATTAACCATGTTTTGACTACAAATAAAACCAAAAAACTATGGCTACTGCACTTAAACCACAGTAACAACAAATTAACCATGGTTTTTTGCTACACTAACTTGACCACGATATTTGTAGTAAAACGCTAAAAACATAGTTACTACAATAAAACCATTGTTAATTTTCCAACCTGGTCTCACAAAAAAATATGTACCTCTGTGCACATTTTGTGCAGCAGTTTTTACGTGCCTTACTGCACGTTTCATCACAGCTTCAAAAAGAAAGGTCCACTGAGTGGTGCTAAAACACAGGTTCAATATGTAAACCCTGGTGCAATTTTTAACATTGATATTGGTGTGTATTTCAGCAGTGTATTGCCCTATACCAAATCCAACCCTAAGCATACCAGATTATGCCATTGTTTTATGAGTCTCTTAAAACAGGTGTACATGTATGCAAGGTTAAAAAGCAAGTTAGTTTTCTCCAAAAATAGATTTCATTTTACCCCATTTCTGAATGATTCGTAAACAACTTGTGTGAAGCAGTTTGAAGACTCGATTTGTAAACCCCTTCTTCCCGTGATCCATCACTGCTGTGATTGGTCAGATGGCCCAGTCCTTCATGATTGGTCTACCGCTACAGCGGTCCACAGAGCTTGTACCAAAACATACTTTCTGACATTACTAGAGGTGCTTTCAGAGAGAATATGTCAACTACTGCAGTTAGCACGAACTACTGTGGAAAGTGCTTGCAATTTGCTTTTGAAAGAGAATCGGGCACACCTCTACGTTGTGAACTTCAGCATTGTATAATGCATAACACTGCTTTAAACATTGTTTATCGTTACTTAAACTAATGAGACAGACAGACAGTCAAGCTGCATCATTCACAATTTTTAGACTACATTAGACCCACAGCTGAACAACAGAACTACAGAAACGTAAGTTAGCCGGATACCAAGACATGTGCAGGGTTGTTACACAACAGAACCTACAGAAATACGTATTTTGAATGATCGCTAGAAAACACAATCATCAGTTATTTACAGGTGGAAGTTCAGAGGAGCAAGCAGCTCCAAATAAACTGGGCTCTGATCCATCTTTTAAGAGCAAGCGTTTGGTGAATATGGCGTTGTACTTCAAGATTGATAAAGCAGTCATCAGTAAAATGATTCGAACACAACAAGAGACTGTACTGCTGAGGTGCTGTTGAAAAAATAAATGTTAACCACTCATTCTTTGTAGATTCATCTTTCAGAAGGGCATATAAAACAAATTAACTCTCACAGGATACAGCGTCTGTTTGACATGATGTAATCCACGTGAAAATTGTACTGTTTAGGGGCAATAAAGTTAAACAATAACTTTATTTATCGTGCACTGTCGACGTCACAACTTTGCAGAGAGTTTATGTTCACATAAAGCTACATGACACACTGCATGAAAGATCATATTCGAAAAGGCAAAATAGGGGCACTTTTTGTTTTGTCGTATTGTAAATACACAGGATTTGAACCAGAGCTCCTCACCTCTCAAGTACATCTCTGTACTCCGTGAGCTAACAAATTAACCTACTGTCTATGAAAACCCATGGATATGAAGCTGAATATGATGCTAACATTCAAGAGCATCAGTTTTCAAATATCCCAGCACATTAATATTTTTTTGAAGTCATAACAAGACTTCAAAAATTATGCTTTTTTTTTTAAATTGAAGCTCTGTAAGTTTGTGTGAAAAGAAATAAACAAGATTTTTAGGAGTTTTACTGCCTCTAGTGTTTATTTCTATTGGAAACTGCAGTGATATGTACTTATTGGTACATCTTCTGTGTCTCAGGTACGTTTATGCCATGAGACCAGGTTTCATGAGGTTTTCTTGATGAGATTTTAAATTGCAGTGTGAAGCCCCATTAAAAGTTAGTTACCTGTAGTCAGTTTATTTCTGCCTCATAGTTTTGAAGGAGAAAGTGTCCCCATTTGAGAAAAAATGAAGTTTTGCATCATTTTCGCTTCAGTAATCATGTTATGTGAACCCTAACTGACAAGCTGTTTACCGCTAGTGTTTGCTGGCTATTCCTGCGCCCAGCCTCAATACTGTAGTGACGGATTCTTTTTATAGTTTACTCCTCCCAGGCCCTCCTCAACCCCACACATTTTTCTTGCACTTTCTGCCTCATTCTAACAAGGTGTAGCACAAATAGCCGTGCTGAGAGTATGGAGGACGTCCCAGCGGGATCTGGCGCGTCCCAGCGGAGCCGCAGTAGCAGTGGAAAGATGAACGCGCAAGATGTACGTCGTCATCATTATATCAGAGTCAGCACCTAATCATGAGCGAGACATGAAAAATTTCTGCCGTTCTTCTTTTGTGGAACATGAGCCAGAATATTAACACAAAGTTATGCATGATAAAAGAAAGAGACTCAAAGTAGAAGTCAACTGCAACTGAAGTGAATTAGGGATTGATGTATTAAATAATCATCAAATAAAGACTTGGAGACAACAGTGAAATTCACTTTTTATCTGTAATATTTCTCTCTGTACCTGTCTTAAACATCCTGGCACTTTATAATAAAGCAATGAGCCACAAGATAGCACACTATAAAAATGAATAATCTGCAGCTATTACCTAAAAGAGCCATTTCTACCTGTTTTAACCCATTTATGTAGCTATATATTGCTGTGTATAAATTGGTTTAGTGATGTTGAACAATATTTTTGACTTTAATAAAACCTTTTATATTAGATGTCACCATTATTCATTATTTTATTTATTTATAAAACAAAATTGGCTAAGGCATGTTGTTAACTCTAACCAATGTAAAATCCCTTTTAAAATTGCCTTTTGTGGTTTATTGTTTTATTTTATTTGATCTTTTTACAGAATATTGGGATCAGATTCCAAGCTATGTGCTTAAACATTTCTTATAAATCTTGCCTCAGAGTTTAAAAATAAAATCAGTATCACTTTGCAACCACTATTAACAATGCTTTTTCCCATTAATGCATGTCTAATTTGCTGATTATTATTAGTTAGTACGGTAGTTGTTA
This sequence comes from Enteromius treurensis, assembly GCA_032275025.1. Classification (NCBI taxonomy): domain Eukaryota; kingdom Metazoa; phylum Chordata; class Actinopteri; order Cypriniformes; family Cyprinidae; genus Enteromius; species Enteromius treurensis. The sequence continues at coordinate 5,377,563 of JAUCMU010000013.1, forward strand.
AGTTTAAGTATTAGGTAGGATTATGGATGTAGAATAAGACATTAATATGCACTTAATTACAACTAATAAATGTCTAATATTATAATATGCATGCTAATAAGCAACTAGTTAAGAGACCCAAAAATAAATTGTTACCAAAACCTTTTATAATTCTGACTCTCTCTTACACTGCAATTTTCTTTTATTAACCTTAACTATTTAATTAGGCATGAGAAATTATCTCAATTATTATTATATTACATTTATTATTATTATTCTCAGCTATAAGAAATAAGCTTTTTTACATACAGTAAACGCTCTAACCATTCTCATCAAATTTTTCCAAGACAAAATGCTCTGAAATATATCAACATCTCACTCATCTGTGTCTATTTTTGTTTCTTCCAACCCTACTTTAGGAGAAACATCTAAAAATCTCCATACATAAATAGTTGCGTCAGTAGACTCCTTCGACCAAGGTTGCTGACTCAGATTTAGGATTTTAGGGCAATAACTTTTTCTTACGTAATCAGTATGCGATATCAGAGCTCATAAGAGACATTTAAATGCATAATCTCTGACAGAAGAGTTATTTTGGATTTGCAGTATTTACACTGACTCCCTAGTGATGATAAGCTATAAATAAGTCCAGAACGAGACTGCCACCCCCCAATGTAATCAGGACACATAATGGAAATGTGTGTCTGAGATGATGCATTGTTAAATAGGCACTAATTCTGCTCTCTCACAATAGACTGTACAAGGACAGATAAAAGGCTTAAGGCTAGTCGTGGATAAACAGGAAGGGAGCTACTGTTGCCACCACTCTTGAGGACAGATCCCGCAAGACATTGTTGCATGTCTGCACGTGAGAGAGCGAGAGAAAGACGTCTGCTGAGAGAAAAGTCACAGATGACAACTCTTTCAATACATATCTCACTTGTTTCTCGATTCCCAAAATAGACCTCAATGATATAGCTATCTCCCCAATTTACCAGAGTTTGCAAACATAGGAAAACAATAGCAAAACATATTACAATATTTTTTAATATTCTAAAATGCTGCTTTTGAATGGGTTTTTGGGGTTATAGACCCCACTGCGATTTTTTTAAAGCTTGCACAGTTGGCTAAATTAGTGATGCTAACTGGAAGTTAGCTTAGCTGCTACCCATATTGTTTTTATAGCTATCCCCTGACTGTATGCCAAAAACAAATGTGTGTAATTAATTTGTCCAAAGTAATTTTAAGAGAAACAATGCTATTTCACTTTGTAATTTGATGTATACACATACATTAAAGCAATATATTAAAGCAGTGACGTCAGGGATCGATGAAATCCCCTGAAAAGCAAAGAAATAAGTATTTTTCATAACAGATTAAAGAAAGTAAATTGCATTCAAGGTGCATTGTGAGCCTTTAAGAGCAAAGAAATCCCGGGCCTTTTATACATTCCATGCATATACATGTATGTGGATGGTTATCCTCAAAAGTAGTTCAATGCATCAGGCTGGTGTCTGGGTAGGAGAACTAGAGCAAGAGCTGTGCGTGTGTGTGTAAGTGGCGTGACACACCAGAGCACAGCCTTGCTGCTCTGAGCCGGGGCTTCCGTGACTTGCCCAGAAGCCCCCTGCTGCGATGGAGACTGCGTGCTCCATTCAGGAGCATTAAAAAAGGATGAGCACCATGCTCGAATGGGGACCAGGGCACAGTGATGGATAATTGCCTCTTAAGTGCTGCACGCGCATTCACTCAAGTGCCCCTTTAGATCTATGTTACGACTGAGGCAAACTTATCTACTCGTCCAACAATCAAAACAGTAGTAAACTTACTCACCCTCCCCAGTTTGATGCTGACAGCTAAACCAGGCATTGGAATGAATTTAAACCTCAGACGCTATTTGAACATGATATCATTCAAACATTTGGGGTCATTTATGTATGAACAATTCAGATGCAAACAATCATTTCTTTCAAATGAGCTTATATATATAGAGAGAGAGAGAGAGAGAGAGAGAGAGTGTCATACTCCTACAGTATGTGAATATATTAAATGACTAAGAACCTTTTATTTGCCCATTAAAGTGAAATTACTGAATGTTAACATAGGAGCCTGATAAAAATGTCATTTAAAAGGAAAATTCTCAGAAACATCTCAGGTTTTTGCAACTGAAATCTACAAACACATGCAAACATAAAGACTTGAGATGCAAAAACCTATATAGAGAGAGAAATTAATAGCTTTATTCAGCAAGGATTCATTCAGTTATTCAAAAGTGACAGAAAAGACATTTATAACACTATATATACAAACACACACATATCTGTATATATAGAGAGAGAAATTATGTTAATTTGCACAACTATTAAGCAAAACTATATGACTATTGAGGTGCACAACTGTTTTTAGCATATCAGCATATTAGAATGATTTCTGAATGATCACGTGACACTGAAAAAAATAATAGTAATAGCTGCATCACTATCTTTGCATCACAGGAATGAAATACATTTCAAAATACAGTAACTAGAAAATAGGTATTTAAATTGTTTTATAATATTTCATGATATTACTGCTCATACTGTATTTTTGGTCAAATAAATGCAGCCTCTGACCTCAAACCCCCTCTCTCTCGTTATATCTTACTGTTCCTAATTTAAAAAGCTTTACAATTTGTCCCAAAAGCATTAAGGAGATTTCTGCCAACAGCATAATTTTGTGGTTAAGTGTGAAAGTGGTAAAATGTATTAGATATTATTCTCACCTGGGCTGGAATGAAGTGTGAAATGGAAAGCTTTGTGTCCTGCCATTTTCCTTCATGAAAAATAAACTAGGCAATAAAATGATCCCAAACTGCAGAGACTGTGAATCAGAAATGAGACAAACACTTCTCATGATTACAGCTGATGAACAGAACCGCTGCTAGTCCTGCAACTATTATCAACACTACCATGCCTTGCGTCATTTCTGCTCTAAGTGCATCGCTATACACTGAATTTATGAGAAAAACTAAGAAAAAAATCTAAACAAAAGTTTGTTCAAATTTCTGTATGTTGAACTTTTTAATCCTTTAATGTAAACTTGAGGAATTCTGCGGCTGTGTCTAAGAGGCTCAGATGTGTAGCTCACAGTTAGCATATGAGCTGATCGTCCTGTAATTAAGACATCATTTTCATGTCAAACCCCTCCACCCACGCCCCCACCTGCCCCTGTTTTTCCCAATAAAAAGTCAGCAGTGTGATACTGACGTTTGGCATTTTTAGCAGTGTTTACTGTTTCCTCCTGCACGTTCATTATCTCCATCAGTCCACCTCTTGCGCACTTCTCCAAGTTATTTACGGATTCTTCTAGAATCTCTTACCAGCATCTGACTGTCACGAGCATGTTAATGAATCTAATAATCATGCTTTCATTGGGTTGTTGCCACATTTATATATAGCTCAGGTGTTGGTAAGATTTATGACCGAATTTCTTGCCATAACATCACTGATGCAACTGAATGATTCACACAGGAAATACTGTCTTACAGATAAACCAACAGTTTATTCAAAAGGAAACTGTGTCATCATTTACGCACCCTCGTGTCATCTATAACCTGTTTGGGCTTACTGTGGTTTGTGGAACATGAAAGTATTTTTTTTTTAATAATATTCAGTATTTTCATTCAAAAATAATGGATGGAAGAAGATGCTTTCAGGCTTCATAAAAGCACAATAAAAGTGTCATTAATGTATGTTAAATGTCAATTTATAAAACATATGGACCCAAAGGGTATGGACATTTAAGCTACAATTTATAATACCTTCTTTGTATTATAACAAAATATGTCAGCACTTTTTAATTAAAAATATAAAAAAAATATTTATAAAAAAAATATAGAAAAAATATAATATATGTCAGCATTTTTTATTAAAAATATTTTAAATATATATATATATATATATATAAATATAAAATAAATACATTGTTAAAATAAAAGACAAAAAGTTTTGGACAGTCTCTGGTAGTGAAATTTTATGGAACATTTTCATATACAATACCATTCAAAAGTGTGGTCTAGTGAGATTTACATTTCTATTTTTAATGTTTATGAATGCTCACAAATGCATTATCATTTATTTGATAAAAAATACAGTGAAAAATGGCAATGTTGGGCAAATATTTTTGCCATTTAAAATAAGCATTTACTATTTGAATGGATTTTAAAATGTATTTCTGTGATGAAAAGCTGACTTTTCAGCATCATTTCTCCAGTCTTCAGTGTCACATGATCCTTCAGAAATCACTTTATTATGCTATTATTATGCTGTAATATTTCTTATTATTATCTATGATGAAAACACTTTGTACAAGATCCTGTGCAACATCACTGCCACTTTTGATAAATGTTATTCATCCAGAATACACACACACACCACACATACAGACATGTCTGTATGTGTGGTGTGTGTGTGTGTGTGTGTAGTGCTGGGTAATGATTATAATTAATCGCATCCAAAATAAACGTTTTTGTACACACATTTAATATGATGTATATTTAGAAAAAAATTACATGTATTTATATGTATATATGTATACCATTTATTTTATATATAAATATATTTAATCAATAAATGCATACTGTACTATTTCTTTAAATGGGATTTCAGCATTCAAACATTTAGCAGCAGAGACACGCAAGCTTTCTGCACTGGTGCACTCAGAGGAAAGAAAACAGCTTTTTGTGTGAGCCACCTTCCTTTCAGCAAAAAGAGTCTCGCACGTCAGTCTAACTCTACTAGTACCCTTCCCCTTTGAGATAAATGTAGTTGGCATCATAAATGACTTATCAGACTCCTAGCAATCTCTCACCCGCTGCGTCCACCGAGTTAAGCAGACACTTTAACAGTCACCAGCAATGCAGTCAGGCACGTCTCTTGCAAATCTGCCCTATTATTGCACTTAGCGTAGATATGCAAGTGCAACCACTTCAATTGGTTGCAGTGGCAATTAAACGCAATGAATGCAAATGACTCGATTCATTTTTAAGCGTGTTTTCAGGAAGGATACAGTTCATTCGTGCTGCCCGAGAACCATTTAGCATGCCTTCACATCCACAGCAGATAAGCCTTCAGAATCTAATGTATTTACTTTTCGGAAGCTTTCCAAGATGCAAGCGATTATTTACATTGCTAAATGTTCATTTGCGACCACTTCATAATCCGTTTAAAAGCCATCATTTAAAATAGCCAGGGATTTCTTTGAGCGAGGCCAGGCAAACATATGTTTGAGATATGACAGGAGCTGCTTTGATTGGGCAATAAATATGCAAATGGACCTGGAGGGATATACTAATAGCTGATTGGTTTGAAGATTGGACTTATCCTCAATGACAGGATTTTGTTGGTGGGAAATTGGATGCACGACGAAACGTTAAACACAATGAGACTATTGGCATTATTAGTATGTAGGGTGCACCGCAACGAATGTCATTACCCAACACACTGTGACAGCTAATCATTTCAGTGTTCTGGAGTTACTGTCAAAATAGCTGGAGAAACTAAATTTCAAGGCCGGTGAGTAATGATTCAATGATTTTAGTAATGATTTTTTTTTTCTGGCAGACCTATATGTGCACACATCCAAAACCACAACATTTTGTCAAATGACAGGGATCATCGCATAGAATTTAACAAACAAAAACAGTTCGCCTATTCCTCAGAGCAGCAGTTTGCAGAATTTTGCATTTTCTGAATGTTTGTCACGATGATTGCTAGCTGGTTACTTACAGATTCTCTTCCTCTGTCCTTTCCGTCTGTTTTATGATCTGCAATTGAAAATCATGAGCATATTTTTGACACACAACTCTGTATTAGTCAGCTCATAAACTAGAAAATAAAAATTCTACCTTAGGGGTCTTCGACAGGGGGTCCACAGCGGTACCGCAGGGGGTCTGCCAATTATTGTTTGAAACTAATTCAATGAAATAGATGAAAATATGCGTTAGACAAAAATAAAACATTAAGTCAACTTGAACCAAAGCTAAAGTTCATTGTCCCTTTCACATTAAAATGTGCAATTGTACAGTAATCTGCACATTACTCATTTTAATGCCTTTGCAGAATATGCAAATATATTTAAATATGTATGGAAAAAACACTCAGATTTGAATTTTAACTCTTAGTTGCATGCAGTTTGTAACATCTTCCACTTTTTTTAGGATTTAAAAGTGAGGCCCTGCACATGAAAGGATCCCCTACACTGAAGATGTCTAAATTGTTCAGACACTGTAATGAATCATATTTCATATATGTTTTGGGAAAGAAACTCATAGCAGTGAATAATTGCTCAGCTGAGGTAAGTTAATGTTTGCTAAAGTATCAATGACAGTGACATGTCCTCTTGCCCTAAAACTGTCTGATGTTATAGTGCACACGCACTAGAGAACGAAATAAAGAAATCCTCGGATACCTTTGCAGACTGTTTTAAGCTTGTGAGGTTGATTATGGCAGATTTTAATTAAGAAAAAAGCCTATCCTTCATTCATAGTGATTCAGGGTGATTTATTTTACACAAACACTTTTTATGTCTTGTGTTTTTAATACTTGATGCAATTTTTGTCAAAAAAAAACAAACAAAAAAATATTTGGACACAAAAAAAGATACAGCTTTGAACAAACAAATAAATAAAACAGAGCACAAACACGTAGCTTTTTCACACTCATTCTATGTGCGTATAAATGATCTCCTTTATTAAACATAAATGGGTCAAAGTTGTGGCACAGAGGTTTATGCGAATGCTAATGACATATACAAGCTGTTAGGTTCAACTCCAGTCTGGGTCATATCCTATAAATAAATTTAAAAAATAAATAAATAATAAACAGCAACCAGCAAACAAATAAATAAATCTGTTTTAAATCAAATTTATATTAAAATGTAAATATTTTTTTTTAGATATTGTAAATAGGGGCCTTAATTGTAAATAATATTATGTAAATTAAAAAAAATAATAATAATAATAATAATTCACAATTGTAGTAATACAAGGTAATGTACACATATAGTGTATTTTTACATACAGTACATATACAGTTTGTGTTATATATTTAATATAACTTATTACAAGTGGGGTGTGTGTGTGTGTTGTGTATATGTGTTTGTATATATAGTTACTATAGTTAATAATATGTATGAACCAGGAGCTTTAAAAATGTATCATGTAAACCATTATTATAGTTAACATTTGAAGTTTCACCTACTACAGATGTTGACTATTATGTATATACAGCATATATAATTATGTCTTTTTTTAACAATTGTATTTTATTTAAATTATTTGCACTTGCACAAGTTTCTTTCTCTCTTTATGTATGCAGAAATAAGAAGTTTGATCTTTCAGTAAAATATCTCCTTTGGTCTTCCACAGAACAAAAATCATGTGAATTACAACAGAGGTTTTATTTTTGGCTGAACTAATCTTTTACAAAACACAGGCCTCTAAGTGCAAGATGATCAAACAGAAATGTTACCAATCCATGCATGAAAATGATCCCGTCCTATGAATTTAAGCGGCAACCTTGGGGTTATTTAACGTAGCTCAGATTATTTACATTCAGAACTTAAAACTCAGACATAACAAAGCCTTCGTTTATATTCATAACTATATAACAGTACCCAGTCCCCATCTCATTATCATAAACACAGATCGTTTCGCTTTCAATAGTCGTATTTAAATCGGCCTTGTTGGCATGTGTGGTATTGTTACAGAGCAGCTAATTGACACTTATTGGAGATAATGAGGCAGTGATGCTCGTATTCCTCAGTGCAGGGTACAGAACGTTAGGCTGACACTAATTCCAGCTTTGTTTGAGACAGAGTCTCAGCGGACTCTTTACAGGCCTTCCCTGTATCTCACTTATTCATCTGCTCCAAATAATTTCCGATGAGAAGGACAAAAACAATATCTACTATTAGGCCAGAAACAGACTGCTCAAGAGAACAAGGACAGTTTGACACCTGCAGTTGGATCTTACAGTCGGTCATCATCTTGCATTATGCTGCTGTAAACTTAAAGGACAGAGGTCTGGTGAACAGAAGGACACAGCAGGACGAGAAGTGTTTAGGAGCTGGGCAGATGTCAGGGACGAAGCTGCTGCTCTCACTATACTGTGCCGGCTCACAATCAGCTTCCCAACAGCGCCTGTCAGAGTTTAATGGGAATTAATGCTTGGTGAAAGTTATAAAACTCTCCAAGTATGTCATCAGGAAAGGTTAAAGGAATAGTTCACCCAAAAATGAAAATTATGTTGTCATTTACTCACCTAACTCAACAAAAATGACAAAGCGGGACCATAAAAGTGGTTCATGCAACTCGTTCATTAAATTCCAAGTCTTTTGGACCCTTACAATAGCTTTGTGAGGAACAGACACAAGTTATTTATAAAAGTTATTCGCTGGAAATGTTCTCCGCTGTAAGTCTCAAATCTCATTTACACTAACAACTTGAACTCAACATGAAATCGATCTTTTATAATACGTGTTCTCGGTCTTACTGTGATCGTCTTTATAACATTATATCAAAAATGTTTCCGCAAAGAACTTCTGATGTGGCCTACTTTTCAGACTCCACAGTTTAGTTCTTGTTAATTACCTATATTTTCTCTAAAAATACGATTGATTCTAGATGTAAAACGGGTTGTAAACGTTACTCAATACTGATTTCATAGAGACAGGTTACCCAAAAATTCAACATGTCCTCCAACTAATACGCCCGTATGGGTCGTTTCTACAATAGCTGTGAAATACGACCCATCAGAGCGTAAACTACAATTGCGCCCCTACCGGCAACAAAACTTTTGCCTAATAATGTTTTGTACTATTTTATCGGCCATGTGATTCAGGGTTGGTGTAGCTCAGTTTGTAGAGAGATGCAATTTAAGATGACATGTGACCATGGGTTCAAACCCAGAGAACACGTTTTCACAAAACCCTATAAATTAATATTTAATAATAACAATATTTGTAACGGGTAGGTTTAGGAGTGGGTTTGTGTGGTCATTCGTACAAATTAACCCAAGTAAAATATGTTTTAATCACAGTGAAATCAGTGTAACGACAGACGCAATATGACACTGTCGTTATTTTTTTCGCCCACTAGAGGGCGCTTGCATTTAAAACGGAAATATAGGTCGTGATAAGGTACTTGAAGAAACGACTTAGAGAGTCGTTTTTGTTGCAAAAATTACAATATTGGCATAATTATAATAACTTATAAGAAGTTATTATAAAACAGTAATACTTTTTCGGTAACACACAAATTAATATAAGTAAATAAAAAAATAAATAAAAAAAACCTCTGGGAACCAAACAAACATACACATACATTTTTGGGTGAACTATAACTTTACATTTTGATATTTTTTCTAACTTGGCAGAACATTATAACTTTAGAAGACTTGGAAAAAATTAAATGGAATAAATTAGTTTTAACATTTTGAGTGTCTGGTTTTGGTTTTTGTAAAAAGGGCAGCACAGACATTGTGCATAATGCCTAATTTTGTGCTCAGCAAAAAAAGATACTAACACTGTAATGAAACGGTATTTAACAATTTATGAGAAGATATAGCATTGTAAATATTAATAATAATAATGAAAATCAGTTGCAGCTGTGCTTCCCAGGTCAAGAGGTTTTCCAACATTGTTTAATGAGTGAAGCTAATGTGAAAATATTTGGTATGTGTGAATTGTTGGTGTGAACCTGTAATTGAAGGAAGAAAAAAGCCTTTTCGCACTTGAGGGAGGAGGTGATATAGCTGTAATACTTCCAAACGACCTGCCCATGACCATCTCTAGTTTTCCCAAAGCCTCCTGCTCTACCTTCAAATGGATGTTTCATAGCACTCTGAAAATTTTACACCACTCAGTTTATAAACGAAGCCAAACTGTTAGAAAAGATAACGATAGCGGACCACTGACAGAACCCTGTGGGATACCAGTTTGTGGACAATGTTAAATCCACGTCTTCTTAATTCTGTGGCAGGTGCAATGATGCCACTGAGAACCTGGTAACCTTGAGTTGAACCCGCAGTGCTACACAGATATGACAGCATCAACTAAAGCTTCCATCTTGGATCCTCTTCATCTCTGAGGTGTTTGAATCGTGGCAGCAGAACTGCATTCCTTTGACAACAGAGGTAAATATAATGGCAAAGGATATAAAAAGACAAACCTTGAAAAATCCCATGAACTATTGATGCAACCTTTTGTTTTTCTGGATTTTTTGCTCCTAACATGTTGGCACCTCAGTTTCCTTTGCATTTTTTTTAAGAAAAAGAATTTTACTTCAATCCTCCTTTGTATCCGACATCTCTGGTGGGATTTGGTTTGTGCGAGTCACATCTTTGATCATGTTTTCCTTCATCCGCAGACAGAAACCAAGGAAAAGTCCTGTAAGAGTTTTGACATAAACATTATAATGAGGGTTTCACACATGGTTGAAACATCCGAAAATCTTTAGCACGATTTCTGCACCAATTAATCTAACCTCAAAGAAACTCTTGTGCACTTTAGCACTTCCTTTTTCTCAAAGAATTATGGCTAAGAGAACAGAAAACAAAATGATGTAGGGAAATGAGAGAAACACCTTAATCATCTCTTCAGTGGTGTTGTTTTAGGAAATGCTTTGAACTGCATTCAAGTCAAGCAACCATATATCGAACTTCACTTATAGCATTCACGGTTTGAAAAGCCGGTTGTGAGTCATGCTTTTAAGATATAACCCGAGGCGTAAACCATTACCAGTGCGGCGCTTTACAAATGTATCTTATCCACTTCTGTTTTTAATCACCTCCCAATCTGTACAGACTTATTAAAACCCAATTTCGAGCAGTCTTCTCCTCGTCTGACCTCTAGCACCCCGCGTTGTCGTTTGGGTGGTGAGGGCACATTTACGACTGCTCTGCGTCCCATTGATATTTCGCCCTCGGATCATCAAAACCCACACTCTGTTCACAGCGGTGTAGGGTGACACTTCCCCACCGGGCTTGAAAGTCCATCTCAAGACCCTTTGAACTGAGCCTCTGGATACTGGAAAGCAGGTAACGTTCATAATAGCTCCCTTGTGTGAGGCCGGTGGTCCCGACAGCCTGGGAATCGATTAAAAGCCTTTACGGCCCCCTCTTCCTCTCCTAGGATGGCCTAGCGTCTCACCATGCAAGCTAATCCTCTAAGAATGCACAGGTAAGTCAGAGGGGTCTATTGTTTTAGGTTTTTTTTGGAGATACCATTTTTACCACTCACAAAGCAGCCGTCGTGCTGTGCGTTGGGAGTATAGACTGATCACATTCGTATAAACGGGAATTACATATTTTCTAAATGTGACCTTTCTCTGTCTTTTCTCTCAGGATTGTTCATTGTTGAGCCGTTTTGTTTGATCTACCTGAGAAAGCTCAAGCATGGCACGGCCATCTGTTCCCAGACCGATAGGCCCGCTTGTTGTTGGAGGATTGGTCTCTTTGGCCCACCTGTGTTTGGTGAGAGAAGGGGAATTTGCCTCATTGCCCCACCTGTGTTTGGAGAAAAAGGGTACATTGGTCAGAAAATCCGAAAAGACAAAGGAATTTTTCATATGTGTGCCACCGCACATGTACATACATTTTTACAAAGATACTTTTTCACTACGACTTTTTCCTCAATAAATTCTTAATTTGCTGCTTATTAATAGTTAGTAAGGGTGTTGTTAAGTTTAGGTATTTGGTAGGATCAGGGATGTAGAATAAGGCATTAATATGTGGCTAATATTGTAGTAATATGCGTGCTAAACAAGCAAATAATAGGTGATACCGTAAAATAAATTGTTACCAAGATTATTTGTGAATCAGACTACACTGATCATACTGATTTAGTAAAAAGAATCAGCTCACAATACTCATTAGTTTGTGAAACTATCTACCCTGATCTTACTAAATGGTATTTCACACATATAAAGGCATACTGTACATGCAAGATATGGAATAACATGCTTTTAGTAAAAAGCTATCAAGAAAAATTGACTAATAGTTGCAACAGTGTTTTCTAAACTTAACAAACTCCACCAATCTATACAGGTTTTGCTGTATTGTTTGTCAATCTTTTTCCTACGATCTATTCACAGCAGTCACCTCTTTGATGTCCAGTGTTTAGATGGAGGAAGCTTGATGTACTAGTGCTTCCCAAACTTCAAGCTGTTCCTCTTGAAAACTCTAATATGTTTCTTTATACCTCTAGCTTTGTTCACAGGGTGTTTCTGTGAATCTTAAATTCTTCCATTAATTTGAGAAAGAAAGCTGTCCTTACCTCTCCGTGGTGGCAGAGGAGAATGCCATCTCCTCTCCAGGTTTCTGTCAGTGTTATAAATATCTGTAATCAACAGCTCAGCTGGCTTTGTCAAACTCACTAATTGCTTTAAGCAACCAAAACACCAATTTGGAGAAGTTTTCCAGAAGGTTAATTATGTCGTGCAGACGGTGTATCTTTAAGGATGGCCTTTAAAGTAAACTATGTATTTTCTGAACGCACAGTCCTAGAGTCATCTTCTTCATGTTGTTCTGAAGAAGAATATTTGTCAAATTTTACAAACTCAGAGCTGTCAATTTCATCAGTTATTTTAAGTCCATGCATGACCGTGGTGTTCCTCGTGCAATGCTCGAGATACAGGTAATAGCAACAGAGTAACGTTAATAATACTGATTACATTCAAAAAGTGTTACCTTTGGGATGAAATAAAGTACATATTTTGTCAAACACCTTGTTGTTGTAATAATGTCCTGCAGTGATGATGTATTTTTATAGGTCTACCCAGTGATTTTCTCAACAAAAACCCAGTAGGATTTTTTGCAATGCAGGGTTATTCCAGAAAATAAGCTCTGTGACCAACAAAAGATTATGATTCTTAGGATATTCATCATGATAATCTTAAAAACGGAACATTGAAGGACTTTGTTTGAAGCCTAAGTACCGTGCAGTAAACAGTACTATAACAGTCGCATGAGTTCAGCATAAACATCAGTATATGATAAGACTAGTTTGCGGGACCGTGATTCAACAAGACTGACAATCGACTTGTGTGTTGATAAACCTTCCTGTTTAGTGTGATGACGTTTACATGAAAACCTCTGAAGTCCCAATTAGTCACTTGTTAGCAACTGCAAATTTTAAGACAGGGGAACAGGGCTAAAGGCACCTTTGATATCTCTTTCATCGAAACCACAGTCTCACTTCAACTCGTCACATTTTGACGATTGGTCAAACCGTTTTTCGATGCTC
>JAUCMU010000013.1:5390922-5408665 GCA_032275025.1 Enteromius treurensis
ACAACAGACACACAGTTACTGAAACACTGGAGTGTCATCCAGAAACTGGAGCTGACACTTCCAGCCTGATGGTTACAGTGATAGAGCATAATTTATATAATAAGCCTAGTAAAATGTTTTAATTCAACATAGGGTACTACTAAGCTGACAGGGAACATTCTCCTAACTTTGGCTAACATTACCTAAAGGTTCTCTCAAAGTTATCAAAAATCTTTCATGAATGACGTTAGTAGAACGTTTCCTTAACGTTATCTGCAATGGATAAACATTCTAGAAATGTTTTGATTAACATTCTTATAACCAAACAAGAACGCTAATACAACATTTTAAAAACTGGACATTTTGAATGTCCAAGAATGTTCAAATAATAACGTCTTCATAACTTAATGGGAATGTTATGGGAACGTTTTTATAATGTTTTGAATAACGTTCTTGGAACATTAATATAACAAAAGACTAAAACATTCTAAAAATGTTTTGAATGACATTCTAATAACAAGAACGTTAATACAACGTCTAAAAAAACTGGACGTTTTGAACATTGCAAGAACGTTCAAACAATAACGTTTTCATAACTTAATGGGAACATTATGGAAAAGTTTTTATATATTTGTATACTTTTTTTTTACTGGGTCAGTATCTCAACCTGGCAGTTTTAGATCTTGATCTGCCCAGCTGGTCCACCAGCTACAGCCAGCTTTGACCAGCTACCATTTTAAGCTGGATTTTCCAGCAGAAAAAAAAACATAAGGCGTTTTGAATGTTAAAATGCGTTTCAGTGTACATTTTGTCAAGCAAATGCTGATTTCCTTTTCAACGAAATCGTTTTTCTACTGATATAAGTTTAAAAGTATAAAACAATAACAAAGGGATTAAAAAAACAGTAAAAGGCCAGCATAATACACTACATCAGTAGTCTTTTGTACCTGCTTATGTTGTGTGCAGTGCGCATGCGCGTTGTGTTTAATTACAGATGGGATGGTGTGAGCTGCTCTCGACGGGGCTCCCACACACTGCTTGCGGGACAAACCGCGAGGAGGACACCGCGACCAGTCTCACAGAGCCAGTTCCTGTCATCTAAACCGGCCCGACCGACCCACATCCATTGAGCGGTAAGACCTGACACACTGTGAAAGTATCTGAACTCGCCGCTTTATATTTAAACGTTAAGCAGCTTTGGTGGAAGAGAGACGCGTATGAGTGTCAGTTTATAGCTGACGTTAACTTACTAAGTTACTGTAACTTTGATTGACAGTCAGCTAACGTTAACTAAGACGGACCGCGAGTAATCACCGGGCTTAAATAAGTGAAATTAGACTTTTAAACACACCTTTAAAACAGTTTTATAGTCACATATTTGGGAGCTTAGGGAGCGGATAACTTGGGACAGTAACGTAACGTTAAGTTAGTTGGCTAGTCTAAATTCTTTAACACGTACACTGTAAATATGATGCATGGTCATTTTCACCTAACTTATCCTACTGTAAATACGCTAACTTACAGCAAACATCAACTAAAGAAAGTCGTCTAACTATAAAAGAGCTGTATAATAAGGGCTATAAAGTGTTTTGATGGCGACCGACCGTCGTTAAGTGTTGCCCAGAATAAAGGGTGTGTCTCTTATCTGTCCCGAAAGCAGCACGTCAACTTTCTAAACGTGTAGTGCACAGGAGCACTGCTATGACATTACTTTCTCTTTCATTTCACTGATAGATGCTCACATCGTGCTACAGGTGTGCTGACAGCTATCACGGACATTTGAACCTGGATACACTAAGATTTTAGAATAAAATGTAAATAGATATATAAAGGAAAAGTGTGATTGTCTTAAAAGTCACAAAATATTGCAACAATAAAAAAATTGCATTTCAATTGAATGCTGTTTAAAGAAGTTTTAGATTCATTATTGTATTGTATGACACTGCTGTCACTACAGTGCTTGGCATGTCATGTTAGGGTTTATGACAATTTACAGGCATAACCAAACCTTTTTAACTCCTGTTAAAAGACAAAATGCACTATAAATGCCATAAAATAATTTGATATAACGTCATCCTAAAAGTAATTGACATTAAGGGTTAATACGTTTTGCATTTATTGCAAAAGTTTGGTAGTTGTTTGTTACACAATAGTTGTTTTGTAGCGTGTAGTTGTTTGTTACACAATTAAATTTGCATTTGTAGTGTACTTCAAAAACTGCTTGCAGTTAATATAATATATATTTTATTTATATTATATTTTTTTTAAATAAAAGGCCACTTACCTGCTTAAAGTCACTTTCATAGTTATTTTTCTAAGTGCATTTTTATAAATAATAATTTAAAAAAAAATTGTTAATAGTGTTTTCTTTTGTTGTACTTTAAAGACACATTTCTTTTGATGTTTTGAATAACGTGGTACTAAGAACAGGTAACGTGCTTGAAAATAATTCTTTTAACTGTGTTGTGTAATTACAAAGGCAATCTGCAATTTAACTATAACAAATGTGTAATTACAAATATATTTAAACTACGTAAATACACAAGTTTCAACAAAATGACTAATGTATATTTCCCAGAAATATTTGACATTAAAGACCACTTCAGCAGAAGATTTTACCTTGTTTCAAAGACAATAGAAGTAATTATGAAACTTCATATAAAGATGTAGCCTACTTACTATAATCTACTAAATTGGGCCAAAATCACTCTAAACTTTAGATAATTGTATTTAATATAATTATGCAGTTTATATATGCATTTAAGTGTCTGAAAATGTCACAGTCAGTTCAAACTAAAATGTATTATTTTAAAGTGTATTATTTCCATAATAAGTACTCTTTAAAAACAAAAAGGGTTTGAAAGTGGTTTCTATGGATACTTCCTGATTTAAACCGCTGGTGTTGGCGCTTGCTTTCTTGAACATAAGCCATTTTGACTGGTGCAGATTTAACTGTTTGGTTGTGACCGCCTCGTCTAGAAGGCAGTGTGCTTTGTTATTGCTTTCACATCAGCAATAACACTATGCCTATCCCAAAAATTAAATTACATCAAATGCCAAATAGTACGACAGTTGCATATTCTTTCCTGCAGTTGTTAAGTTTGGATAAACATGATGAGATTTATTCCAAACTATTCTAAGCTATCAGATATGGTCATTGATGTCCAGTAGCTTTATGTGTGTTGTAATCAATAATACTCTTCCACATAAAGGAGATCAATGCAGGACTCGTAAACCCATTAACAGTTGTGTGACCTTTGACCACGTAGTACTGTTTTTTCTGCTGATGTGGCTTTACAGTGATCTGTTGGTGATCTGTTTTTTTTTTTTTGGTTACAGGTGTAAAGGTGCACTACATTTTTTTTGGAAGCAACTATCCTAATACTTAAGTGCATTAAAAGGTGCATCAAATTCATAGTAAAGACAATTAACAATACTGAATGCTGAAATTCGGAAAACATTAAAACAGTTAATAACATTATATAATAACATTTCACAATATTACTGTTTTTTATATTGTAATAAACATAAAAGACTTCTTTAAAAAAAAAAAAAAAAAAAACATCTCACCAAAGTCAAACATTTGAACAGTAGTGTCTCCTTACTTTTTAGATGGCGGATGAGGAACTGGTGAAGAAGATGGTGCGGGCGGTGCTCCAGTCTAGTAAGAGTGGCGTGTCCCTGTCTAACCTGCAGGTAGAGTATAAAGACCTGACGGGTGAGCTCATACCTTATAAACAATTGGGGTATGCCACTCTGGATACCCTCCTGCACAGCATGCCTTCGGTAATGAAACTGGATAAAGGGCAGTCTGGGGAGGTAAGTGTCTCGTTTATTTTTTTAAATTCTGCAGGGATACATGAATGCTAAATCTTTAAATGGTTAAAAACCCGTAGGTGGTGTGCCACGCTACCACAGGAAACGAGATGACCCACATTACTAAGCTTGCGGCCCGTCAGCGCACAGCTAAGAGGACCGGCCGACCTCAAGTGGTGAACTGTCAAATGAGAGTCAAACCAGCAGCTCCTCTTGCACTGAACGGTCAGATCAGTTTTGTTAAATATGACTGTGCATGCAACTCTTACTTGAAAGTGTTATTCAGAACGTATTATATTATAGAGAATGCATGCTAAAAGTACAGCTTAAATAAACACCAAAGCACATGTACTTCATTATCATTTTAACTGTAGTTTTATGCAATGGTACATTTAAAGTTAATATACTTAAAATGTACTAAATCGCAACATAATCATTACAAACATGTACAAAATCCAAGTTTCGCTAATTCAGTAGAAGTTTCATTAAAGTACATTTTAGTTGAGAGTTGTGTTAGCTGTGACTGTGATTGCAACATGTCTATGTGTTATCCATGAGATATTATAAACTGCTAGTGTCCTGTGCATCCCGTGTCTTTTTTGGTTGTGCATATGGCCTATTTAAACTCCTCTGAGAATGTGAGCGCAGTACTAAGAATAAAACTCTGCATTAGATCATTCAGATTGCAGGTTGCGGCTGTTCTAGGAACTGCAAACTCACTGTCAGCTTCAGCGTTTCTGCGTTCACCCCGTCCCTTGATCAGTGACTCAGTACTTACTTGGCTTGGCGTGATACAACAGAAAGCGGGCATCTGTATTGACCTACAGTACAGGGAGAGAGAGAGGGAGGTCTGGAGACTGCAGTGTTGTGGAGAGATACAGCAGAGCCTGCGTGGCTGTTCAGGAGAGGATTGTCTGAAAACGTTTCTTCTTCTTTCATGACTCAACTGCCCCTGCTTTGGTGATGCTCTGCCTGTTTTTGTCCTCTTAGCTCACCATCAGCCTAAAGGAGTGCTTATCTCAGGAGGGCTGTAGACAGTGATAAGGTGTTAAATTGCTGCCACTTTTCCACGCTAGGCTGGTTGGACGGCTTGCGTTATTAGCGAGCAGCCGGCTGAAGGTATGCCGGGTTTGAAGGTATGATGTCATTCTGTTACAGTCAGGTTAGTGGAATGATGCCATATTGAATGTGTATGAGAGAAAATGGGTTTGAAGTATGATGTAATTGTTATTTAGTCAGAGACAAGTTTGCAGCTGTTGCATTTCATATGCTCTGTTATCTGTATGTGTGAAGAGGAAAATAATATTTTTGTTGCATGTTCTCATTTCTGGTGATTATGCTTACTTCCAGAAACTTCATAGTGATCTTGTTGGATAATGTGCAGCGTAGTATGTTAAAGATTGTCTGTTAAGTTAACTGATTTGTGTGCAATTGAATCTATTGATCTAGCTTTCATCTAGTTTTATAGTTTCTATAAAATAGTATTTGTTCCGTTGTTTCTGTAAGATTTGTTAAAGACATAGTTCGCCCCCAAAAAATGACAGTTCTGTTGTTGTTTACTTTCCAACATGTGTGTTTGTCTTCATTTCGATGGAGAAATGGAGCAAAAAGGAGCAAAAGCAGTACCTATTCATAAAAGTGTTGCATATTACTGTTAAAGTTTGAAGCTACATGACAGTTTTGTGTGATGAACTGAAAGGTGACTAAGTCACAATTTTTGGCGAATGTTCTTTGAATTGGATTTTTTTTAGTTAATCCATTAGTTGAAGATAACAGCATGAGTCAGGCTGATATTGTCTCAGGTTCCACTCACTGACTTATTGATCATTCCCTATTAATCACAGCAGAAAAATGACAACATTGTTTTCTGTTTGTTCCACAAAGATGTTTATGAGTCATCAATTTTATGATACTTTTATGGTAAGTTTGTATCTTTTATTGTCGTCTGACAATCAGATATATACTGATTCTTTCATCTTTTGGATTTTATTGTTGGAGAAACCTGAATGATTTTACTCTTGGTGACTCGTTGAGCCAGGCATGCAATGTAGACAGAACTACTGATTATAGTAAAGGCACTGTGTAATTCTGCAATAAAAGTGATTAAGTGTTCTTTCATTGCAGTGCGTTGATGGAAATTGTTGTTCAAGAAAATTCTTGTCATTACAAAACTCTGTAAATGGGTCACAGGACACTTCTACACGCTTCGAATTCTGTCTCTGTAGACGGGAAATAGAGCAAAAGTTATTTGTGTTTTATTTTAAGTCGTATGTATTAGATTGTATATTTAACTTTTTTTGATTTAGATATTGTCTCATCTCCTTCATAGCAAGGCCAAGGACATCTTTGAGACAGCCTGACCATCGTGGACGTCTAGGGCGAGGTGGAGGTCGTGGAGGGGGACATGGCGAACCCCTACCTCGCACAGAAAGCTTGAGGGACTCCCAGCCTGATGGGAAAGGCAGCAGACCCCACAGCACACCCCCAAACACACCCACAAGGAGACCCTCCCTTCCCTCAGAAAGGTAAAAGACTCAATAGCACAAAGCCTGTGAAGTGAAAATGCAATAAAAATAGGTAAAACTTTGCATTCTAGCCACATTAAAGGAGTCATACAAAGCCAATTTTCCACAAGCTTATATGATTCTTTAGGGTCTTAATAGAAAGGTTCTAATATAGTTAGTTTTAAAATCTCTCTCTTTAAAAAGATAGTGTAAAAAACGCTCGTTTTACCCTGTCAAAAACAGCTCTTTAGAAATCACTCTGTTCTGTGTACTTCCCCTTTCTTCACAAGCTCTGCTGACCCCGCCCCTCTTTTCCTGACGCTCTCAGAGGATCTTTTTTTAGCCGTATTCATAGTGAAACTTGCTAATTAGCACATTATCAGGAAAGGTGATTTGCAAAGATTCATTAAAAGACATTATACTCATTGCTTCTGTAGATGAGGCTGGATCATGAATTATTAGCGCGAACATAAACGCATTTCAATTGATCAAGGGTGCATTTCCTTCAGAACCAAACTGTTCATTAATACATTCAACAACAAAACACCTCAATCTCTTAGGAGTCTTGCCTGTCTCTGCGTCTCGGTCTGATGACGGCTCACTCAGGGCGGGTCTGAGGTAAGACACCAGTTCAGTCTGCGTGACACGCTGCTGTCAATCAACTATTGTGGGTGTGGCCTCTGTCTGTGTGACACCATTTGAGAATGGCTTGATTTCAGAAGGGGCAACTTATTCTTCTTTTAATTTAATAAAAATACTGGTGGATCTTTATCATTGTAGGGTGGTTGTGTACACACACTCCCAACACACATTTCAGTCCAAACCGCTTGAAAAAAGTGCATGTACCACCGCATGACCCCTTCAAATAAATGAATTTGATCTATTTTTGGTGTGTTGTGTGATATTGTTTGTGTTTTCCTGACATCAAAATATATGTAGAGATGTGCAGTATTTCTGTCCATAAGCCATTAACATTAAAGGAAATAGGCTATATGAAACATGAAACTTAACTTAAACAACAGTTTTCATTGTTTCATTGGTGCTCTACCATCATTGAAAAATTTCAGATGCAAACCAGTTGTTCTTCGGTTCTTCCAAGGCACCAAACACAGGCACGTGAACAGACCAGTTTTTACTACATTAATAAAGTGCTTTTTTGTTTTCAGTGGCGTCTATGCGTCTCAGTTTGTATCTCAGCGTCTCAGTTTGTATCCAGATCGGATGGTGGATCAGCACCTATAGATGGCCTCTACAGCCTTGGATTTCAGTAGAGACCATGCCAGCTCCATGAGCTATCAACAAACTAATTTCCTGTTTGACTCTGTAAAGCTGCGTCGACACAGTGTAAATAAAGGTGACTTGCTTTGATTTTATATACTGTAAGAAATTTGCTTTTCTTTTACTAACCCTTAGGCCATCCAAGATGTAGGTGACTCTTTTCTCGTTCCTTTATGTTTAGTTTGCATGACAAATGTTTTAAATGGAAGTTGTTGTAAAATGTCTTTTTAGTAATTGATAAACACCATTTAATCATTTTAACTATAAAAATGTGTTTATGTAGTTCCCCAGCAATTTCTTATGAGTCCCAAACAATAAATCCTAGTTGAGGTAACATATAAAACACAGAGAGTAATCGGTTCTATTTTAATTGACATAATTTGCTGTAGTCTTTTAAATGCTTGACGAATTAAAACATTTTAGTTGAATGGACTATAAAACTAGTTCACTAAAGGTTTTGAGCCAACAAAAAAAAATACATTTGAGATAACCCTTTGAAGTCAGATATTGACTTAACGTAAAATTTCTGTGGAACTTCTTACTAAATAATAATTAGTTGAAACCGCTAGAAATTTAGATAAAATTAGATACTAGGTAGATTGTCCTTAAATCTTCACATCCCGTTCACAGTAAGTAATCCATTAAAGGAAATTACTCTATAACAGCAGACACACCTGTTGTGCCGGGCTTTAATAGCTTTTATTCATGACCTGTTGCAAACCCAGAAAGAATGTTTAAGATCGAGTCTCTGTGATGTGGCTTTCAGACGTGTGTGTTCTCACAGCTAATCCCGCCCACTTCCTGCTGCGCTGCTGGAACAGCTTCTCAAACTTCTACTGATGTCATTGCACTTTCTACACATTCACATGGGAATCACTAAAGCCACATGAGACCACATCACTCCGGCTGACACTTACAAATGGAAATGAAACGTAAGCGTCTCAAATGTTGTTTTCTGCCTTTTTTCTATTCTTTTTTTTTTTTGTAACATGTTATTTGATGATGTGTGGCTGATGCTGCACCTGTAGCTGTAAAACCATAACTTTATCAGATTGTTTAACGTATTGGTTTTAAATGTCATTTATAAATGGGTCGATACTGATCATTGGTTGTATTCCTTTACAGATCAGTAAAACTATTTATTTTAATAATTTGGTTCTAATGGTATTTAAATGTTGAAATGCTTGTTACATTTTTTCTAAAACAGGTGTATTCATACACACAGAATGTCAGTTTAAGAAACTAAATATTTACCAGGACCTGAAGTTCACTGTCAGAGGCAGCATCAGGTAAGATGCTTCAGTGCTTTTTCCTGTCTAAAACCTTTTCATGGCTCAACTCAGGTTATACTTAAGACTTTGTACTCTTAGCTGAGGCAGGAGTCCAGTGTATGTGATTGACAGCAAAATAAAAGAGTGTCACTCCTAAGAGTTACATTTAAATGTGTTTGCTCACATTGTACCTGAAGACATTTCTCTTTCCTTCCCAATAATCTGTCTACACGCTATGAGGAAGGTAGTGGTTACTGTCAATGAACAAGTAATATTCTGAACTTAAGTGAACTCACAGTATTTCAACATTTTTAATACTTATATACATAGATTATACCAAAATGCATGAACACTTAAGTACAACATAGATATATCTGTGCTTAATTGTCATGCAATAATGTCACAACAATGTCACAGTCCAAAAAACATGCTTCATTTCCTTGTACGTTCCAGCTTTCGTGAGATTCACTTATTAAGTGAAACAGGAGATATTTGGTTTGCTAAATGGGCTAAACGCAGACGTGCGTCATTCAAACGTTTTTTGCAATTCACGTCAGCGTGGACTGAACAGGCAACTCAAATTTCTCCAAACTACGGCAAAATATTCCATGAGTCTGTTACACTGGAAAGATCTGAGAAGAAAAACCGGTGCCCTTCCAGAAGTCATCTGAAACCGCCCAAGACCTTGCTTACACTGCAGAAATTATTGTTGTATATGCCATTAATTGTTTACCGTTTCATAACAATTAAGCCTTTTAATAGTTCATTTAACAATTCAGTCTTAAAGCTAATTGCTGTACTGTGAGATATTTTGTTGCATATTGTTTTCAGACAGCTAAAGAGTGCTGAGAAACTCA
Organism: Enteromius treurensis; assembly: GCA_032275025.1. Taxonomy (NCBI): domain Eukaryota; kingdom Metazoa; phylum Chordata; class Actinopteri; order Cypriniformes; family Cyprinidae; genus Enteromius; species Enteromius treurensis. Next base: position 5,400,628 of record JAUCMU010000013.1, read on the forward strand.
TCATTATTTTATAGTGCTAAAACAAACACAATATGTTGACTGAAGGGGTGTAATATTCTGTCACACATCCTGGTGTCAACGGTCATAATCACATGAAACGTAGGAAGTAGGTTGGCATACATAGGCTACCTGCTTGAGAAAAATGACAAATGCGCAAATCTGATGTACAATATTTAGATTGTTCTGAATCCGTTTGGTGGCTTTATGTGAGGAAGAGCATGCAACAGACGCCATAAAGTTGGATATATTACAATATAGCTAAACAGCTTCTTTCTTCACTGCAGAGTTTGAAGAGGGGAAGAAGGGATCGTCTGGACATGCATGGCAGGATCTCGCAGTTGTTCTTGATTAATGCATTAACATGTGGTCTGGAGGTATGTTTGGCTGCCGGGACCATCTACATCCCACCTATGCTGCTGGAAGCAGGGGTGGAGGAACGATTCATGACCATGGTACTCGGTAAGTCACTTCAAAAGAGGTCAGGCCTAGTTGTTAAAGATCTGAACTGAAAACCAAGCATTTTAAAAATGTTGGAATGTTGAAATAAGCAATTTGCGCCAAGAATGCTTCTGCACCTGCACCTATGCTAGAAGTATGTAAAATATGAGACGTCAAGCACAGATAAATAGTTTCTTACAGCACACATGTGTCAGGCAAGAAAGGTGTGTCGCAGCGTTATTCAATGCTCCTTGGAAACTGACGTAAAAACAAACATAGCGCTTTGTTCGATTCACGTACTCTAATGAGCCGATTCTTCTGATGAAAGCAGTGACCTTCTGAAGAATCTTTTACTAAGTGAACTAAAATGAATCAAATCCAAAAACATATGACGCATTTAACAAGGGAACTGTTCCATTCTGTCAAGACTGAATAACCTACATCTGACTCACTTACTGAGCCGCAAATTCCACGTCAATGCACGGACACTTCTATCTCTTTTTAAAAGGTTTTTAATGCCAAGGACACCCAAATATGATCTCCTTGTGAAAGGCCTCTTTTCTAAAGTTTAAAGGCAGCTGTGTCATTTAAAAAAAGTACATTATAACATAAACATATATCTTTAAGATTCATTCCCGGTAATGAATTAGGTATTCAGTAATAACAATACCATTTGGGAATTGAATATAGTTTATATTAATAATTAAATTGTATTGTATGGCATTTTTACAAAGAAAAACAGTGTAATACAACATACAGTCAGCAGAATCTGCACATCCAGAGTGAACTCACATTTGATGTTTTATTTCAGCTGTGGGACCTGTGCTGGGGCTGATCGTTGTCCCTTTAATCGGTTCGGCGAGTGACAGCTTGAGAAGTAAATATGGTCGCAGACGTCCCTTCATATGGGTGTTGTGCATGGGCGTCCTGCTCAGTCTCTTGATCATCCCACAGACGTCCACCCTCGTCACCCTGTTCACAAAACAACAGCGGCACTGGCTGGAGGTCCCGCTGCTGGTGCTCGCCATTTGTTTGATGGAATTCTGTGGCCAGGCCTGCTTTACACCTTTGGAGGCCTTGGTTTCTGACCTCTTTCCTGGAGAAGAGGAGAGCCGCAAGGCTTTCTCCATCTACTCCCTCATGCTCAGTCTGGGTGGATGCGTTGGCTACCTGCTGCCTGCAGTTGACTGGACCACTTTGGATACCGTGGTCTACTTGGGTGGACAGGAGGCCTTCATCTATGTTGTTCTAACCTTCATTTTTCTCACCTGTTTGATGGGTACGGCCTTCATCTCTGAGGAGCAGACAGGACGGCTGGAGGAACCTGAGGGTTCTAGAAGGTGTGCAAACCTCAAATCTTGCTGCTGCCCTTGTGTGGGATTCCCCAGATTGATGCATTTGCGAAGGACGTTCTCTAGTCTCCTTTCTGTGGTTCCCCGACTCTACTCGCTGTGCAGTCGCATGCCAAAAGTTATTGCGAGGCTGTTTGTCGCCGAGTTGTGCAGCTGGATGGCACTTATGTCCTTTATGCTCTTCTACACGGACTTTGTTGGAGAGGGATTGTATAACGGGGTTCCCAGTGATGAACCAGGCTCCTTGGGAAGGATACGCTACGACGAAGGTGTTTTATTTATAATTTACATAAAACTATATATCCCTTAGTACTTAAAACATGATAAACATACATGAGAAGCAACACTCGGTATTACTTGTTTTAAGAGAATTCTCAGACAAAAGGTACAAAAACTGTCACTGGGCAGTACCCTTTAGGTAAAAAAGGTACAAAAGTGTCTCTTTTGAAAAGATACCACACCAGCTTTTGTACCTTTTTTTTTTGTAAACAGTACTCCCACATAATTTATTTTACATTTTGGCTACGATTAATCGTTTGACAGGACTAATAATGACAGTAAATATATTCATAGCATACACACATTCACATTTTTATTAGTAGCAATAATGTTAATATAATAATATTACTTTTTCAATCATTATAGATCTATAAAATAATGCATATATTTCTATGAATTACTATGTGTACTAGAAATTACCATATGTAAAATTATAGTAATTTAAATAATACCTGATTTATTAGTTTATATACTTTCTTAAAAAATATGATATACTGTAAATATATATATATATATATATATATATATATATATATGTGTGTGTGTGTGTTTAGGGTTAGGTCAATACTCTAAAAGTGTTCTAAAAGTGTTAGCAAAGTAATGTCTCTTTGTATTTGCTATTCATTAAAGGATCTTGAAAAGACATTCCACAAACAAATAAATAAATACACAGCACAACTGTTTTCAAAACTGATAAAAATAAGATTTTTTTTTTCCCCCAGCAGAAAAATATATTAGAAGGATTTCTGAAGGATCACATGACACTGTAGCCTGGAGTAATAGTTTATTTACGGAATCTAAATGTTTTTTGTGTTATTTTTCTGTCAATCCAGGCGTGCGAATGGCCAGCCTGGGTCTTTTCCTCCAGTGTGTGACCTCTGTGATCTTCTCCCTGCTTATGGAGCGTATGATGTCGTGTATTGGAGTCAGAAAGCTGTACTTGAGCAGTGTGATTCTGCTGGCTTTGAGTACAGCAACTATGACCGTATCCCACAACATTATATTAGTCACCATCATGGCCGCTGCTACAGGATACACCTTCTGCACGCTGCAGATTCTGCCATACACACTCACATGCCTGTACCACTCAAATTCACAGGTAACGACTCCAAATTAAAACATCACACGCTTGTACATCTTCCACGTTGATGTTTTTATCCTAACCAGCTGCGCTTTCAATTTCTAGGTGTTTTTCTCCACCGAGAGTCACAAAATACCTCTCAGGGAGGAAGATGTAATGTTAATCAGATCAGAGATGCCTTCCTTGACTAAGCAGAAAAGAACAAATGGGTGCTTCAATGGGTATGCAGGTACGATACCCTTACAGAGCAATACAAAACCCCCACCATTGCTTGATCTGCGTGTGGCTATCACCTTGGAGCCACAACCTTCAGCTTTCAGAGGCATGGGAACAGACATCGCCATTTTGGACAGTGCCTACTTGCTGTCTCAGGTGGTCCCGTCGCTCCTCATGGGCTTCATCGTGCAGCTCTTCCAGAGTGTGACTGCATACATGGCCTGTGCATCTCTGTTGAGTCTGGTGGCTGTGTATTACTCCAGGAAGATCGTGTTTGAGAAGGCAGATATTGATATAAGATGACTGAGATGTTGGCAACAGACTCTGGATAGTGACGAAAACTATAAAGGGCAGCTGGTTCTGTTTTTTATTTTTGGAAAAAGAGGTTGCATTGTGCAATTGAATGCGTACAATGCAAAACAAAATGTTAATTTATATAATATGCATTATATAATTGTCTGCAAACATTATATTGTCAGTACATTTACCTAAAAAGGTCTATTTGAGTTTTAAATTATTTTGACAGAACTATTGTTACATAACCCGTGGCTTACAATATTGTATTTGCACTATTGCACAATTGTATACATATTAAGGAGAGCAATTAGACAAGACACTATGAAGTATAGATGACTTGGGTGTATTGAAGTGCAGAAAAGTAAAAATGCTGAATGTTTAAAGTGAAGAAACGTTTGGGGTTTTAAATATTGTTACACTAGCCTGTACAACCTGTTAAAAAAAGTGATGTTTACATATTACCTAAAGAAAAGAACATGATGGAATACTTGCTGGTTTTTCGTATTATTGTGTTGGATGTCTTAAGGATCTTATATCTAAGAGGATATTATATATCTAAAGATTTTATATAATAACGTTTGCGTTGGCAGATACATAAATACATTTGTTTTGGTTCTTTTAGCAACATAATCTAAGAAATAAAAGCTATGTGCACCTATAGTATTTAAATAAGTATAATAAAATTATTCTGTATTTTATAGTTGATGTCTGGCTATGTTAGGTTTAGGACTATCATAATACAATTTTAACCATAGCCAACTCATGCCTTATTATGGGTGGCATCAGGCAGTTCTTTTTCAACTACTGCCATCTAGTGTCTCTATAGCAGCTGCTTTCATTTTTCATAGTCAACAGGCATATTTACCCACATTTCCGCCATCATTCGTTTCTGTTTTTTTTTTTTTTTTTTTTTGTCCTTTTATTTCAATTATATATATTTTTTTAAACAAATGTTTTAATCATAATAAATAAACAAATAGATTGCACGAATCAAACTTGATTTTGTACTTTTTTTCTGTGACAATATGAATACATAAGTAAATACATTAAATTAAATACAAATTAACAAAAGAAAAGGTCAACTAGGTAGCAGTAAATAGCAGGATTTTCATGATATATAAATATATATTAATGTAGAATTTAACTTTAAACCATTTCATTTCAAATTCCCTTTTCTATTTTCAGAAAATATATATTTTTATTATTTTATATTACAATTATGTATGCATTCAAAACTGTTTTATTTTTTGGGCTCTAGTTTGAAGTGGGGTAAATATTTTGCTTTTAAATGCTGCTTGGAAATCACTCAAGAAATGCATCAAGACCTGTGTTTTTTTTTTTTTTTTGCTTTCGTTGGATGTTTTTCCTATTCTTATAAATAATTCATACCTCCTTTTACTGTAACCAATGACGCACCTCGTTATGGGGCGAGCCCCCGCCACGCAACCAATCAGAAGCCAGGAATCGGATCCGTGCCCTCGAGTGCATTGCGATGCGTGTCATGTGACAGGCCTCTGTGAGAAATGCCAACATGGAACCGTGGCAAGGACGATGTTCTTCCCAACAATAACATTGAAAGGGGCATGTGGATTCATCCTATGTCATACATCCACAATCCGGACATTTCAATCCATATTTACACGAGGTAATGAGGCGTGCATGTATCGTTTTCCGTTCGATAAAGCAATCCGAATTCGATTTTTAAACAGGGGGTCAGATTCGATCTAAATGACCCCACTTTGTTGAACTTGACACCTGTTGCTGGGAAGGTTGTGTCTGTGTTGTTCAAAAGCGGCAGTTTTGCTCTTCTGTGTGTTCAGAGCATGTGTGCAGGCCTGTTTTCCTGCCCTGCTGACGCACTTTTGTGAAACACATGTCTAGTGCCTCGTGTGTGTGTTGTAGTTAAGCATCGGTGCAGTGTTTATGCGAGTTTGATTAAATCGTTTCCATTGTAATTGGTTTAGTATGCATTATGATTTATGTTGTGATGGTGTTTTTTTTAACAGCCCCTCCTCTTTTTAGTCTCTAAACCTCGGTGCTTTAATCTCTGCACGCGCTGTAATGATCAGCATGGGCGCATGTAAATATTGACTCCAGAGCAGTTTGACACGTAAAATGCATTTTTCATTGCATCAGTTTAAAACATCACAGCAAGTGCATGACTAAATACAGAACTGACTTGACTTTAACGAGCCATTTTGTAACCAGGTGATTTTTTAAAAAATGTGTGAATTGCGCTAGAAATCAGATATAGTCCAAAAATATTTTTTTAAATTAAATTAAGCAATATATATGTATGTGTGTGTTGCTTTATTGTTTAGAAATTTTGTCTTTTTTTTTTTTTTTTTAAATATGTTGAGTACCTGTCAAGTAGGTATTAGTGTTTTTTCACCCAGTAAAAGTTATATAAATAAATGTTGTGTATAAATTTGCATAATATTAATATCTTTTTTTATATTACACTAGACAATAATTTCTTATGTGTGTGTGTATTTATTATGTCTATGTCAATACAAACATATGCACATATATATTTTAAGAAAAATATTTTGATATGATAAATATCAATGTAAATATGTACACATAAATACACATTTTGTGACTTTATATATGCATAAGAAGTATACACAATGCACACACATAAACAAAAACCTTTATTTTGCATGTGATTTAACATTAATAACAAATAAATTTATAAGTGCTACTGTACATCACTTCTTCTTCTCAATATTCTCCTCAATTTCGTACTTTCTTTTTTGTCGCAGTGTTTACAAATCGTGGCAATACCTTCGGTCTTCCTCTGATCTGCACACCAACAAATGGTTTCCATAAGTGACAAAGCGGTGGCCGCTGCTAATGAGTCATTTGCGGACCATGCCTTGGCCACCCTGCCCTTCGTGGAAGTGGGCGGCAGCGAGAGCAGCGAGAGGGGCAGCTCCATCTCCTGCTCCAGTCCCGAAACCGGAGATGCCGGAGCTCAACTCAGCTACTGTCCAGGGGAGGAATACGAGGACGATGGGCCGCTGCAGATCTTTTTAGACTCCACCGAGGAGATGTTGACTCAGCCGACCAAGCTGCCTGATTTTATACCCCAGCTCTCCAGCACCTTCTCTCCAACCCTGGAGGACATTGAGGAGTTCTTGATGGAGAAGATGGAGCTTCTAAGCGATGCTCCCCTGAGTCCAGAGGAGAAGTCAAAGGAGGATGAACCTCCCATACAGCCGTCTTCCCCCGGTGATGCAGAGCCGGAATCCAGCCCGACCACAACGCCTCCTGCCACTCAGAGCGTTACCACCACGGCTAATGCCGCGCAGGTGCTCCTCGGTGCTCCGTTTGTGCTTCAATTACAGCCTCTCCAGCTAAACCATGCCCTCCCACCGGCAGACGCCCCATCGGGTGTGTCCAATGGGCTCCGGGTGGCCCACCTGGTGCTCGGTGTCCAAGGGGCACAGAACATTACCCTTTTTTCACCACAGGTGCCCTCAGCAACTCTCCTCCCTATTGTGGGTGAGGCCATCAACCAAGACCAAAAGTATGTGAAGATCGCTCCCCTGCCTATTGCCGTCAGGGCAGTCGGAATCACGGGCGCAGGCCTGGTCAAAGCCATCACCCCACGTCCATCCAGGACCTCCACGGAAACCTTGCGCGTACATAAATGCTCTCACCCCGGATGTGAGAAGATGTACACCAAGAGCAGCCACCTGAAGGCTCATTTCCGCAGACACACGGGAGAGAAACCCTACCTGTGCAGCTGGCCAGACTGTGGGTGGAGGTGAGCACAGACACTAGACTTTTATTTATGGAAATAATCAACTTGACAGCGAGAAATCTGTCAGTGATGATAACCGCATGTAGAGCATTTTGTACAATATAGATTGTTTCAGAGTCGCAGTGTTCCTCAGTTCTCAGCAGCTCTAAGTAGTGTACAGTAGTGTCATTGTTCAACTCAAAGTAGTTCAATGATGGTTCAAATTAGTTTCATTAGCAGTGTGCATGTTGCAAAGTTCATTAGTTCAGCTCTACAGAAGATAACAGTGCTGTTTTGGTCTAATTGTGTAAGATTCATTGGTGCACAAAAATATTTCTAAAATCTCTAAACAACTTTTCTATATGGCTATGCCTTGTAACATAGGATTGAACATAAGTTATTATGCTCATCAAAGCTGCATTTGTTTGATCAGTAATATTGTGAAATATTAATATCGTTACTGTTTTCCATTACAAATATATTAGGGCCGGGACTCGATTAAAAAAAAAATCTAATTAATTAGAGGCTTTGTAATTAATTAATCGAAATGAATCGCATTTTAATCGCATATAAATATTTGACCTGAGAACAGTGAGAAGTAAGTTTTTTCATATGGATTTTTAGTAT
>JAUCMU010000013.1:5442592-5485479 GCA_032275025.1 Enteromius treurensis
ACATTTAGACTGATTTGTGAACAATGTTTGAGAGAAATGGTAATATTGTGTATCTGGAATGAATTTTAGATCTTTAATTCCATCTCATGAAAAATCGGAGCAGAAACAAAGGTGTTGCGTTTATATTTTTGTTGAGTGTATATCAATACTGGACGTCAAAAAGACGTCATAACTTTCATTCGGGCTTGTCAGGGGACGTCATTTCAACGTCTGACAAAGACGTTTGTTCAGTGGGTGCAGGCTGCATTGTGCTCACGGGGCTGCGAGAAAATAAATAAAAAGATTGGAGCTGCGGTAAAACAATGAATAACAAGAGTGAGGCGATGGTAAAAAATAAATAAAAAGTGCGATTGAGTGCAGGCAGCTAACGTATTGGAACACCGGCCCTCATAGCGGCCAAATGGACCGGCCCACCAGGAATTCTCCCGGTCCTCCCGATTAGCCAATGCGGGCCTGGTTCGGATTGTATCAAGATTTTAGGGAATAAACTACAAGCCTAAACTATCATAAATTAAAGAAAATAAGAATGAGAATCTAACAACGAGCAACAGCATAAATAGATACAAGAGAGCAAAGACACAAATCAAACAAACAGTGTTTTCAGGTGGTATAACAGTTTTTAACAATAGTTTTCAGGTACAGAAATATTTACTGTAATTGTAAATGAAAGCTTAATTACAGTTACAAAAGCTATTCAATCAAGACCAGTGAGTGATTTCCTTGTTTTGGTTGATTGATTAACATTAATAAATACAGATCCAGAACATTATTAATCACAGATCCAGTGCACTGATACTATACGTGTTACCGACTCTGTCTGCTAGGATCCTTTTAAGACTTGGGTTTTTACAATTTTTGTGTGAATTTGTTCATTCAAGCACAAGATATTTGCGTGTGTTCTGAGATGCAGGTTCACGCAGTTCCAATGAACGCACACACAATTTTTTTTTCTTTCATGTCTTCTGGCTCTTGAATGTTCAAACTGACAAGGCCTAAATGAGTTTAGATTAAACCAAGATATCAAAGTGTGCAGTTTAGGTCTCACCTGTGCATGCATGCCATAAACATCCGGGTGATGACGGCATAAGGTCGTATCCGAGCATACAACAGTCACACTGAACAAATACTGACTGTTTTTTTACGTTTCTTTGTCACTGCTGTTGTTGCAATGTAAAGGGAAGCCAGAACGCGTATCCACCAACAGAAGCACACATTAGCCAAACTCTGTTTTACGTGTTATTTATAACAACTCTTTCAGATTTAACCACGGTGTGTGCCGAACCATGTGTGGAAAATGATACGATTGAATTTGTACCCAAGAACATCACACCCTTGCCTACAGCAATCAAATGCCTAAAGGAAAATTAATTTGCAACTTCAATAATGTTTTTAGCAATCGATTAGTTGCAGAATGAGTACTGCTTTTGTCGACTGCCCATGCGCATCTCTAACACATACGTTTATATAATTTATGTTGTGTATGTCTCAAGCAGGGGAGGCCATGGCAGGGTAAACACCACTTCCTCATTTGTCCCAGCTGCTAAGGAAGTGTGTGTGTTGGACCTGTGTGTATATATACTGAGGACCATGTTTACCACAAGAGCCACCATTAAACCAGTCCAGGATAACACCATAACCACACACACACACACACACACACACACAAACAACTTCAAGCAATAACACACATGCACACATATACATTTTGCAGAGAAACCACAGCAGAGAGGTGAAGAGGATGGAGAGATAGATGAGGTAGAGTGGGGAAATGTGTGCTGGGTTTATCTCTGATACAGTTAACGTCCTCAAACTCCACCATAGTGGTGTGGTAATAACAGAAGTAAGGATACACATATACACACACATTCTCTGATTCCTCTTCTAAGAAGATATTTGCTCAGAACCTGTAACAACTCAGGGCAAGTTAACCCCTCACTGAACTGAATAAATTAAACTGAGAACATAAGACTTCTTCATTGTGATACAGAAAAAGGGTAGACAGAGCGATGGAAAGGGAGATGTAAAATCAATAACCTAACATCATCACATTAGCCTTGAAAAACTTCAACTATTGTTTTGAGGATCAGCTGTAGACCAAATGAAATGGTTTGAAAGAGGCATTCCAGTAGGTATTTCCTACTGAAGCACAAGTTTGGACAGGAAATATTCAAAATGGGCCAATAGGCTTTAGTTACCTCATAGCAGTGAACAATGGGGAGGGTCATCCCCATTCTAGAGAGCTTTTGATTGGACAAAAATCTAAAATTGTAGTGTAGGACGAGACATACTTTTGGTAAATTTTCCCAGAAGAGAAAGACTGTAAACTTTAAAAGGGGTCATCCGGTGCCGCATGCCGACAGAGGCCACTCCCACAATAGTTGATTGACAGCAGCGTGTCACACAGACTGAACTGGTGAACTGGTTACCTCAGACCCGCCCTGAGTGAGCCGTCATCAGACCTAAACACAGAGACAAGCACGACTCCTGAGAGATTGAGGTGTTTTGTTGTTGAATGTATTAATGAACATAGCCGTAGTGATTAACTCCCGATATCTGAGTGACTGAAGACACGGAGGATTAACGTTAAGTTTGGTTCTGAAGGGAAACACACCCTTGATCCACTGAAATGTGTTTATGTTCGTGCGAATCATTCATGATCCAGCCTCACCTACAGAAGCAGTGAGTATAATGTCTTTTAATAAATCTTTGCAAATCCCTTTCCTAATAATGTGCTAATTAGCAAGATTCACTATGGTTACGGCTAAAAAGAAATCCTCTGAGAGCGCCTCGGAAAAGAGGGGCGGGGTCAGCGGAGCTCGTAAAGAATTTAAGGGGAACTACACAGAACAGAGTGATCTCTAAAGAGCTGTTTATGATGGGGGAACCATATCTTTAAAAAAATTTGAAGCAAACAAACTTTCCCTTAAGATCCTAAAGAATCGTTTTAGCTTGTGGAAAATTGCTTTTGCATGACCCCTTTAAAACTCTATTGTAAAAAAAGGTCTTGATGGAAACTATTTAACCTCAGATAGTTTCACACACAAATCATAAGAAACGGCCTATTTAAATTTGTCAGATCAAAATCATTTTCAAACATTCCATTACAACGAGTTATGCTGCAAACATTTCTGTCGTGCACACTCAAAGTATTGCTTTTTATTAGTTTCTGTGTTATTCGATGAACATAATGCAACCAAATATCATGTTTTTTCAATACTAGAATGTTTCAGCATTTCTTGCACAAAACATTATTACAATGTATAATACATTATTATAAATATTAGATTATAAATATAATGTATACACACTACCAGTCAAAGGTTTGGAGTCTGAAAGATTTTATTTTATTTTATTTTTTTCTGCTCACCAGGGCTGCATATATTTGCTTAAGCATACAGTAAAAAAGTAGTAGTAATAATAATAATAGATTGTGAAATATTATTAACATTTAAAACAACTGTTTTCTATTTTAATATATTTTCAAATGTCATTTATTCCTGTGATCAGAGCTGAATTTTCAGCGTCACATAATTCTGCAGAAATCATTCCAATATACTGATCTAATACTCGCTGCTACAGAAATATTTCTAATTATTATAAATAGTGAAAACAGTAGTGCTGTATTTGTCAGTGAATAGATTTTTTTTCAAGTTTCTTTGAATAGAAAGTTCAAAGAGCAGCATTTATTTGAAATACAATTAAAAAAAAGTATTAAATTACCTACTGATTATATGTATGTGGGATGTAACACTTCACTCAACTTACAATGTGATACAGATTTCTGATTTTGTAAGATTTTCCGACAAAATGCTGCAAATTTCTATGAAATTTACATATACAAAAACTATAGAATAGAAAACTTAAAAACAAACCACAAATCAAATAAATAACACAAATAAATGAAACCTCTTTTCTTTTAAAATTAGGGACAACCAATGCATTTTAATCACGATCCAAACAAAGATGAAATTAGATTGTATTATATTCGTAATTTGAAGCAAAAACTGAATAACCTTCAGCTTCGTGAAACTATTGATCAGAAGTTAGGTGTGTATCAGTTATACCGACACTACTTCCCCACTATATTATAACCACTGTGTAAACAGAACTGTTAGATGGAATACAGTTGCCAAAGAGACAATCTAGATTCATTACTTTTATTCAAATACCCTCCCAGCTGCCCTTCCTTCCACATTACTGCTGATAGAGCATTTAGTATGCACACTAACTCCACACAACATTCAGTCTAGCTAGTGTTCCGATGGCACGCAACTCTTAAAACAAACCCGTAAAAGAGTCTATACAAAAATGTCTCTTACATTGATGATAGCCATGATCCAGAAGGCGTAGGAAACGTTGGTCACCACCTCTCCATCAGTGTGCAGCTTGACATTGGACACATTGTGCACATGTCTGCCTGCGAGCTTGTTCCTCAGATGCGTTAATGATGTTGCATTGGTGCTGCTGTTCCCAATCACACAGCTGGTCTCAGACAGGAAGGGGTCAGCGATGAGGGGACTCACTAAAGCTCCGAGACCCACAAAGAAGTGAAGGGCCTAGAAGAGATCAGAGACAACCCAGACGAGGAGGAGAATCAGCGATCATGTTCTTCTTCTGAGACAAGAACAGTTTTTAGAACAGCTTTGGTTCTGATTGGGTGTTTGTTTAAAAAGGTGTAACGATGTTCGCTTTGTGTGAGACCCACAACATCCATTCCTTTTCTATTCTATCTGGTTTATTATATCTTTAAAACAAGAACCATGTACTGTGTTAAGCTAACTGAGACTTGTTATAGCACTTGTTGATTTTGATTGCTTCCATTGTTCTCATTTATAAGGCCCTTTGGATAAAAGTGTCTGCTATATCGATGACTAAATACATTTTTTACGATTTTACATTTTTGGTTGAATTTATTTTTTCTTTCAGTTTTAGTTTTGAGTTATTTCTAATTAAAACATAGACACATTCCCTCGGTTTCACAGACAAGGCTTAAAGGAAAACACCAGAGTTTTTCCCAATTCCATATATCTCCACATATCTCTCCCGTCTCAGTGCTTGCACTTAATCGCTCTAGCACGCGCCACTATATTAGCGTTCAGCTTAGCTCCATTCATTAATTAGGATCCAAACAGGCATGAATTTAGAAACCGCCAAACACTTCCACGTTTTAAACACACTTTTTAATGACTAGTTACACGAGTAAGTATGGTAACACATAATAAAACGTAAAAAGGATGACTATAATGTATGGCGGTAGAGCGCTTCGCAGCACTTCGACCTCGGCGCAGTAATATCATCACTCTGTAAACTCTCCCTCTCACTTCCGTCAATACAACCAAGGCATGATGATATTACTGCGCCGGGGTCGAAGTGCTGTAAAGTGCTCTTCCGCTAAATGCTAACATAGTGGCACGCTAACATTAGCTCTTGGCTAAATGCTAACATAGTTGCAAGCTAACATTAGCTCTTGGCTAAATGCTTACATAGTGGCGCCACACGCTAGAGAGATTAAGTGCATGCACTGAGACAAGAGAGATATGCATCAGCTCATCTAAGTTGAAGGAAGAACATAGTGAAATGTGGAAAAATAGTGGCGTTTTCCTTTAAGCCTAAACTAAAATGTATGTCTGTGCTGTTTCAGCTGAAATATACTGAAAATACTTTAACTGACTGATCTTTAAATATACCAGTGCCTTTGCTTTGTTTCAAGATGCACCCTAGTAAAAAACAAAAAAATTCTAAGCATTTTTATTAGATTACTTAAGAGTCCTAATTGAACTATTGCCTAATCCTGGTTTAGTCCAAGCCCTGTCTATGAAACAAGGCCTTTAAGGTAACAATGCTAAAAGCTATTAAAACATCAATAACTAAGTTAACATTAATAGCCTTGGAGTTATCATATTCACCTCATGACATATTGTTTCAATATGATTTTAAACAGAACCCATGTGTTATTATACTGATTATATATATATATATATATATATATATATATATATACACACTGAGTAAATCTGTAAATTGTTAAAGTTTTTCTAATCATTGCTTTTTTTGATATGATCAATGTAACAGGAAGTTTGTTTCACAACATCGAATTCAAGCTATTTAACTTTCTGAGCAAATTTAAGCCGTCTACGAAATACAAATAAAATAGCTTCCTCTTTGAGAAACTGGTAGAGCAACATTGCACTCTCAATTATGCTGTTGCCATGAATAAGACTGGAAGACTGGTGTGTTTTGCTTACATATTTCTCTTTTTTTTACCCTTTTGTATACCAAGGGTGTATCTTTTTACCAAGAACAGTTTTTAAAATGCTACAGAAATCTTGAAATGCCAACAAAACATATAGCTTATTTTGCAGTCTGAAAAAACAAACAAACATATCAGCACAAACAAACTTACATTTAACCCACCATATCAATCACCTGCGTAAATATGATGTAAATTGCAAAATTTAACACCCACAATTCTTCACTATGAAGTTCATAGTTCAAAGTCATAAATTACCATATTGTCAGATTTACTTAATGAGCATTTCTGAATGAAAAACTAATCAATGAGAAAACAAACACATATGCCACATATCATCAATATATCAAGTTAATATGAAAAGTTTTTATAAAATAAAATATAAAAAAAGTTATGACAGTTATTTTACTTTCAAATAAATGTTTTTAAATTTCTACTCTTCAAAAAAATTATTATTATATTATTATAAATTCAATTTAATAAAATATATTGAAAAAGTAAACATTTCTTTTAAACGGTAATAATATTTCACACTGTTATCCTTTGTATTGTGTTTTTGATCAAATAAATGCAACCTGTGTGAGCGTAAGAGACTTTCATTCCCTAGCGTTTGAACTGTAGTGTGTGTGTGTATATATATTTATATAGTTCATAAGAAGTCTTTTGTGTTCTAGAGAAAAGTCAGACGGGTTTGAAGGTGGGTAAAGATGACAACAGGACTTTTTGTTTAAAGAAAAAGATTTGTATACATTGCGTGTAAAGGCTTTATACATGTGAATGGCATATTTCTGCCACAGCCTTTCAGACAAACACTATAATCAGGTAAAAGGTAAAAGATACTTTTCTTGGAAGTTACTGACCTGCAGAAAAACTGTGGAGTCTTTCTGGTAGATCTTGACCAGTTGTAGGTTAGAGATGGTGTCGATGATGCCCATGGCAAGACCGGATACCGCCAAGGCGAAGGCCAACAAGAGCAACTTATGGCAGAGTGGGATGACGGCAAAAACCACAGAGATGGTGAGGCTGGACACAGCCAGCGCTGACAAAGAATTGACAAGCCTAAAAGAAACAAATGAAAAAAAGCAAACATTAAAATAATAGTAGTAATCAGATTTTTGATAGCTAGTTCAGAATACAGTGCATTCTCTAGGGGTATAACTTTTTTTAACAGTAGAAAAAAAGTGTCTGAGAATATTTAGTAGTATATAAATAAAAAAAAATTTAACAGATCTCACTTGAAACAGCCTCAGGTGAGTCTTTTGAAATAAAGTTGTTCTCTGTGGAGTCTGTGATGCTGCCTAAGGCAGGATTTTATTTCCAGATGTCTCTGACTTTATTTTTACCTTGGCCCATTTCATTTCTGTTCATGTGACTTAGCAGACGCTGCTGCAACTGATAACAGGTGATTCCAGTGGATACGTGACACTTGCATGCTTTATACCAGTCTTCAACCAGTCACGTGTAATTGGAAATGTCCCACTTAAGTTTGTCGTGTTTAAGTGCTTTATTGTCAGAAAGAAAAGAAATCACTAGGAAACTTTTATTTTGTAATTCTGATATCATTAAAAAAGGTTAATGCGACTCTTTATCTCACAATTGTGACATTTAGGTCTCTGAATTGAGCGATACAAACTCGCAATTCTGACGTGTTTCTTGCAATTGTGAGATATAAGACAGAAAATCATAATTTATATCTCTGAATTTTAACTATATTAATAACAATTGTAAAAGTTTGTACCATGCAGTTCTGAGAAAAAAGAAAAGAAAAGTCAGAATTGTGAGATAAAAAGCCACAATAACCTTTTTACATTTTTTATTCAATGGCAGAAACGGGGTTAGGCAGCAGTAAGCTGCATGCCACAAACTGTCAAATCAAAGGAGCAGAACAGACAGAGGTAAACACAGAGAAGGTTATGTGAGTAAATATAGTCAGGACTGAGATAAAGATCTTTTACAAGAGAGCCATACCCATATCCACAGAGATAAACAGAGAAATGTGATCATCTGTAATAAGGAAAACAAAAAGAAAGGGACTAGTGTAACACAGAGAGCACAAGTTTCCAAATAAAAGAGGGTAAAACATGACTAAAGCTATTTTTTCAGTCAATAATTCCATGATATGGTCATAATATCTGTGGAATGACCAACAAAACAAACGGTTAACTAATATAATCAGTGATTATCGATTTGTTTATAACCATAAAAATCACTCAGCTCTTCCTTGAATGTTACTTTTAAAGGAGTTGCCTAACCTTTTCGGAGCCACTTACAAAAAAAAGTTCTTTATTATATCTTTATCTGTCGGGCAGAACAGCAGGAGGGCAGTGTATGTTTTTATGGCTCACATCCCATATAACAGAGACGGCGCGACTTTAATGAGCACATGGATTTCCATAGAGGCCATGGATGGGTTAGAAACCAATCATTCTTAAAGAAATCAAATAATCAGTTATCAGGATGCATTTGAACAATACATTCTCACTCCCAACTCGTCCCAACCATTCTGCATCGCTTTTTGACGATCAAGGTACCCCTTTGTAGACACTTTTCGACGCGAAGGGTCCTCAGTTGTTGTGTTTAATGTTAAGGTTTGCGTGCATATATACATTTATTATATAATTTTTTACTTTTATTGGAGCACCAAACCAAACCCAACCCCTACCTTAAACCTACCAACCTCTACACAATAGAA
This sequence comes from Enteromius treurensis, assembly GCA_032275025.1. NCBI lineage: Eukaryota > Metazoa > Chordata > Actinopteri > Cypriniformes > Cyprinidae > Enteromius > Enteromius treurensis. The sequence goes on from JAUCMU010000013.1 coordinate 5,451,535, forward strand.
ACACACACACAGGCAAATGCATTTACTGTACAGGTCTGTCCTTCCTGCCGAACTTAGTTTGCAAGTGTGTGATGACTGGGGTTTTAAAATTTGTTCAGATTTGAAAAGACGGGTAGTGTATTTCATCCTTTACTCTTTCTTATAACGTTTAAGCACAACTGTATAAGAAAAAATGGAGAAAGTAAGACATACATTTATTTTCGAAACAAACAGGTTACCAACAGTTAACACCATACAGTACTACAGACAGTTGATTGTAACCAGGTACTGCTTCAAAATGCCAAAAGAAGAAACAAAAGAGACAAAAAATAGAGAATAGGCAATTTAAACTCAAACAGGCTGTTCATAAGCTGATCAAAAGTTTAAGACTACAGCCTTAAAAAGTTCAAATATGCACCAAAATACGGCTTTCATGTCACTGCAATCAGAAAACCATGACAGTGTGACTGCATGAATAACAAAGTCTATCTGTCTTTGGAGCATGGCAGGATTGTTGAGTCGCACAAGCAAGTTCCTGAGAGTTACGGGACTCAGGAGAGAAAATATAAAGTCAAGTGGCATGACAAGGAGATTCCACTCCTGATGTTTTCTACACGACACAGTGGAGGAGGCTCCATCATGACCTGGGGTGCTTCATCCTTCAGTGGGATCATGGATCTTCAGGTTGTACTGCTGGTTACAAAGCAACCGCCTGATGTGGGACCTCCTCCAGGAGAATAACGTTGCTCTTCTGGACCATTCTGCGTCTCACCCTGATATGTTTTTTGGGTTCTACCACTTCAGAATTTTGTCTCGTAACTCTCAGGATCTTTTAAGAAATGTAAAATGACTCTGTTACTGCGTCCAGCCTCGGCAGTGATGGCATGTTGCGAGAGCACTTGCTTGTCCGGCTCAACAATCCTGACACGTTCAAAGACAGAAAGACCTTTGGCCTTTGCCATCAGGAGGTCATGACAGTGTCACCGTCTGAAGAACAATGACATAAAAGCAACATTTTTGTGCAGATTTAAAGGCTACGGTCTTAAACTTTTTATCTGCTGATGAACAGCCTGTTTAAGTTTAAATGCAGTTTTCAATAACATTTTGAAACAAGTACATACAACCTGGTTTCAACCCACCTGTTTGAAATGCAAATACCTATAATGTTTCCCCTTGTCTGAAGACTTTGTATAGGAGTGTAGATAGATAATCTTCGAAAGACATCTTTTTTCAGTTCCTTATTGCTTTAAGGAAGTAGGCTAAGTAAGTGTTTTTTTTTAATACTGTAAAACCACAACTGTAAATAAAACATTATTCAACAGGCCTATTAACCCTTTTTATTCAGCATACTGTATATATTTAAGATTATAGTGCATTTCGTCAGAAATTATTTATTTATGATTTTAAATTATTTATAAATCTTTTTAGAAGTACCGATACCATATTACATTAATATAAGAGTTGCATATGTAGCATATTCATCAAGGTCAGGGATAAACTGGGATATTTTAAACTTTCAACATGCATCTAGTTGCAAGAGATCTCTCCTAAACACTTACGTTTTACTGAAGAATCCGCCAATGGTGCTTCCAATAAAGAGGAAAAACTGTTGGGAGAAGAAGACCAGAGTGATCTCCTGTAGCGTGGACTGAGTCTGACATCTCAGGTCCAGGATGGTCGGACCCAGAAAAGCGACACATAGTCCAAAACTAAAGAATACACTCCAATATGTGAGAGTATGCTGCCAGTTACTGCGGAATAATGCGCAGATCCGTTCATTAAGCAGTTGCTTCATGCTGGAGAAAGTTTCTGAGGTGTTTCTTGAAGCATTTACGCTGTGGAGTTCATCACTGGCGTGGGAGGAGGAGATTTGCCTAAAGTGATAGTCGCGTGTTTAGAGCCATCAGAGCGATACCTGTCCGATTCGCGAGTGAGTTGTTCATTCGAATCGGTTCTTTTGAATGAATCAATCTGACCTGCCCCGTTTGTGGAGAAGCGCTGGTAAACATATCTTTTAGTCATGTTTTGCATGATGTATGTTGCTGATGTTTTATGTGTGTGAAAACTCAAAGAAACTTATTTTAGGAAGTTATAATCTTGTACAGCTTCCCTTTAGACACACACATTTAAAAAAAAACGAAACGTTAGCAACGTAAAACATATATAGGCCTACAGTTATATCGCAAATATACCAACATTTGACGACGAGCATTTAACTTAGGCTAGTATTTCATTTCAATAAATGTTAAACGCCACGTACACAGTGACTTTGGATGAACAAACGAATTCATTTAATTAGCTAAAATCATTTAACAGACAAACCTCAAAACGCAACGAAAGGGGAAAAAAACTATTATAGGTTTTCAGCAAGTTTAAGTTTATCAAACGGTCCTGGCTAAAAATAACATAATCGAGTCATGACTCAAACGAACCGGTTCAATAAATTTGAAATGATTCATTAAAAAGATTCAAACCAATCCGTGCAACAGGTGTGTTTCGCAATAGTTTGGTCGTCATCAGAGTCAACATACACGTGAGGGTAAGAAATCACGCATTGCTGCTTGGGCCGTCACAGATATTTGGACTGTTTTGTTCTGTCACAGACATTTTCATCTTAACCGCACCGAGTTGATCTGACAGGTCCGACGAGTTAAGTTAGTCATTTGTTGCAGCTATGCAGTGCAAACACCAATTTGCACACCTCTTGCTATCCAATATGTCCAAATCCAATTTCAAGTTTACTTTATAAAGTGACAAGACAGTAAAACTATTGTTTGAGACGCGGGTAGTCACATTTCCAAGGTTCAACACAACGTCATCAGTTTATTATTGAATTATTTTTGGCATTTTCGCAGTCACATTACATTCAGCTTCAGAATATCATAATATAATAGACAAATCACACAAAATATTTAATATCACGTTCCATACAAAAATCTAAATCTTTTATAAAACATTTAGACATCATCTAAGTTCATTTAATACCATAGTTATTTTTATTTTTTTCTGGCAAAAGTTCACTGAGAATAAAGAAAACACTTGTCAAAATACATATATATATTTTATATATTAATTATTTTCAATAGAGTATTTAAAATATTTTCATTTACCACAAAACACATAAATTAGTGCCGCTGCTGCAGTAACGTTAAACTAAATCCTTTTGAGTTAATAAATTTGATAGAATTTCCTCTGTGTTACTTATTCTCAATATTTCTGTTCCCTGTTGGCCTTTAAATGACTTACAGTAAGCTTTTCATCTCTGTCCACTGTAAAACTAGCTTGTGCTCAGTGCCATTTACAATAAAGAGTCCTAGTGCTTTCATTTTTAAAGTACAAGATACAGTAGGAGAAAGGGGAAAACATTAAGTCCAAGACACTTGCATGCCATGTGCAAATACAGAGTAGCAATTAGCTTAAATGGCAAAACGAATATCTGCATGTGCAATTACTTGAAAGGACCGAGATCCTTGAGGAGGTTGAAGTAGATGGTTTTTCGCAAGGCGTAAAAAATTGGACCCCATCATCTCTTAAGACGGTCTGCAAAAGGCACCTTTTGAAGATTTCATAAATTAGTAACTAGGAAAAGATGCTGTAAGCGAGTACAGCTTCCTCTCGAGCCAGATACGCTCTTTGCCTTTTTCTAAGATCACTTACAGCACCTTTAGTAGTTGAACTTAAATGATATCATGACAGGATTCAAGTAGTTCTCTATTCAATGGCTCAAATATTTATATGACAATTGACAATTTTAACGTGCCAACTCCTCTCTGTATTGTAGTATTGAATGTTGAAATTAATCGCAATAGCAGCTTATGCAATGACTAATCAAACACCCATGGCAAAACAAGTCAAACCTCAAACAGAAATAAAGGAAATTTCACTCGGCGGGAAAATTAGGACATGAAGCTACACGCACAATTAAAAATACTATGAAAATACTACTAGATTCTAGGCTGAGAAGAGGCTGAACTCAAGTTTAAATGTCTTTCCATTTAAAGCATTGAGCTTTAGGATCAGTGTGGTTTTTAGGTTTGCAATAGACTGCAGGAGAGAACTTGTAACCAGCTAATGGTACGACTGAGAATGATTCAATTCTATTCAGTCCATTTTCTAATACATTGGTGCGTGTGGATGGATGCATGCATGTTTTGGATGGAGATACGAAGCTGTTTGCTTCATAATGGTTTTGTTCTGGCCATCTCTTCATGCACACCGCTTTGATTCCTGTCCTCAGAATATGCTTTGTCTGCGGTTTTTGCCCCGACCTGGATTTGGAGACAATGAGCCACTGTTAGACGCTGTTAGCTGCAGGAGTGTGCAGGTGAGTATTTTATAGCCTTACAGGTTTATGGATGGGATTATTTAGCATGACTAAACATGATCAAGTTGTGCTCTGCAAATAGAGGTGAGCGATGTCATAGCAATGGAATTGAATACCCGGCGGCTGAAAAACTGAGCTCTTGTGTCCCGGATCCTTCTGTAGCTGGATCTCCCTCAGTGAAAACACAGACGAGGCTAGAGAGGATAGAAAACAATGGCTGATGATCAAAGCAAATGTATTTTCCTGTTTGCTGTTTCGTCAAGGTGAAAGACAGATTATAAGGCTCGTGTTGTGGTGATGTTTTATGAGCAGACTCTAGTATTGGGATAAACTCACTGTCAGCTATGGAGTGGATGTTCTCGCCCAGAGTCAGGAAGTAAGAGTGTTTCAGAGACGATTCGGCCGAAATCCTGCGCCTGGTGTCGTACTGGACAGAAACAAAAAATGAGGGGAAAACAGATAATTGATGCAGTTTTATTAGATTGTTTTTTTCTGGTCTATTTATATATATATAACTAAATATGATGAAATGGAGCAAAATAAATTACAAAAATATAAATAATTATAAGTAATTTATCAGTTTTGGTCCTTGAATCTGATTGGTTAAGAGGAGTGTGATACTGACTCCATGTTTTTTATAAAGACACACCATTATTGTTGTGTTTTTGTGTATAAATGCAAATGCATCACTTTCTAAACTAACCACTTTTTAAGATTTGCACGTGTATTTCTCTGATCCTGTATTGAAATATTATTTTTTCTGCAACTATAGAAGTAGATAGAATAGAAAAACAAATCTAGTGCCGTAAGAGAATAAAATCGGAATTGATAGAGGGTCAAGAGTGTGTGTTTGTATGTATTTTTTTATTAAAAAGAAGACTGATAGATAAAATAGAAATAGAATTGATAGTGTTAGAGGGTCAAATAAAGATTAAAGGGGTGTGCTTCAGGTGCTCAGATTGAGTTGGTATATATAATATGATAATAAAAATAAAATTGACCATATGTTAAGGTATGTATGTATGTATGTATAAATAAATAAATATTAAATTAAATTAAATTTCAGAATATTTTTTTTAAATATTAACAATTAAGTATTTTTGTTTTCTTAGAAAAGAAAGATTACATGTTTATTAGTCAGCTTAAGTTTGAATTACATATTTATTTTCTTTATCGATTTTTATAAGTACAGTAGACACAAATTGCACTAAAGGGAACTTGCTTCAGATGAGCTTGAATGCTTGTGAAGTGTGCGCATGCGCAACGCTTCTTTCACTGCATTGCGCCCTAGAGCCCAAGTTACAATAGCCGCCTGTGATCTTCCCCGTCGTGTGTGCTCTTCACTAATGACTCGATTTGAGCACAGCTCCCCTGACTTGTTGATGCCTGAGCTATAAAATAGTTTTAAATAATGAAGCACCCATCACCCTGCTGTCATCTCACACAAAGTTATAAAATTGTCTCCGGCGAAGTTTGGCGTTGTTTCAAGCGGGAAGAGCGTTCAGAGCGCATTGTGTGAGGCTGACGGCGCGATCAGTCAGCGGGGTTTGATGAGAAACAGGTGCACGGTTCGGACTCATTAAGGCCGCTGTCACCATTAACGAATCGCGCGCTCCGCGGTCTTTCATCATAATGACAGGTCAGCGCGCACTCAAGCTGCGCGCGCCATCAGAACGCGCAGAGAGAAAGAGTTCACGTTTCTACACAAATACCGCATTCTACCGAAATACAAACGCACATAATCATAGCCCTCCCATCGACTTGTTCAATTAAATAAATCGTAACTATTACAGGCTTACCACTACCTCTTGTTTATGCTTTTTACCATCAGGGTAAAGGTTTACAGGTAAAGATTTTATTTAGGACATTGGCACGTTTATAAACATTTTTAAATACATTTACCCAACTGTCATACTGAAGGACAAGTGTATTGACTTTAAAATGTTGTAAATTAAGCTAGAATTGGATGGTTTTAGTTGGTTTAAGCTGGCTTTCCAGTTTCTAAAACCAGCAAAAATAAAACAAAGACTCCAGCAAACCCACTTAATGAATGGGGGGGAAAAAAAGATAATGTAGACGCGTTTACAATACAATATATACACTGTTATAATAAAAAAAAAATGTGTCCACAATGGTTGCCAGAATAATTTTTGTATAGAATATAGAAAAAAAATATGTTAAAGTATAAAACTTTAATTTACAAACAAGAAAATTTGAATGTAACCCCGTAAATTTAACAATGAACACTGCCATTAAAAACTGTTTTGTACCTTTGGCATACTGATAACCGCAAAAGAGAAGGCAAAACGGAGAGACAAAACTCATTACAAGTAGCTTCTCTACAATCAAAAGTAGATACTAATATATAGAAGGTGCAGACACAAAACACCCTCATTAATACACCACACTTAAATAAACATTCATTAAACTACAGCAGATGTAACATAAAGCCCAAATGTACATAAAAAAGTATTAAAAAAATTAAATACTTTCAAATGTCTTACGCAGGGAACTCTGGGAATAACAATTTCGGGTTTTGGACTGTAATTAATTTATATTTGTACTATTTAGTTCGAAAAGCTGTACAATTAACAGCATTATACTGTAAAATTACATTAAATGTCTGGTTAGATGTTTTACAGTTTTTCTCTGTAGTACAAGAGCTTACTGTTGACCTAATAACAGTTTTGTTTAGATTTTACAGTTAAAATTACACTTACTGTTTTTTACAGTGTAAGCTAGCTCACAATTTACATACATTACCGTATGCTATATATAGTGTAGACTGCAGCCAGAGTGCTGTGATCAGCATTGAGTCTTTAGCCTGTGGCACCCCTCTTTGTTTAGTCATTCCCCCAACATAATCTTGAACATTCCTCTGAAAGGTCCTTACTCTTTCTTGTACCTGAGTGAAGCGTGGAGGTGTCAGCCTGCGTTTGTTTACCTGTGTTTTGATAACGCTATAATGCGCTGTGCCTGACACCCCTGCCTGTATCAAACTAATTGGACCTGGAGGAGAGCAGGCAGAGAGGGGAAGTTGACACCATAATTAGCTTCTGAGCTCACTCCGTCTCGGCAGCGAAACTCTTAACAAGGGCATTTTTTCACCCGGGGATTTGTGGGAGCTGAAGACAGTTGCAGTTCCATGGCATTAAACAGCACCTCGCTGGCCTCTGAGTCTGTGCTGAGCTTGTTAGAAATCACACATGAATGTCTGTTCTAATGCTTGACAAGTAATGTTTTGTTTTTGTTTTTTGTTTTTTTTGTGATCGATTATAATTAAACAGTAGAGATGATTTTTAGTTCTTATTTTTAAGCTGCTATTTTATTGCTTTTTTTATTTTTATTTTTGAGATTGCTATGATATTATTATTATTTTATTGTCATCTTTTTTTGGCCTGATGAATTATGATTTCTTAGTTTTGCTACTTTTTATATATATATATATATATATATATATGTATGTGTGTGTATTTAAATTTGAGACTATTATGATTTATTTATTTATTTTTCATTATTATTTTATTTGATTAACAGTTGATCTTAATTTATCTAATGTGCAATAATCATTTCTGATTTTTTTACAGAATGATCCATAATAATTAAACTATTAGAAGACTAGGGGCTTGTGTTGGTAAAACAAATTAGAACAATAATTTGTAAACATTCTGATTGCAAAACATCTTTGCATAAATATATTAGCTTATTCAGTCATTTTAGTTAGATTTTTTTGAATTTTTTTAAATAATTATTTTATTTTTGACTTTTGACATGATGCATAATGTTTAGAGTAAAACGGGTAAAAAAATAACAGTGTTATGAGTAATGAGTATTTGTGACCAATATTAATTCTTATTGCAAAACAATTTTTTGTTGTTGTTGTTGTTTAGTATTTGTTTAGTATCACAGTAATAAATAGTATTATTGTTATTATAAGTATTGTTATTGATGATAGTAATATGTATAATATTACAAAAAATGCTGCCGATATGTTTTTCTCAACTGAGAATGAGCGGCTTTTACATAAATAATAGCGTGTTGTAGTGACGTGCTGGAGATATTTATCACTATGACCTGATATTAACCAATAGAAACTTGTGAATATGAGTATTATCGGTTTATTTATCTTATATTTTGCAGATGTCAACAGAATTGCATGCATAGTTGCATGGCTGTATTTACAGGAGCATACCTGAGTTTATGGTTATCATCTGTTAAAATCATATTCTTTCTAACAATAAACGGACACATTATCAGATGTATAGAACGTGACTTGCTTACATTTTTCTATTAAAATAGGCAGTCAATTTCCTATTTTATCCACGCTGTGATACCAGAAATATTGTCTTCCTGCAATTGAGCCATATGTTGTCCTCCGATGACCTTCTTCATCAGCAGGGCGTTTCTAAACACAGTACCTCTGCTGGCTAGGTGTGTGTGTGTATGTTTGGACTATTCTCAGTACAGCCCTGCAGGGCTGTTGTTTCTGACATCTGATATAGTCTGGCAAATCCTCATATTCCGTAAATCTATATCTGATATATTAATGGCTCCTCATCAACATTCCAAGAAGGAAAAATAAATATTGACAGAACAGTGCACCTCAGAAAATATGTTTCTATGTTTCAATAAGAATGTTGCAAGTACATAAATAAAAGATTGATGCTTGCTTATTATTTTATATACACAGTATATATACTGTGTATCTTGTCAATATTGCAATTAATGCCATTAAATGGTTTATGTTTTAACAACAACAACAAAAATGTTTTGCACAATGCAGGATTTGTAATTATTAACAGCTGCAAAATACTCCCACTTCTGGTGCATTGGCTGAGACTTCAAATTTCTGTTTACATACTTCCATAAAACATATTTCTAGCTCAAATCTGAATAATCTAATTTTTTTATTTCAGATTAATTCACTTACCAGCAATAGAGCAGTAAGCAGATCTATTCCCTCTGTGTCAAGCCTTTAAAAAAAGAAAAAAGCTTGTATGTTAGAATATTCACCATCTATAATTCATAGCATGCAAAGTCTCCAAAACATAGCAGTCTGTTGTTATTTATACATACAGGTGTGTTTTTGTTTGTACATTTTATTTTAAGAAGCCGAAAGCTAGTCCTGTTGCCTGCAAGCCTGCAAGTTTGTGGTGTTTCTGTGTTACCTGGGCACATGATTAATGAGCGCTTGTGCTCTGTACTGAGGAAACAGGTAGGATTTGAATTCCTCATTAGCTGTGATTCCGGGCCAGGTCTCCTCAGTTGGGGTGCCTGGTTATGAAAAGAAGAGAAAGTATTTTAGTATGTGTCCAACAGTGAGATAATTAGACCTCCATTCAGCCTCAGACAGGGCATCCACGACCACCCACAGCCCGTTTGCTGACCGCATATTGCATAAAACATAGCAGATGTTTTGTTGATCTGGCAAGCTCTGATCCGGTTGGCTGGCTTTGCACAGCTTCTGAATCAAATTGCACAGGTTTTCATGTTTACAGCTGGTTTCTGGAACGAGCGCTTTGGAGGAGCATGTGATTACTCATTCTAAGAGTGTGCCAGTAAGTCGCTTGGTTGTAAGTGAAGTTGAAACTAGTAGTTTTGTATAAAAACTAGTTTTTGTGTGTCATTTATATCAAGGCAAATGTTCAGCATTGCGTGCATTCATAAGTATTTTTCAGTTTATATGTCAGTGAAAAATATTTACCATTACAAGGAATTATTATTACAAAAGACACATACCATTGATTAAAAGTGACATTTATATTGTTGCTTTTCATTTCAAATCATAAAATGATAATGATTTCTATAGGATCATGTGACGCTGAGGATTGGAGTATTATATATTTATGTAGAAACAATTGCTTAAAATTGAAAACACTTACACTGAAAAAAAGTTACTAATTTAAAGGGGTCAAATGATGCTATTTTAATATGATGTAAAAACACATTATTTTTCTGTATATTATTGTACTTCCTCTATGCCCCACCTCTCTTAAATGTTGTTTTCTACAAAACTCCTCCTTCTGACGAGCACAGTCTGCTCTGATTGGCCAGCTGACAAAGTGCACCATCTCACAAGCATGTGTCAGAAATGGTAATGCCCCTTTATAATTGTGAGTTTAGCTTTATAATGATAGTTAATAGTGTTCTTAGTTTTACCATCTGTTCAAGCCCGAAAGGGGAACAGAGTCACGTGACCGACACAGGGATGATGCTAGTATGTATTCGCAGACCACAAGCCACAATTAAGAAAGCCCACTCCACTGGGATGTGACCCTGTTTCTCTCTCTCTCACACACACACACACACACACACACATTCAGTTCCGGATTGTCAGAGCAAAGTCGGAATTTTGTTTTTAGAAACTGTCAGCCCTGTACTCTCCTAGGTTCATAAAACTGTCATCCATAAAATGCATTTAATAAATTCAAACATCTGTGTTGTTGTGCTGTTCTGAGTAAGTAATCTTAATGATTCCTAACTATACCTACACTTGAAAAAAAATGCTTTTGCACAGAAACACACAGCTGCATTTACACTGTACTGTACTTTGTGCAGACATTTGGGCCGCATTACTCCGATATTACCACATTGTGATGTAGACATGTGGGGATATGTTTTCATGAGGTGTTTTAGCCCGGTCTGGATCAGCCTTGTCTTTTAGATAGAATAAGTCTTTTTTTTGTGGGAGAACTTTGTAACTTGTGATTTAACCCCCTGAGGTCCGCAAACGCATACATGCGTTTTTGTGGTGTCTTCTCCAGATGGCGCCAATAAGCACTTAAATTACACACTGAGTTTTGGTCGTACAGATAAGAGCATCTTAATCGCATCACATGAGCCCTTTAAATCTGCAAATGTAACCAGATTTTCACATTTGCCATGAGAGAACCAATTTATTTATTTATTTTTTAAATCGTTTTTTTTTCTTCTATTCTCTTTGTAAGAAAATTGTATAGTCTAAAGAACATTTTTCCACTTCAGAGAACCTTTTGTGGAACGGAAAGATTTCAGAATGGTTAAAAGTTCCTCATGGAACCACTAATGGCAATAAAGAACCTTCATAATTGATACATAACAGTTAAAATGACACAAAATGTCACGTACCCATGAGGCGAAATATCAGGTGTAGTTCCTCTTTGACAGTCGATCCAGGAAACATGGGACGGCCTGTCGCCATTTCGTACAGGATACAACCCACGCCCCTATAGTCATACAGAGACATCCATCATTTTACTGCCGTGTTATGATCATAAAATCTCTTTAATTGCAGTGCTGTTATTCTATATGTCAAAGCTTTTAAATGAAGCCAGAAGACATCATTTGAATATATCAGATCAGGACTGTCACAGATGTTTTAGATACGGCGTCTCTGAGAATATTCTCCTATCACAGATTGACGTCTGCTTGACTGGAGGGTAGTTTGGGGAAAGCTGCGAGGTGGAGATATGGGAAAGACACATGTGGCTGCTGTCACGCTCGGATTGATTAGCCCACTGGACTAATCCTGAGGATTAAACACAACGGCATTTTTATCGAACAGGACGGCTTAGCTTTAAAAAAGCATTTATGTCCGAGTCCGTGTCAGCTATCCAAGGTTGCCCGAGGAGTGCGTGTCAGGGTGCGCGCGTGACGTTAAAAGGTTGTGTCAGGAAAGACAGAATTCAATTTTCTAACTTAATGTTTCTTCTGGAGGACTGAGCAACAGTCAAGAGCTCTTTGGCATGATCAAAAGGCAGTTTGATGTATTATTTCATAAGGTTCATAAATGGGATTTTTTTTTCTAAAAACAAAAGGTTATGTGAACCTATTCATTTTGTTATTTTGACATGAGATGTTGAATAAATTAAAGGATCGAATTGTGTTTGAGTGCACTGCTGAGGAAGCAGAAAAGTTCCAGTGATGGCAATCATTGCAAAAACACCTTATAATAAATAAAACTACCAACATTTTCGAGAGTACAACGTATGTGTACGCTTTCACAACCACAGATTATATACACGCGCATTCTTTCTCCAGGATGTAAATGATGCTGATTATGTCAAATGCATTAAAGCATGCGTATATGCGGAGTTGTCTCAAAAATGGCAGAAGAAAAAAATCTCCAAGTGAGCCACTGATGTCACATGAAATTTTACCAATGTTTTTACTACGTTTGTGGATCTGGGATCATTTCAGTTGTATTGCTGTCTATGGAGGGACAGATTTCTCTCCGGTTTCATCCAAAATATCTTAATTTGTGTTATGAAGGTCTTACGGGTTTGGAACGACACAAAGGTGAGTAATTAATAACTGGATTTTCATTTTGGGGCGAACTAACCCTTTAAAAATGTCTAGTTTACATTTGCCTAATTTAAAAAGGAATATGTTTTACAAATTTCAACAAGTTTTTACATTTGCTGAAGTAAAGATGAGTGGTGCTTTGTTTGCAAATCTAATTTCAGTGGTTATATTTATTTATTTAAATGGTTACGTCAGCTAGTTAAATAGCTTTGTTTGCACATGTAACTAATGTTTGATTTATGTATAAACTGATTATTTAAATTTATATTTTTATAAGTTTTACAAGTTGTTCTGTGGTTGCTATGATGTTGTTTACTGTTAAGTCAAAGGAAACTGGTCTCCAGTTTATATCATGATTATAATTTTAGATTATGGATTATTTTTGCCTTTTTATAGACTAAACATTGTGTATTAGCAGTAGTTTTGCTTTAAGCTTAACAACACATTGTATCTGATGCCATACAGTACCTCTATTATATACAGTGTTTTCTAGCAGTGTTTTTTGGGAGAAACATCTTACCACATGTCTATCGGTGTCGAGTATTCTGTAGAACCCAGCAGGACATCAGGAGGTCGATACCACAAGGTCACAACCTCATTCGAATAGGTTTTTGTTGGGACCGATTTTGCTCTGGCCAAACCTTAACAATTAAGATAAGACGAGATAGTTAAGGCGATGAACAAACGTTGCTGGGTAACCCGGAATCCGAGCCAAGAGTCACATGGGAGGCCGCTGCTGGGTAATGTGCTAAAACAAGTCAGATATTCTTTGTACAGCGCACCCAAGTAAACGCATCAGTGAAAATTCAAGCCTTGTAAGAAAGTCTCACCAAAGTCTGCCAGTTTGAGTTCTCCTTTGTCGTTAATGAGCAGATTCTGAGGCTTCAGGTCCCGGTGGAGAATCTTCCTCTTATGGCAATATGATAAACCACGAAGAAGCTGAAACATAAATATCTACAAGGACATAGAGGCAAATGTTAGCATTTCTAAACTTAAAGTACCAGCTGTAGCCAGCTGCCTTCTAATTTTGATGTATCCACTGCAAATATTATTTTAGTATAATTGTGAAGCTATTATTTTTAATATTAATATTACTAATACTGTTTTACAGTCGAAATACCTCCGATTTTATTAAATTTATTTTTATTTTGTAATATTTTAGATTTATGTTTAATTTTAGTTATTTATGTTGATGTGTGTGTTGTGTTTTTAATAGCTTTTATTATTTTCTATGTAGTTATTTTAGTAGTTTATCTATAATTAAACAATGTTTTTTTTTTTGTTGTCTATATATTTTATTAAAATATAAAATTTCTAAAACATAAAAATATAAGTCTATTTTATAAAGGGATAATGAAATGAAAATTGTTGTCATTTACACTTTGAAGCGCAATCCCAGAATGCATTGTGCATTATTCTGAAATATTTAAAAATGTATAAAATCAGCTATATTTTTTTAAATCAATAATAACAAGTATCAATTAAATTTAGTTTAATTAATCCCCATATTTTATTTTATTTTATTCCTGACACCATGTTTTATCCGGTGCAACATGATAAAGTGACATGCAAAAAGGTATTAGCTGTCGAATTAAAAAAGTTGATTACTGCTGTTAGTGTAATTTTTATTAATTTGTAAATTTTTCAGCCTAAATTCCCCCTTATCACAAAGCATATGGGCTATTTCCAAATCATTAGATCCAGTTAATCATTGTTTGAAATGTCAGTTAGAGATCTATACATAATTTCTACTTAATTTTCCCTTAATAAATGGACTTATTAGTCATTTAAACAAACTAATTAGTCAATTACGGGTACCCAATGCTTTAATTTCCCTACAAGTAAGAAAATCACAAATGAGCCCCGCCCAGTGAAATCTGATTGGTCCAAAATCCTGCTCTTCGTAACAGCATATCTTCTGATTGGCTGTGATGTTGTCGAGCAGCTTTGTACTCTGAATTGATTAACTAATTGCTTTTCGTTGGAAACTCAGCAACATGTTAACGTCACATTCTATCAGAATCAACTATCATGTAGGATGCTGCCTATGTAGACAGCTCTGTTGGCTTTTAATTGGTAAGCTTGTTGATGTTTTTTCACTCTTACCTTCACATTGTACATGCTCATTAGGCTTCCACAGTTGTCGAGGTACTGCTTCAAGTCACTGTCCTGTAAAGACAATAGGTTATGACGTTAAAATGGCATATCAAACAGACTGGTCCTGTCACTTTGAAGAGCAGTATACGTCAAATACCACCCCACCCAAAATCACAAAGCACCGCGCGATCAACTGAAACCCACAGGCTCCAACTGTTTTCAAAGCATTCTAAGAAAAGCTGTGAGACGTGGCTTACCAGATATTCAAAGACAAGGGTGAGACATCGGTCCGTGTGGATGATGTCATGCAGCGTTACGATGTTGGCATGTTTCAAGTTCTTCAGGAGCGACACTGGTGCAACACAACAATGACATGATGACAATGAGCACCTGTAATAATAAACTCCAGCAAGGTTGTGCAACATCCAGAATTTGAAATGAAATTGGCTTTTGAAATTCTAATGCAGTTCTTGAATTTTAATCGAGCCAAAGAGGTTGCAGAATTGTCATTCAAATTAGAAAACTAGGCTGTGTTGTTTTCGAATAATTCATACTGAAGAAGCTAATAATATTACTCATTAAAAATTTTTCTATTTCTGTAATTGATGAATAATAATTAACATGTTTGTTTGTTAATAAAAGGCTCTCATATAATTTTTGACCCTCTAACTCTAGCACTTTCTATTCTCATTTTTTTATTTATGTTTTCTTTTTTTATTAAGGAAACAAAAAAATCCCCCTCTAACCCTCAACTATTTATTTTTCTATCTGCTTGTTGTTTTATTAGTTGCATATTCTTTTATTCATTTTTCTTCTCTGTCTACTTGTTTTCTTTCATCTGAGATATATCTATATCTATGTATGTACTACCAGTCAAAAGTTTGGAAACGGTAAGATTTTTTATATTTATTTGATCAGAAATACAAGTAATATTGTGAAAGCTGTGCAAAGCTGAATTTTTATCAGTCACTACTCCAGTCTAAGGTGTCACATGATCCTTCAGAAATAATTCTAATATGCTGATTTATTATTAGAATGATCAATGTTGGCAAATTTATGATGGCAAATATTTTTTGGGAAAGTAATACTTTTTTTCAGTCAGGATTCTTTGATGAATAAAAATTTGACATCAATATAATAATAATATAATAATATCATTCAAGAATCCTCAAAAAAAGAAATATAGATTTTTTTTTTATTTTACATTGCAAAAACATTTCACAATATTACATTTTTCTGTATTTTTGATCATATAAACGCAGCCTTGATGAACACAAGAAACATCTTTTAAAAATACTAGAAATCTTTTGACTGGTAGTGTATATATTACTGCATTAGGCTATTAAGATTAGCATTGCTTTTTTGTTGATTTTGATTGCTTTTATTGTCCTAATTTGTAAGTCACTTTGCATAAAGCATCCACTAAATGACGATCAAATGATTACCAATATGTGCATACATATTTAAATATTTTGACTAATCAATTACTGCTTATAAAAAAAGCCCTAATAATATTCTAATATGATTTGCTGCTCAAGACACATTCACATTATAATTATTGTGAGAATTTGTGTATTTTTTTCATGCAACTATGTTTTTAATTACTTAACATGATTTATTATTCGTCATTTTAATTAAATTATTACTAATATGGATTTGTTGGAATGCCCTTTTACACCTCATTTTAAGTCTTTTTTTATGCAACAGGAAATAATTGAATGTCCACTTTTACTCAGGTCATCTGTTCCTCAGCCTTTTCTTTTAAAGAAAGGGATCAACTTAATCTTAAATCTGAAACGGGTTGATACTCACAGAGCTGTAAAAGAGCTGAATTTTACCTAACTCTGACCTCTCCTGACATGTTTTGTAATGCTTTTCTTCATAGCGCGAGCTCAGGAGCCACTGGGTGGCAGCCTTGCTTCACAACGGTGTTTCCATTAGCAACCCCGCTCACGTACTCCATCTCGTTTAGATGGAGAGATTCAGGCTGGGTGAGGAAGATGCCTGTGGCTTGCCAGTTTAGAATGTATACTCTTCGTGACAATGTGGGTTTTGAACAACTGGGGAGCTCAAAATCATAGTTGTGTCTGTGAGGGAGGAGGACGCTACCTTCCCGTATGGCTGTGCACGGGGCGCCCTCTTCGTGCTCCAGACGAATCTCTTTCAGGGCCACCAGGTTTTCAGTGAGTTTGCTGCGGCCTTTGAATACCGTTGCGTATGTGCCCTGTTTGACGGACGGGAAGACAAAAATATGTCAATCATCTTGGGAAGAGGAGTGGTGCTGAATAGATCAATGGTTCTTTGATTTCACTTTGGTTGCCCAAAATGATGCATTGCACAAAAGCAAACAGAATTGTCTTGGAAACAAACATTATTATTACTGTACAATGCACAATCAAAGCAATATGACAAATCAAGAGTATGTTAGGTTCTCAAATGTATCTCGATGGACTAACGTTAGTTTAATGGTATGTCACATAACCTGTCTGCATCTGCAAATCTTTGTTTCTAACCAGGGTGTTTAGAAAATCCAAACTTCTCATTAAAACCAGTGATCTATTGTGTATGAAAGTCATTTCATGTTGAGATTATCCGTATGTTGGATAGAGATGAGCATAGCTAGAAAAAAAGTTCAAATTCCAAAAATGAACTCTTGATGCACTTTTATTTTTTTAAATGTAGATAATATGGATGCCCATTATTGTGAGATAAAAAAAAATTGCAATTGTGAGTTTATATTGGGTGATATAAATATGCAATTCTGAGAAAGAAACTCACAATTGCAAGTTATAAAGTCAGACTATATCAATCCTTTTTTCCGCTCAAAATTAGACTTTACAACTCGTAATTTGCTAATGTATATCTCCCAAATCTGAAATGTGACTTAATATCACACGATTGTGTGTTATAAGTCAGAATTTGCGAGATATAAAACGTCAGAGTTCTGACATTTGTTCAATTTGAGAATTGCAATAATTTTTTTCTAGTTTTTATTCAGTGGCGGAACTCTTGGAATAGAATTTTCTTTAACTAGAGGCTTAATAAACAATTAAAGGGTGCTGAACATTTCTTATAATAATGTATTTAACATTTCTGTAGAAATGGTGATAGAACATTCTACAGAACAGCCTTTATTTGAAAATTGTATGTAATAATATGTCTTTACTGCCACTTTTGATCAATTTATTGTGCCCTTGATGAATAAAAGTATTCATTGATTTAAAAAAAAAAAAGCTTACCTGATACTTATAAAGACTTTAGATTGCTTATGATTATTGTGTTAAGTTTTATTAATTTGTGTCTGCTAAATGACATGCCTAATAAGGTTTTAAAATGTCATATTTGTGGTATTTTACTCACTAAAGAGCAATTTCTAGCTGAGCATAACTAGAATAAAACCATATTGAACCTTTAAAGATGTTAGTAATTTCCCTGACTTTTCCAGCTGGAGCTAAAAGCAACTTCAAATATGCTTTTATAACTGCTTATACAAAGATATGAAAATCTGCTTTACCGCTATTTGTTTCTTTATTAAAGTGAATTCACTTCAGCTCGAGTCCAGTATTTTTCCAATACTTCAGGTTTTTCTCGTGCAGTCATTAGATACGGTATTCCTCAGGGTTGTACTGTATGTAGTACATTATTTCTCACAATTTGCGATGTGCATGCTTTGTTGCACTTAATGGAAAATTGACAGGCTAGTCGCAGTACAGCTTTGAGCATATTACAGACTGATGTCTCTTCATGCCAAAAAAAAAGCCCATTAAATCAGAAACCACATTCAACACAACTCATATTCACTGTAATCGCCTGCGGGAAATCTCATAATGAACACATTTGATTCTTCATTTCAATGGCTGCTGTTTTTATGTTTTCAATTTTTTTCCCAAGGAAAGTGAAAACATCTTACCTCTCCTAGTTTGCCCAACTTCACATATGTCTCCAGTTTCCCAAAGCCAATGTCCGACTAGAAAACAATGGAATAAAGTGTCTTCAATTCGTTAAAATAGTTTGTTGACAACATTTATGAATAGTTTTAGAAGCTGTAAACAGTGCAGGGACATCAACATACGTAAAAAATAAGCACATTTAAGAGCTAAAACTGGATGTGAGGTTGTAATTTAGGTTCCTAATGGCATTTAAAGTAAAGAAGAGAGTTGCGTAGGAACCACCGATGGATTTTGTGTATGTGTAGCAGGAGGATATGCTGAGTTAGACAATAAAAAAACATCATCTCTAATTGCGATCAATCTCTTGAAAGCATGTAAACTTGTTGTACATCAAGCTTTATTTGTGTGGCAGCAGCGGCAGCATAATTATTTTACAGAAATTGACCTCAGAGAGAAGAATGTGTGTAGAAGACATTTATGATAATGCTTTTTTATACCGGTTCTTGCAGTAATGCTGTGAATGCTGCTTAAGTTGCGTTATTGTGTAAGTATTTTCATCAGCATTGTTCAGTGCCGAGGCAGTTTTTGTACAAACACAGAAAAATATTCTAGACCTACGCAAGTGTACAAACCTGTTGTGCGTGATGTTTAGAGTACTGTTCACAATCTGTATTACCAAAAGCAGTAGTAGGCCTATAGTTTGACAGAGTGTAATGATAGGGTTCTAGAAGTAAAATACTATTCGCTTTTCTGATATTTCACTCTCAAAAGAGCAATTTCTAGCTGATGTAATATTTTACAGCTGAGCCTAAGTAGAATAAAACCATATTGCACTTTTTTTTTTTATTTGAGTAATTTCCTTGACTTTTCCAGGCACCTTTAAACGTTAATGAAACATTTATAACTGCTGATATGAAGATGTGAAACCTGATTTACCAGCTCCTAGATGTAAAAATACCTTTCATTTTCTCCATAATGAATTATTTTTGAATGGTAGCTTAAAAGCCTACAAGTCGGACCTACTGTGAGCTACAAGGTTGTTAATCAGTGGTACTTTTTATGTACACCAGCCAGCTTTATTTAAAAAAAAAAATTACTGCATTTAGAAGTGGATACCTGGTGAAAACTACTTTCGTCATGATTCTGCAGAGAAATTTCCACCAATCAGAGAGCCTTAAATTATGTACAGTCAGTTTCCATGCACTCGCAAACTACTGTTATTTTTACTGTATACATACTATGCAGTTTTTGAAATGCATTTACGTTTTTTAATTTTAAATCAATACTTTTATTTTTATTAGAGTTTTCACTATACTTCATGGGATTGTTATTCTTTTCCTTAAAAGTAAAGCCATTAAACATGTCGTCTTTTTGTATAATTTTCAAATATATATATGTATTTTTTTTCTTCAAATCAAAGTTTGTTGTGATTTGCTTTGATTGATGTCTTATAACTATAAACGCCATTTACCTGAAGACTTTGTCTACGGCGTTCTCCGTTTCTCTTTTTGAATGCCGCGTGCAAATGACATCGCTGGCGGTCGGTTTACGTTACTTAGTACACACTGTCGGTGCGAATGCAACCCTTTTAAATGGTACTCGAAAATAGTGCATGCAAAATCGTCCCAGTACTTTAGTACTGTGCTTTTAGTTCTCAAACTAAAGTGGTGCGAAAGGCCCTTATATCAAATTGCCAGCTAGCGGTTGACATTGGTTGAAATTCAGGCCCAGAATCTGCCCGAAAAAGACATTTCAGAGTAGAATTACTGGGTATAGTATTATTTTTTTTAGAAACAGCTATGTACTGGAAACACAACATTTTACCTAAATATCTAAAAACATATTATGTTGTTCTCTTATGAGTCAGAAACTTACATACAGCACTTTTAAATGCAAAATGTTTTGGTGGGTTAGAGTTTCGTTTAGTATGTAGTTATTAGTGTGAACTTGAGCTATGTAATGCCCTTGTTTTGATTGCTCACTAACTGTCTAAGCGACTTTAATTTGGTTACTAACCAGTGAAGCTCTTCTGGACATGCGGCTGAGCGGTTTGCATGGTGGAGGGCTTTCCATCTGCAACTTCTTCAGAAACTCAGGAGGGAGACGAATATCCATGGGCAGAGACATCCTCTTAGTTACATCCTGCATACACATCAAAGAGCTGTCAGCTGTTAGCGTTCAGGTAGCACACATATGAAAACACAGCAGGTCAAGATGAATATGACAGCTTTCTCCACCGCGCAACACAAACTCTACGCCTATAGGCAGAGCTGACTATTCTTACCATGACAATGAGAAAACCTGTCACTTTTCTCCAGTGTGAAGACTCTCACTCAATAAAGGGTTCTGGCATCATCTTAACACGCCAAGGCAGGGTAGGACAAAATATTGCATCTTATTGCAACAATCTTCTTGCATTTAAGAAGCTGTGATGGAGTTGGTAACTCAATTCATCGCCATGGTTAGGAAAGGCCCAAAACAAGCACGGCAATGAGGGGGAATCTTATGTACTCTTAAAAATTTGAGCATTCCTTGTGATTCCTACCGCTCTGCCTTGTGGCTGAGTTTGTACGGTTGTGCAATAAAACTAGCCAGCGATTCTCAATAAAACCAGGGAATAAAAAGTCCTCCTTTCTCCTCTGCGCTCTCCCGTCATGCCTGTGGGAATAAAATAAGGGTGCACGGAGCAGATAAAAGGGTTGCGAGAGCAGAAAGAAGCCGTCGGATTTGAAAATGGGAGAGGGCATTCATTCCAATTTTCCACTTCTAGATTCATGGCCACTGAATAAGAAAACTGACAGCTGAGGCAAAGAACACTCCGGATGTGGAGTCTGCCTTTTGTGGCGCCGGACTAACTTACAGGTAATACTTCCACTCCATTTAATGATGAACTCCATCTTTCTCGTGCGCCTCCGACGGAGGCTTTCCTATCGTACAGATATGGATTCGCATGGATGATTATGGTGGAAGTGTCACACACCAATATCTGCTGAAATACCAATGAAATTAGAAGACGACAGACCAAATCTATAAAGGGTGCATTTATAACAAACTAGAATTTTCTACATTTCAAGGTCGGTCATATTGGAATTGAGGGCAGTTTTCTTAACCATATTTCATAAATCATTGTTGTTAATCTGCTGGCACGTGCTAATCTTAATAATTATATGACAACCCCCATTTAACTGGTGTTTTTAAGATTGCGGTCCTCTCTCAGGTGACTGAAATCCTGCAACAGGAGGTTGTCCGGATGAAAAGCCAAAGGGATGGGCCTTTCAACCATTTCAAGTAAATAATTCTGTGAATTCTGAAATATTGCAGGTTTACAGTTACATTTAATTCGTTTGAGTTCCTCCAAAACACCGCTCATCCATGTAATGAGAAAATAGAATAATGCATAGAGCCCTTTAATGGGGAATCGGTTCAGCACTGCAGCTGGAATTGCTTTTCAGTTCAGTGCTGAACAGGGTAAAGATCTGTCTTGGCTCATTTAAGAAAGGTCTGACTGAAAACGAGCTCAATGATCAAAATGCAAGCGGAAACATCGCGCTCACATTGCTCTGGAAGCATGTAGCACTTAAGAGATGAATGCAAAGTTTCTCAGGAAAACACAAAAGTACCTGAGAAAACAAAACATTTTTCTTCCTTCTTATATTTTCACCATTACCATGTGCCTTTAGGGCCTCTGTAAAACTGATTCCCATTCTAGAGCATTGTTTATAGTAAGGATGATGCACCCTGAGCTGGATGAAAATCAATACAAATGCATAACGATTCATATCGGTTGAGATGTTAAATTAATGACGATACAATGTGTCTTTGACCTTGTTTGAAAAGTTTGGTATTTTCTTTTCATCTTGCCTCTGCCTGTTATATTGGTTTTCATAACCACAGCGCTGCTTTTTTACAGCAAGGAAATACCGTATCGCTGCTGTCCCATAAGCACCACCTGCTGAGTGTATTTGCGTCCGATGTTTTTGTTTCCTTTATAATTTTAACTTACGTCTAATAACTAAACTCGGACCATTCTAGTTTATTTTGAATTTATACTATCGTATTTAGATTCAAATCTGCTTATGCTGCTTGTATGCAGCATCTTTGTTTGGATCATAATTAAAATAGGCCTACAGAGGTTGCTTCTAATTTTAAATAGAAAGAGCACAGTCAAAGCTTTTGATATTTCAAAGATATTTCTTTCAGCATGTTATTAATTTTGATTTGGAGTTCGTTTTAAAATTACAATCTTGTTGGTTTGTTATATCAGTTCGACTAAGAAATAACAGTTTTGTCTGAGAAATAATAAAACGACACCTTTTAATTTCTAATTTGTCTTAAATGTCTTTTTGGTTAAAAAAATCCTGTTAAAATCCGATCGCAAAATCATTATAGTAAATCGTATCGAGTCGAGTGAATCGCTACATCCCTAGTTCATAGACAAAAGCTTATCATTGCTTTAGTACTATTATGTAGCTGCTCTCCTGGTCTCACCTTAGAAACCAAGCATTTGTTAATGGCAGATGCCTCTGGCAAAGACTTTATTAAGGACTCAGACAAGATTACAAGCAGAGCTTGTGTTGTTCTGTTAGGATCACTAGGACCCCATCAAAGCTTTTGGGAAAAAGCACTTGGCTGGGCTTCAGCATGGAGAAGGATGAAATGATTAAACATGACTCACCTCCATGGAGAATCGGCGGTGCTGGACTTTGTTGCGGTACTGCAGTTGGGTGGGAGATTGAGCCTGGCTGTCTGGAGCCACTGGACTGGGCTGCAGGCTGTGTAAACCCAGACTATTGGGCACCACACCTGTAGAAAACAAACACGTGTCTTGCAGTTACTTTTGGCAAATATAGATTATTCTGATCTCCATAGTTCTTCATTATCCACCAGTAGTTTTTAAAATGGTAACAGAAGGCATGTTCGCTGGAATGTGCTTAACACAAATGGCAATTCATTTAATGACTATCTATTATATAAAATATATTAATGCCACACAAACAGTTTTTTTTAGGATTAATGTGTGCATAGGTATTTTGTAGTAATAAAGTTAATAATAATATTTATTATTTTAAATTATTGTGCTATTATTTTCTGCCTAATAATAATAATTAATCAAAAATATTAAAATATAATGAATATTTCTGAAAACAAACATGTTAACATGATTATAATAATATATAGCAAATTCAGTTATAATAATAAAAATGCCTTATTTATTAAATTAAATAATTGTCCTAGTATTATGGTATTATACCTTCTTTTAGTTTGGTCATAGTGATAGTTTTCATCACCAAAAAAAAAAAAAAAAAATGTCTGCAGCGTTTTATAGATGTGATGTGCAGAATATGATTATTTTGTCAACACTAAAGATTTTCTGTCTGACTGTGGTTCGATAGATGGAGCTGATAGTCATAAACCATCCTGTAGCCTCCACTCATTTAATATTTATGATAAATATTTGACAGTATTCTTGTATCTAGGAGTAGTAGTGAGTGATAGGCAAGAAAAAGCACATTTTGTGAGCGAATGGAAGAAGCAGGAGAGCATAAGTGATCGCTTCTGAACATGCCGTACCATAAAAGAAAAAACAATTGCTTCATATACACAGTAAACCGTAATATATTTTTTAGTTCTGTACCCGCACTCGAAGCCATATTTTAGTGATCCCGCTGTGCTTTGTTTGGTTGTTGCTTCTATTACTCTGGAAACCTCAATGGCAACTGTTGCATTCATTAGGTCACTAGAGTCGTCTGAAGGGCCTCAACAATCTCTTGTGCCTCTCTCGAACCGTACTCGCCCCACCTCTTCTCTGATTAGCCTGCTAACTCAATAACCGTGAGGTCAGCTTTGGCATATGCTGATGACGGCACCATTAATCAAGCCCACCGCAGTTAGCAGAGCGATTGCAATTATCGCGCCGAGTTTCATGCATTTATGATGTGGCTATCTAAGTGTGTGTCAATCCAGCCACCCCAATTAATAACGTCTGTGTCAACAGACTGTCAGCACAAATCCAATTACGCCCCTATACGGCACGTCTGATAGGGACCCACCAACGCCACGGCTGACCCCCTTCGCAAACGCGCGGCAGATGCCCACGCCAGCCTGGTATTTTCACTGCCAAACCGTGTTTTCGGAGGTGAGAACGAAAATCAAAATGGCTTTTCTGCTCCATCAGTTCAATTTGGACGAGGGGGCTTGAAGGGCCTCCGGAGGCGTCGGGGTGGGAGCCCCCAGTCCATTTCACAGCGTCGTGGCGGCATAATTGAGATCCACCTCATTATTGGGCCGAGCCCGGCGCTGAATGAGAATTGCCTGCCAGGCTCATCCGTTCTCATTTATGCTGGTCTCATCCTCTTCGGACCGCACAAGTGAACTCTTTAACGGAGCCATTTAGGCGGGAACGCAGAGAAATGTCACATCTGGCAGAGACACCCGGTCGACGCATTCGCATTACCCACGGCTGTCTTTATTCTATCCGAGATGATCTTGACAGCTGTTGTGCGTGTCCCTGTTATGACTCCTATATATTGGGGCAGAGTTGCCAGTATTAATCAATCATTTTTTATCAATCTTCATTTAATCCCGATATTCATTCTTAAATAACAAGTTCGATCTCTGAAAGCCCATTAACACTAAAAACAATAACCATTAATAGCATCTACGGTACATCATCGTGCTGTAATATTCTGTTTATTAATACATTTATGCCAGCTGTTGCTTTAAATGTGCAATATGTAATGTGGCCAGTTAGGGGTTGAAATGGGTACAGCAGTCCAAATTCAAAATAGTGATTATCCTGCCCCCCTCCTCCTAAGACTCGATGCTTATGCGGGTTGCCAGATTGGGGACATGCAACAGGAATAAGCGCAGTTCAGAATGGAAGGGGTTGAGCCTCACACTGTAAGTTGATGAGTTGATTTTAATATACGTTTGGTCATAAATAGTTTTTTTTTTAAAAGATGGATCCCAAGGCTTTTTAGGTTGGATAGAATCTGCGATCTCTGATGAAATTCATTTGCAGACCTCCATGGCTGCAATATGTTGCGAGTCACACAGACCAAACAAATACAGACATTCCGAAACGGAACACACATTTCTAAATTGAATTAATGTTCAATTCTTTTTTTGGAGAAACAAATATGTGTACTTAGGATGTTTCTGAAAAATATCTGCAAACGTTTTTTTGGCATTAGTACAGTCCAAAAATAGCATGCATCTCCTTTAAATGCTTGATTTCATTATAATGCTTTGTTTTTTAGCATTACCAAGCTTGAAAGAGCCAGGATACATTTTTTAAACTCTGACTGCGTTTGTCTGAAAGAAGAAAGACATACACAGCTAGGATGGCTTGCAGGTGAGTAACATATGCCATTTAAGTAACATCAAATATTTTTGCTCAAATATTTACCTTTCAAACTCAATTTACCTTTTACCTTTCAGATAAATGTAAACCATAAACACCATTTTGTCACTATTTAATGTGCAATGACAAAACTGTAGTGTGTGTAAACATGAATTTCTTCCTACTTATTGCCATAGCATGAAATAAACACAAATGAAGTTCAGAAGGTATCTCATCAGAAGGTAATGATAATGCATTAACCAACAATAATAAATAATAGGGCCTAATTAAATTGTTACCAGTTTTTACCTGATTTACCGTTATTTCTATTTTATTACATTTTTGGTAAATAAAAGTGTTGTACCTGATATATATGCAAATTAATTGAAATCAAATCAAGAGCATGTAAATTGGAATCAAATGTCAATTCCCAGCCCTACTGAATCTACAAGTGATTCGGAGTCAGACCCTGCAGTCGCTCAACCAATACGACATTTGAATTCCTCGTGGTGCGCACAGTTAATATCGACTGCTCTAATCTCACTTGGCATTTGCTGTTGTCCTGAGTTTGTGCAGGGATCAGAATCTCTCCCTGTCGGCAGGCCAGAGGGGTATTAGAGTCCTGACCCCAGAGCGTGTGTCGATGACAGGGTCAGAAATTGGATCTGAATTGCTTGAGCGACTCAAGCCCCCACCAAACATCAAAGCCCATCTCATCTGATCCGGACAGGCACACAAGCTGACCTCCAACATCACGCTCTCACTGCACCTCTCCGCTCGGGCTAACAGCGACGTGATGAAAGGTAGGGATGACCACCTGCATCGACTCGCTTTCCCAGACTGTCACAACAGCACAGTCACTGGTTTCTGTACTGTCGAACAAAGAGTAGAGATGTGAAGCTTTGAAATTCATCAAAGCTGCATGAGGGTGCGAAAGATCCAATTGTGCGGACAGAGGGAGAAACATGACTCTAAGGTCATAGATGGGAAATGACAAAGGCTGGGACAGATGCTCACTTTGTGAGAAGAAATATCCACATGCAGTATTACTAAAATTTTGATGTCAAAAATTCTAGATTCTGCCAAGAATGTAGTGATTATATCTAAATATGTGAGTTATATAACTTTTTTTAAAATCTATTCTTCCCTTTATATTGTTCATTCAGACTGATTCATGAAACTGGAACATGCCTGAACATAAAAGGGGAGATTTTATTCATTTGGGAGCGCACACAAAGTCTGACTCGTTTACAAGCATGGAGCATCTCAGCAGTTCGGTCCACAAACTCGTCCTCTGCATATTCTGTAAGTTTGGGTTGCTTCCTTAACATACATCTGGAAAAACAGTGTGCGTTCTCTCACTAGATTTGTCATGTAAATAATTTAAAAAGCCATGCCAGCACAGAAGAATACTGTACATCTACATATTGTTGTACATCAACACACAATTTCTATATGCGAATTGTGTACTTCACAATTTCAAAATAAAAGTAACCTCGCTCTGAGTTTCTGAGTTTTAAAACACTGTTGAAGGTTTTTAACAATTGTAAATGAATAAATAAACACCAGTAGAGTTGAACAGTTCAACAGAAGAAAAAAAAAAAAGTTTAAACTCTAGTCAATTCAGTTTAAATGCTAGAAAACATGTAGCTACCTTCATGTTGGAGAAAATCATTTTTAGGTGTCCGACATTGTCACTAGTTCAAGAAAAGCCATGGCATAACTGATAATAATCACTGTCCTGGTGAAGGATGAGATGCCGTTTCGCGAAACAGCTAAACAGTCACTTTGAGTATAAATAAAATGAATCGCTGACAGATCATCCTATTCTCCTTTTTTTACTCACAGTTTCGTTTGTTGTAGTCTTTCATGCCTCCTCTCATTCTCTTTTTAAAACCCTTTCTAGGTGCACAAAAGATCACTAATGCTCCTTTATGTCAATGACAGCCTTGAAAGCTGTAGTAGGCCTCGCTGGGCGATCAAAAGCCCATCTTGCTCCCTCCCTCTCTGTACATAATGAGGCTAAGGCTTCAGCCCCTTCCCTTCTTTATTTGGTGAACCCGAGTATCCCCATTAACATGCCAAATTTCAAGGATGAATCACAGACTCCGTTCAGTGATATTTGATGTTTCAGGTAATAAGGGTGGGTTAGTGCTTGCATATTCAAAGGCTATCATACTCAGGTAATTTGTTTTTTCAATGGAAGATCTTTAGTAATAGGATTATAACTGCAAAGTGCACCCTGAAGGCTCTTCAGTTTCTCAGCAATAGCATCGCTCAACACGTCGTATCAATGCATTTGTTGAAGTTTCCTAATGTGCCCTCACTAACATGATTTCTGATTGGAGGATGCCAAAGACCTCAACCAATCATATGTCCACTTTACGTTTTTGGAGTCTGAGCACAGAACATATCTCAAAGTAAAAGTGTAAATCGTTTTCTTTATTCAGAAAATGATTTTTAGTGATGAGAACAGGCTACCCGTGAGATCTGTGAACGTTAGGCAATAATTGATTCTTCTGTAGTGATTTCAACTTCATGAAGCATGTTTAAAAACCAAATTCACTTTGAAGAACTAAGCGGTCTATACTATACTAATGAGATATCGACCAATCAGAAAAGAAGCTGTTACCATGGAAACAAAGAGCTGAGCGGTGGTAACCATAAGCGAAATCATAATGCACAGCAAATTATGTAATAACTGTTAAAACCTGTACATTTTTCCCAAGGTTTTGTAATATATTTTATATGTTTTTTTTTTTTGTCTGATTCATTTTTGTTACTTTAAAGTGAAAATACAGGCGTGTTTAACTAAAACTAACTAACAAAAAAAAAATAAAAAATAAAAATACGTGAAATAACAAAACTTGCTGTTGCCAAGGCAAATTAATTAGAAGGGGTAAAAATAATAAAGTAAATAATATTTAATAAATAAATAAATAAATATATTTATTTATTAATTTATTTTATTACACATTTAAAATAAAATAAGCAATGAAATGTAAAATAATAAATAGGCAACATAAAAACAAATTGAAAAAAATAACATTCATAGGTTACTTCAAGTAAATGAAAACATCTAAGTATGAATAAAATATGAATTAATCGATTTGAATTTTATACATATACATATAAAATAGGTATAATATATATATATATATATATCTTTTTTTTTTCAGTGATTTTGATATAATTTCTTTGCTTTAAATTAAATGTGATTCAGAGGTACTTTATTTGTTCATGGCATTATTGGAGTAAAACTGTAAAAGTGTGAGGTCACTGTTACATATATGTGTCATATTTGTACCTTAGTAAACTAGGCTTCAATCTCTCATGCATTGTGAGATACTGTATAGTTTACTTCAGCATTTACATGGCCTTTGTCTACCATCAATTTAGCAGTACCTCGCAACTTTTCTCTTTCACTCTGAAACGTTTTTCGATTCCCCTAGCAATCACACACAGCCGGCGTTTTTTTCCTTCCTCTATTGTTCGGCAGCATGAATCTCAACTTGTCTCTGATGTTTAAATGCATGCTGCCATTTAATTGCTTGTTGCTATGACAACGCAGACTGTTAACAAAGGCAATGTCGGGATCCGGATAACAAGAGATAGCTATTCTGTCTCTCAGGTAGCCATCTGATTCATCAATATTTATATCACATCCTGCTTTTCAGCAGATCTGAAATTCAATACCAGGTCCCCCACACAGCGTTAGATGTTTGTTCTCTCTCTCTCTCTCTCTCTCATGCTCTTTCTCTATCGTTCTTATATTGATTTAATTGCATTTTATGTTCACACCTGGCTTAGGAATGCAGCGGGGGATGGTTTTGCCCAAACAGACGGGTAAATGTTTTCCTTTCCTTGATTTGTTAAGAGAATGTCCCCTAGCCCACATATGCTAATTTAAAAAACAGACAAAGAGTGAAAAACTGAGAGAATGACTAGTGAGAGGAGCCTTGGAGGGCTGGTCGGTGTTGCGTTTCAGTAAACATGAAGAGAATGAAGGTTAAAGGAGTAGTTCAGCCAAAAAATGAAAATGTTGTCCTCATTTACTCACTCTCATGTCATTCCAAAACTGTAGGACTTACTTTCTTCTGTTAAAGCAAGAACAAAACTTCCAGTTGACTTGCAGATAATTAGGAGAATGAGGAATGAGGAACCAGTGTGTTTAACTCCAAAACAAAAGCAGTTATCCTTGAAGTACAACATGTGACTCTTGCACTATAGGACAAGCAGGGCAAGTGAACTGAGAAAAAATACCAGCCATAATTTTTTTTACTGAATATGAAACTATGTGTATTAAAGAAATCAGTGGGGATTTGTTTCTCAAGTTCAACTCAAATAGCTATTGTTTTTTTTGTTTTTTTACATAAAGCTATCATACAGCTTCAGAGAATTTGAACTTTAGTTCAGAAGTCTTATGGCCTACTCTCATGATGCTTTACGGTGTTTTTTGTCTTTTTATGGTTTATTGCATCACGTTCACTGATTGTGTCCAGATATACATATATTTATTCATGCATGCACACATTTGTATAGAATAATGATTCTATTAAAATCCTTGTTACTCTTGTCTTGACAGCTGTTCTATATTCAAACTAGAGCAATTGATTCACAATTTAAATTAATTACATGCCGAGTATGAATCACAGTTAATCACATACATTAATATTTTTACCTCAAAGGGTTACATAAAAAAAAGCTATTACAGCAAACAAGTAAATCATCGAATGCACGTTACAAAAAATTATTTTGGAAGCCAGTGCGTTGTTCAATTTTCGTGATAAATGTCTGTACCTTCTGCGCTGTGTTCTTTCTGCTTTCACTTTTTCCTGCTGATAGTCTTAAAGAGACAGTACCGCTTTTTATGCAAATCAATTGGATCTCAATGCAAATTCCCTAAATGATGCATGTAAGCAATATTATGTTAGATTTGAATGACCAGTATACACTCTAATATATTATGGCACTATAAAAATTTATAATTTATTAAACAGCCTCCTACAGTTTACACATTCAGTTTCATTATAATTCAGCAGCAGGCGAATGAAACTGTTATATACCGCTTTCAAACCCGGCACAAAGGCATGGCGAATGAGCGAGAGAGAAGAAGAGGGTGGCAGTGGGCCTTGGTTTCCTTCATTTGCAGATATGAAAAGCGAGGCCCTATACAGGCTCATCATTTAAATATCACAGTGGCAGCGGGCTCTTTGATCTCCTCGGTGGTAATTGGGGTTGTAGCAGGCGAGTCATTTTCAGCTCTTTCTCTTTCTGGTCCTCTCACGCTCTATTGGAGAGATTTTTCTCTCCAGGAAATCCAGCCGCAATCTGGACTCCCCACCAATCTTTCATATCCTTCATCTACCTACTGTACGTGTCAAATCACATCCTGGTCTTCTCTAGTGACAAAATCCAGATGCGCCGGGAGGGTTTCAGGCAAATAGCTTGAGGGGTGAGCAAATACAAGGGGATGTGCTCGGGAGATTGTCTTTCCTTCTATTCTGAGGTGTCCAGTTTTGAGGAGAAATTGCGTAAGCTGTGAATTTTTTGAGATGAAAGCGGAAAAGGGTTGAACGGTTTAATTTTTCCTTTTACTTTTTAATAATAGCTTTAATATTTTTAGCTGTGCTGCTTTAAAGGGATGTATTTATAAATGCGGAAAGGGTTTTCGCATATAGACAACATGTTGTTATGCTGTCAGCATGCTCTCCATAAAGTTGCATCTCTAAATTCAGCCGCTCTAAAGCACTGCTCTTACTGCTTTTGTCTTCAACAATATATTTCAAGTCATAATACGTTTGTGTTTTGTGTAATTTTGAAAAATAAAGGTAATATGTTTTTAAGTCATATACTGTACTGTTGAATGTCTGTCACTTACTCCTTTTTACGTTCAGTTGGTGCTACATGTGAATGGATGTTGTTTTAAAGTGCCCCTATTATGCCATTTTAAAGGTTGCTAATATGAGTCTCTTAAAACAGGTTTACATGTATGCAAGGTGAAAAACACCTTAGTTTTCTCCAAAAATAGATGTAATTTTACCCCATTTCTAAACGATTCGTAAACGACTCGTGTGAAGCAGTTTGACTCAGTTTGGCAGTGTGACTCAGTCTGTCTAAACCCCGCCTCTCTGTGAGCCCTCTATGCTGTGATTGGTCAGATGGCGCAGTCCTTTATGATTGGTCTACAGCGTGTGTCAGAAAATGAAACGCCCATTTTCATAACAAGTTGTTCGCAACATAGAACGTGGGCGGGCATTATGCAAATATGTTACTTTGTGACGAGTATATGTAATGAATGTACTATATATTTATTTATACAGTGCTTAACAAATTTATTACACCACCTGTCACAATGAAGAGAGAAAATAAATATTTTAGGAATCTGTCAAAAACTAAAAAAAAGTATCATTTAATTTATAATAAACAAACTGAAACAACTAAATATTTTTTATTCACACATAACAACAACAATAAAAAATTTTATATTTTATTTTAGAATTTATATGGCTTCCTTTGGCTTTGAAAACAGCTTGCATTGCTTTTATTTACTCTTTTTTTAGTCTCTGTTGTCACTGATTTCGTTCCCAAAGACTTGCTTTTGAATAAACTTTGTTTGGTCTCTCTTTGAATCCATTAAATCCCAACAATAATTATATTTTGCATTAGAAACACTACTGTGATTAAAGAGGCTTACACATATTGGTGTGGATTAACCATTACAGAAACATGAACATTTATTTTGGTAATCACCAATACTTTTAGTTTAAGGCAGCTGGGTAAGTTAGTCTCTTATGCTCGTCAAGGCTGCATTTATTTTTGACACATTTTTATCATTATAATATTATTTTAGCACATTTATCATTATATTTTTGAATTTGTTCTCAACTCATTGAATGAAAACAGTGCTAATTTGCGAATATTTTTATATGATTTTACAATGTTGCGCATAAGTAAAATTCATAACTTTAAATGGAAACCTAGCTACTGTTGGATGAAATATTGAAGTAGAAAAATAGAAGCAAAGCCCTGTAGTTTGAACCTTTGTAGTGTTCCTCAGAGTCTGTGAAGAGGTCAAAAGGAATAATAGATATACCTGACAACATCTTTATACAGCTAACCACTTGAAACCATCGGTTTTCCAGTGCTCTGTCCTGAAATGACTTTCTGTCCATCGGGAACTGTGCTAGTAGTTGTGGTTGCCCTGCCGGTAGGCTGCTGTCGACCCTGGATGTCGGAGTGTGTGTATGTCCTATTTCTTAAGAGGCCTCAGGGCTCAGACAGCCCTCTGCCCAGACCGCTTTCTACCATTTGGCTTCAGCAGAGTCTGTCTGCACATCTAAACACACTTATCAGGTCTATTAAGAACCTTACTACATCTCTGTGAACTTCCAAGAGCTCAAACCTCCCTTGAGGAATTGTATCGGAGGCTTATATCTATATCAAAGCTATCCCATAAGTCCCATGGGGGCATAAAACTGTTGGTGAACCAGTAGCTGTGAGAACATGAATTGGTTTTTTGATATTTCAATAGGGATGCAATATGGCTAGGCAACCAGATAATGATTACAGAAAAAAATCAACTAACATGGACATCCTAAAATCCATCGTCATTTATTCCTGTTTGTCGTTCCAAATTTGTACTGTCTTAGACATAAAAGTTCTTTATTGGCATCAATGTTTGAAGAAACTTCAACATCCATGAAGCCACTAAAGTTTCTTTAGAGTGGAAAAGGTTCTTTACATAGCCTATTAATATTGTGGTTAGTTCATACTAGGAAATAAGTGGTT
The DNA here is from genome assembly GCA_032275025.1 of Enteromius treurensis. Classification (NCBI taxonomy): domain Eukaryota; kingdom Metazoa; phylum Chordata; class Actinopteri; order Cypriniformes; family Cyprinidae; genus Enteromius; species Enteromius treurensis. The sequence continues at coordinate 5,485,241 of JAUCMU010000013.1, forward strand.
CTTTTAAGAATGTTTCACTTTAAAGTTTCCTTTGGTAACCCAGATTTACAGTGGCCTAGTAGTGCAGAGCACAAGGTAATCACCACAACACAATGCACCATTTAGCAGCATTACGACTTGTATCCGTTGTGATGTGCTTATTTTTATTTTTATTTTGTTTCCATTATGTTGTGCTAATTTCGTTGTGTTGCGACTGTTTTGTGTTGTGTTGTGCTTGGTTTCCATTGTGTTGCAGCTCT
>JAUCMU010000013.1:5488170-5522378 GCA_032275025.1 Enteromius treurensis
ACACACATATTATAGTGCTGTCAAACGATTAATCTCATCCAAAATAAAAGTTTTTCTTTACATAATATATTTGTATGTACTGTGTATATTTATATTGTGTACATTTGATCATGTATTTTGAAGCATGTATATATATTATTAATTACTTCTTGAGTATATTGCAAAAACCTCTACAGAGTGCACACATGTGTGGCGTGATGATGTCCATGAGTTTTTCACTAGAGTCTGTTGATAGGCCATGCATTGATCACAAGAATGATCATTAATTCAAGAAATCAGCAGAAATGTATTTCTATCATTTCATATTGTTAATCAATATCACATGAAGAGTTCAATTTCTTCTTAAATAAGCATGGTTATAAACAGTTCAATTAATAAAAGGTAAAGATCAAGAGATGTACTTTGTGAAAACACTCCATGTCTCTGGGCAACATGATGGTGTTTCGGGCCTGAATGAATCAACTGTTTAAATCATTCGTTTAATCACAGACTCACTTAACAGTGACTCGCTGCCACCTACTGGCAGTTTTAATTTTACATTTAAAGTATCTTTCATTTTTAAATAACTTCAAATATCAGTATTCAACATTTCATGTTTAAATGATCAAAACATTACTTATGCATTTGTAACAGCAGGTTAAAGCATCCCATGTCCCTCTAAGCTTCATTACACTGTGCAAATACATCTAAACGCCACTTCACATGCTACACCTGAAAAGATGAACTTTTAGTCGCTAAATTGGCTTGTGTGTGAAAAGGTTCATTTCAATCCTTGTACATGAATTTATTTTATATATCATTTATAATCCTAGCACATGTATCTATTTGATGTTACTCATACGGATTATTTAGTTTCCTTCTAATAACGGACAACAACAATTTGAATCCGTTATTTCTGATTTTGACACGTGAATAACTAATTAAAAATTACTTGAATAAATACAAAATGTTGTATTAATTTTGTAAAAGCATATATATACTGTACACTATATTTAGTTATCGCTATCACGTTCAAACTGTTTTGTGATCTCTACACATTTCACAACTGGGACGTAAATGGCTGTGTAAAACATTTGCTGCAGTGCATTTGAAATATTATATACAGCTCTGGAAAAAATAAGAGACCACTGCAATTAACTCCTCAATCAGTATCTCGGAGTATGACAAGCTCTCTGAGCATTTCATGCCAGTTACAAACACACTTCATTCTGTTTATTGAGGTACTTATTTAGTGAGCACCTGAATCCAGTTGTATTTAACAGGAAATGTATAAAAAGCACTGCTGTGATCAACACGAATCTCTTGCAGTGTGACCAGTCGGAGGGCAAGAAATGCTAGAAGTCTATCAAACGTAATTAGAAATTTAAAAATAGGCACTAAACATGCCGAAAACAGTGAAAAGAAAGGTTGAGTCAAGAAAAAAATGGCTCAATCCGACCTTTACTGGCACAAGGACTCAGTGAGCGTCAAGTTGCTTCTTTCCTTAACATTTCAAAGATAGCGGTTCATAAAATAGGAAACAAGCGTGCATTGTTTTGTACTGGTGGTGTATTGGTGAGATTAACGGTTGTAAGAATAAAACCCAAGAGAAACAGACTTTTTTCTGTATTTGTACTGTGTATGTATAATGTAATGGGAGTGGGCGGGTCCTGATCTTTCCTCGGACAGTAATTCAAGCTCACCTGTGGAAACAGCGGCCGGTCGTCTTTGGACTTCTGTATGCAGTCGGCGACGAGTCTCTTCATGGCTTTGGGACAGCTTTTGTAGAGTTTACTGAGGTCAGGGGTCAGATAGCCTCTCCCCACCATGAAGATGATCTGCGTGCAATGCGACAGGGAACAGCTCACTTTACTCAAAACTAAAACAGGAACTAGCTCTTTACACTTGATGCACAATGCGAAGGCTTGTCTGAGTAAAAGGCTGTGTATGATATGGCTCAGATCTCTCTTTCAGTGCCTTGTCTTGGGAAAGCAATAGCAAAACAGTTGCAACTAATAACGCAAGACAGATTGTAATAGTTTGCGTGAGAATCCCTGATTTTGAACACCCAGGCAGTGGTGGAGGTAATGAATCACAACGACTCACGTTACTGTAATTACGTTTTTTCACAGTTGTTCTTTTTTGACTATATTTTTAAATTCCTTTAAGGCAGTATACATTATGTAGTAGTTTTTCCTGTTCACTGCTTGTCATGAAATCAAAAATGGCCCTACTTACATTTTTAGTGCACATTAACGCACATTTGTTATTCTTGTGATGAGTCAATACACTGGAACATGCCTGGCGGTCTGGTATTTCAGTATAAAGACTATAATTTTTCAGCATTATATGACACAGTGGATGTATATATTAGAATATAAGATATTCTTAACCACTACTGTCCGACCGTGCACTAAACCATAAGTCTGCAAGGTTTTTAGAAACTTTGAGTCATTTCTACTTTAGTTTGACTTGTAATTGAGTATTATTTCAGCAGTGTAACAGTAGTTGTAATAGAGCACAGATTTTAAGTGCTCTTCCCACCACCTCACCCAAGATAACTAAAACAAACAGAAAAACACGGTTAGCAGAGGATTTGGGGAGAAACATAGTAAAGGCTTTCATTTCGCCTCGTCATTAAACAGCAAAACAATGTTAGAGGCTACACAAGCAGCAAGTGTGCTTTCAGATGGACCTTTAGCCTTTGGGCGCCTAAATTTAGCAGAGTGCTCAGGATCACTGCCAAACACATTTCAGAGTCACGCTGCTGTAAGCACGAGCTCACACTCGATACCGAGCCACCGCCATCATCACGCACTGAGCTAATGCTCAACACGCTCCCATGCCTGGACTACGCTACAGCTTCTGAAGAGACAGCCTTGCAAACAAATACCCAAGTCATAATGACAAACACCATCGAGAAGTCCATTCTGTACTTGAGTATCAGAAAAAAATGCACAAAATTTTAACATTCTTAAAAAAAAAAGATGAAGTTTTCTTGCCCTTCTTTTTCTAATTATATAGTTTAAAATATTGTCCTAGCAGCAGGCATGCAAGTCAAATGCATGGTAAACAGGTGGATTACATCCATGATCGTGCAGCCTGAGAGAGTTATTATACCTGATCTCGATTTCCAATCATAGAATAAGGCAGTTCTCCTGTCATCAGCTCATACAGGACGATACCGTACGAGTACACGTCTGACTGAAAACTGTAAGGATTGTTGTCCTGCATCCGGATGACCTCAGGAGCCTACAAAACAACAGTATCAGTCAAGAGTATTACAATACACACCGTTACTTACAACGTACTCCGGCCATCCAAAATCAGGATGAATGTGAGTCTTCGTCAGATCTGGAGAAATGTATCTCGACAATGGATGCTCTGAGTCTAAACAGCTGATAAAAACATCCCACTCCAGTGCATCAGTTAAAGTGTTGCTAAAAAAGAACACTATTTGGTGTAATGTACTGTGTTTATGTGGTTTAAGGTGCAAAAAGCCCATTATTTTTTAACATACGGTACATTACTGTTTCTCCTCTAAGCCCCGCCTCCTGAAACGGGTCAATTTGTACAAAGCTCATCGTTCTAAAGAAGCGAGGTTTGCTCTGATTGGCCAGCTATCCAGTGCACTGTGATTGGCCGAATACCTCAAGCCTCTGATGGAAATGCTCCGCCTTTTACCATAACGTGATGCTGCGTCCCGGCGCTACGACACCAAAACAATAAAACACATTACAAAGCAATGGAGACATAATTACTGATGATCATGACTTGGTTCTGTCTTTTTACACGTGGTGTTACATTACGCCTCGTAAACATAACAGCATGTCTGTATTCGTGAGACACATTGACACATAGCGTCTCCAGAGCATGGCGCCTGCAGCAACACTACACCCAGATTAATATCTCCGCCTTCTTTCTTTGAGTGAACATTTGGGCGGTGTTTGAAAATAAACCCACTCTGTGACGTAGAGAAGTAGTAGAGAAATCTGCACAGATCAAGCACAAGTTTACTAGAATGGACTTTTCCACTGGAGGAAGTGTTCATATGAACTGATGTTTTGGTTATATTTGGTTTTTAATCAGCTGTATGGACTCTTATTCTGACAGCACCCATTCACTGCAGAGCAACCATTGCTGAGACACTGATGCACACTGCATTCCTCCACATCTTGCATGGCCTTAGGAGAGGGACTGAACTATTCCCTCTAACGCACCATCCACAGAATGGAGCCGGACGGCTGCTCCACCTGATGAGAGCCGCTCCACCGCGCCTTCACCGTGGCCAGACCGAAATCACCGATCTTCACCGTCAACCCTTCATGCAGGAAGATATCTATGCTTCCGTTAAGGGAATGTGTGAAACACTAAACTCACATGAGCACCAATATGACATGCTTCAAAATCAATAAAGCTTCTCTATAGCACTAAATGCATGCCGTACAGAAATAAGAGTAGAATTGAGCGCTTTGTAAAAGATACTGTTTGACTTCATGTCTCGATGGATGATATTCTTTGCGTGTAGATAACTAGAAGACAAAAAGACATGAGGAGTTATTAGAAATCATTGTAATTCTATCTTCCTAGTGGATGTTTTCTGTCATTGTCATCATCACGCTGAAAGAGAAAACCGTCAGGCATTAACTGACAAAACCACCTTTGAGTTTACATATAAACACCCCCCTATGTAGCACTATTTTAAAAGCTGATCCCATTTCTATAAATAGCTGATGGTATCGTACCGACAAAATGCAAATCTGCTTCTGAAAAACTACCACAGGTCCACAAACATTCAGAAGATCGTGTCAGTCCAGTCATGAAGACTGGAAGTATTTCCTGCATCAACAATCAACACCCTTCGGTTGAAATGTTTGGGGTCAGTAAGAGGTTGAATGGTTTGAAAGTACTCTCTACTGATTACCCGGGCTGCATTCATTTGAATCAAAAACATGGTAAAAACAGTGCAATGGTGAGATATTATTGCAATCAAGAAGAGCCGTTTTCAACATGACTATGTTGAATGTATTGTATATGTATTGTGGTCAAAGTGGAATTTTACACCAGTGTCGATTGATATAGATCTGTCAAACGATTTATTTAATTCAAAGGTTGTTTGTAATACATGTGTGAGTATACTTTTTATATAAAATGCAAACACATGCATGCATATATTTGAGAAAAATATGTTATGTACATACATATGTATATATGTATGTATGTATGTATATATATATACACACACACACACACACACACACAATTTAAAACATAAGAATCTGAATATATAAATGTACAAACATGAATATTTTCAAAAGACATACTGGATGTGTGTGTAATAATAAATATAAACTGCACACATACAATATTTGGATGCAATTACTCGTTTAACAGCAACTACTTGAGAAACTCATTTAAAAAAGACATTTTTGATCAATTTAATGAGCCCCTTTGCTGGATATTAATAATTATTGAAGAAGAAATAATAATAACTTTGTGCAGTTTTGTTGATGGTTTTCCAGGATGATGTCATGTCTTTGAACTGGCTCGCCAACACAATCTTCTATCAATTTATTATTTTCACCAAAATACTGCTAATTCAGTTGACACACAGCTTTTGACATCAACGACAAAACCACTGAGGTAGGGTCATTTTGCAATTTTGATACGCTTGTTAATTTCCCTGTCCCAAACATACAAGAGTGTGTGGTTAGTTTCATGATAATATTTGCATTCAGCAAATAACAGCCCTTAGGGTTGCAGAAGGCTGGTTTAGATCGGGGTCAGCCTGTCGTGCCGTAACACACCTGGCCCTTAACCCTTGACCAGCTGGTTTAGTGTGTGTGAGATCAGGGGCTCTGGGACCTTCACAAAACAACTAGTCTCTCTCTAAACACTCACTCCATGCCCTGTGCCGTCTGCCTGGCGATGTCCATCAGCTGGAACATCTGGAAGTTGGTCTCCTGCACATGCAGATGTTTGTAGAGGCTGCTTCCTTCACACCACTGCGTCACAATGGCCAAGTTTGACTTGGTCATGTATCCCATAAACAGAACAATATTGACGTGCCTGGTCTTCCTGTAACAACGACAAAGACAGCGCTTGGGTCGTGTGGCCAGTGCATGTTGACACAAGGTCATTTAAATGGTGCGATGCAAATGCTTCTCTTAAGCTCTCTGTCTGGGTATTTCACTGTAAACTATTTCCATTTTCCGTTTCTGGTTTACCTGAGAACAGCTACTTCATTGCGAAAGGCCTGTAACTGCTCTGGTGTGGGATTTGTGACCTTTAAAATCTTCACAGCAACGTCACCTGAAAATACAGAACAACTTTCAATAAGAAGGGATTTTGTCTGCTCAGCTTTCTCAATTAAAAACACTGACAATACAATAACATTCCAGATTATTATACTACAGAAACTGGCCCATAACACGTGAACCGAGAATGCGTTCTCACTATTTATTAATCCGTTTCTTCATTTTAGGTAAATGGTGGCCAACTTCTAATAATTTATTCCATTAGTTTATTAATGTGTTCCCTCGTTTCAGTTAAATTCTGGCTACGAATTAACTTGAGGGGAAAGTAGTACAATGCGGCCAGGACTAAAACAAGAGAACTAATTAAGTCATGGGAACTAATTCTTCATTTGCGGCTGTGATATCTTTTTGTTTTCTGCCCTGCATGTCATGCATATATCGAAGTGATTTTACTTCATTTTGCTTGAAATGCACCTTTAGAAATATTTCAAATGTTACACACCCGTTCAGGACACTAGTGACTTGTAGATGAACTATATAGACAAAAGTATTGGTACCCCCCCCTCAGTTTCACTGGATGTGTTCGATGCTAATGTAAAACAGCTGTTATACTGCTGTTTACCAACACACAATCATGACATCATGATGAGCGAAATCTTACCATGCCACTTCCCTTTGTAAACTGTGCCAAAAGAGCCTGAGCCGATCCTGGAGTGCAGCATCACCTCAGTGGCCTGGATCTCCCAGTAATAGCTGGAATCTCTCATCTCTCTGGGACGCTAGAGAGCAGAAACACCATCAGCCAGCGTCCCGGGCAGCAGACAGACCTGCCGCGTGATGTTTCAAACTAGTAGAGCACTAATCTAAACCATCTACAGAAACTAATCTGATGACGTTTTAGTCTTCCAGTGTTGGGCGCGTTACTTTTAGATAGTACTTTTTACATCACACTGCGCATCCATGGAGATGAACTGAGCCTATAATAAATTACAGTAACGGTGTTGTAACCGGGGAAACAGTCATTCTTTTGATTACTTGTTACAGGAATAAATGATGCCGTTAGTAACAGCGTTTACTAAGAACACCCTTCTCCCCATCACTGTTGGCTTCTGATTTTTCACGTGGCACTTACGATGCGTTTGTCCTGAGTGTTCGAAGAAAGCGCTTTCTCTCTGTGCGCCGGAGCCGGGGTTTTGGACCACTCCGTCGGGCTTCCTGCGAAGGAATGAGTAAGATCACATCTCAGCCTTAGCTCTGCTATGAAACCTGAGGAAAAAGTGTGAAAAGCCCCTCACCTGATTCATCTCGCCCTAGGGCTTCCTGTGAATGCAGAAGGAAGAACTACTTTAACATATTCTGAGAGAAGAGGCAATAACGGTTCAGTGCTGATTTTAGGAGAAAGTGTCACCTGATAAGCAGCCTCATCGACCGGCTGGGTGGTGCTCACCATGTGGACGTTAGGGGTGGAGGTGGACAGCACTTTATGACTGAGAGAGACGCCAGTGGACGGCATGGGGGTGATGTAGTTTAAAGCATTCGGCGTGGAGTATCTGTGATAGGGACTGGAGAAGGGTTCGTAAGTCAGACAAGCTCCGCGAGACCCAGATCTGTCTGTGCACATTCCCTTTCCTTCAGTGTCTTGCTAACAAAATTCTATATGAGTTTTTCAATCAGGTTTTGGTTTACAAAAAAAAGGTGAGCGTCATAAAATTGTGTTGGTCCCAGAGCTTGTTGTCTGCTAAAGACCTATTTGGAGAATCAGTGAGATGCTAACATAAGGCTGGCCCTAGGCAAAAACACCATCATGGCATCTTAAACATAGTGAACCAAATTGTGAGTTCATATCTCAATTCTGAGGGGAAAAAAGTGTGAATTGCGAGATATAAAGTCGCAAAAACCTTGTCGGAAATGGGCTACCATCGTTTTTGTCAAGCCTGTTACCAACACAAGCGTTACCAGATACTATAGTTTACTTTTAACTCATACGCTACTAAATTATACAGCAATTAGCTCAATAATATATAATGTGTAGCAAACTTTCACTCCTGTTACTCACTTGTCAAAACATGATACTCTAAAAGGTAACAGGGCTGAAAGTAACAGGTTTGATGATTTCAAACTAATTTGCTAATTGCTAGCTAGCAGTCAAGTTCACAGAAACTTGACTTTTTTGATCTAATATTGAACGCATACAAAGTATTGTTATGTTTCTTTTTAAATTGCACATTTATTTGTCGTTATATTAAATCACTCATTTCCTGGAATGGCCGAGTGTAAAGTTAAAACTGTTATAGCAAATGTAGGATGGATTAAAGAAGATAAACAGCCTCTAGCACATCTGAAAACAAGGCTCTTAATAGAAGATTGGCTTAGATCTTGATTACAGATCAGGTTCCTTATGAGTATCGGAGCGCATTCGTGTGAAAGTTACCCAACAGCTTTACATCATTGTGAAAGCAGGAAATACTAACCAGGTGAAAAGTTTACACAGACAAGGTCAGTAAGTGATTTTATCAAGCGGCATCTTGTAATGTAGTATACAGTAGTCTAAAAGTTGGCCCAAGACAAGACAAGAACGCATTTTGGTTTTAAGTTTTAGGATAATATTGATGAATATTTCTAAAACAGTGTGCATTTTAATGGTGGTTACAATTACATGTTGGCCTAGCGTACTTCCACAGGAAGTGTGTTATTGTAAATATTGTTTTCAGTGATAATCTCGTTCCATAAAAGCTGTTGACACAGTTTCTCTTGTACTGAAGAGGGAGCATTGCTAGTAATCTTGACCGTGTGTTGAGAAGCGAGTCTCCCCACAAGGCCAATCATTTAAGCACTCAATGGTAAAATATGACTCCAAGTTAACCATTATAAATAGTCATATATTTTATGATTTTCAGATAAAGGTGGCTGTTCACAATATAAAGCTGAAAAAAAAAAAAAAAAAGATGTTTTCCAGTAAACAATCACCTGAAATGTGTTAATACAAGGAACTACAATCATAATCTGTACAAGGAAGAAAACAAAAACAAGGTGGTGTCTTGACATGCTTTGGTTTGACATGAGGACTGGTCAAGTGAGTTTACTACATTGGAGGTAAATATAGAAACAGGCTATATTTACCTGAAGGAAAATTTAGAGTTCTGCATGCGACGGGACGAGAGGGGAGGGAGCGAGGGAGTCCCATTCTCTCCGGGAGTAGGAAACAGCCTGGACAAACAGAGCAATTCACTTAAACACTGCATTATGACAGCAAACTCCCGTCTCATTGAAGAGGCACTTATGAGGGGTTTTCCTTCCTAAGGAGGGCTTTGTGACGAATTAAACTCCAGAAGAATGGACCTTTGTACCGTGAATTACCTGATTTTCATTGATAGACATCTACAAAGCTCACGGTGTGAGGGCCTCTATGCAAACTACTGTGCATCAAGAGACTTCCCTTGAACTACATCTGCATGTCTATCTTCTTTTGCAACAGAGAGGAAAAAAGCCTGTTCAGTATAAAAATGCAATGAAACTGTGTATTACACAGAATCAGCAGAGCTGATGGGCTTGAGCTGGAGCCATGAGTTTCTGTAATTGTTGGCGGACACTCACAGGAGCTGCCGGATGTTGCTCCAGTCCACACACATCGTGGGCACTTTGGTGCTGCAGTGCTCGTGAAATTTGTAGCCGCACGTCTGGCATCTGAAGCCGTGCAGAAGAAACTTCTGACATATGTCGCAAAAGGCCAACTTCAAAAAGGTTTTCCGTACCTGTGAAGGAGACGGGCGTGAGAGGAGCAGTAAAGACAGTAGGTGCTCGGTTTGAAAGCATTATGGGAACTCACGAAATTGTGCGTAGTCAGGGGTACGTGATCTAAGACTTCAACCAGCAACTCCTCTCCGACCAGTGAGGTAGAATCCGTGCTCCAATCCATACGCAACTTTTTACTGAACAGAGAGAGAAGTGTTAGTGGAGAACACTGTCGTTTTAAAAGCCGTTACTAGAGGCTTTCCTCCAGGATATACCAGTATAACTCAAACGTTCCCAAAATGAATCAGAATCGAATCTTTTCAAACGGAATTACACGGAGCTGGAAAACTATATCAGCATCCAGCTCTACCGAATACATTTTCAATAGTAATATTTTACATGGCTTTGCAGAGACATGTTTTCACACCCCGAAGAGTCTTTATTTGTTCATGCGTGGTCAGACTATAAAATAACTTGGCTTCAGTGCATCATTTCTGTTGCCACTGCATGCTGATAGCTGTGTGCAAACCGCGAGGAAAAGGCGATATCAGTGCAAGATCACAACACGCTTTTTTTTTCTCATAGACCGCAACTTACAATGAATGCTCTCGATGAAGCTTGAAAACTGCACAGCATTCTGGCTGAAGTCCGCGGACTTTCAGGGCTTTGATGAGGCAGCTGCGCAGGGTCATACCTGGTCGCACACTCACCTATTAACACACAGATCCAGGACGTTAGCACTAAACAAGCACGTTAAGGTTGCTCCAAGCAGGATTTGATTCTAAAAGCATCTTTAGCATTACATTCACTAGCACTCATTGTGTTTGTGGGTCAAAGACGAGCAGTGTAATACAGCTTCAAACTGTTGTTGTTTTTCACCGAAAACAGCCATCAGTGAATTCACCACAACAGTCAGTTTATAACATATTAAACACCAATTAATTATATCCCAGATAGTACCAACTGTTAGTTTTGCATTTTTAAACTTAAAGCGACTGCTTTGGCTGTTTGTCAGCAAGAACTTTTGCTCATTTAAAATGCAATTTTGTACGCTCACTTTTATACATTTTAAATACACACAGGTCAGAATAAGTTTTAATAATATAAGTGTTACACCACATGAAAATGAAACATTATTTCACTCCCATATGGACAATTTTACTCTTTGAAACATTGAAAGCAGGCACATTTAACATGCTCTCCGTGTATATAAAGTCACGTTTGACAGATTTCTTTTGATGCGGACATTTAAAGGTCTTTGACCCAGCTTACAGTGGTGCAGCAGGATAACATCACGCTCATCAAATTGTGCCGAACATTCACTGAAGGAGTTCAGAATAACAGATTAGGCTGTTACCACAGTCCGCTGTTTGTTGGGCAGGTAGACGCGGATTGTGCTGCCAGTTCTGGAGTCCGGGATCCGCCCGTCGTCGGATAATCTCCGGTACTTGATGATTGTGGGAGACATGCAAGCATCTTCAAACACAGCGTCTTTGCACCCAAACCCAGGACTGGTTTTCAAGGCCCCCTGAAAGTTCTGCATCATGGCAGGCAGCAGCAGACTTCAGTAATCTAGCATGAGAACAGAACAAGTATAAATGATCCCACCTCACAACTCACATCTGCAGAGCATCCATCGCTGAGCAGTGCTACATTTCTCTAAAACATCTTGCATGTGCTGAACGTGAGCAAAACAAACCTTTAACAGACAAGTATTGTACACAGCATGAATTAATATATAGCCCATGGTTCAAACACAGCACTTCCTACTTCCATTGCTCTCGTAGGGTACTCTGAAGTGGTTATTGTATTTGTAATGCGTCTACGTGACTCGCAGCAATAACCCTCCAGAGCAGTTTATAAACAAGGTCACCTGCTGGACTGAATCTAATGTGCAGTAATGCACTCTCTATTACAGCTCACCAAACATGTGAGTCAAGCTCCTGATAAGTCAAGGACAAATAACTCTGACGGGCTCCTCGGAAGAACACCCAAACAGTCTTCAGATCTCCTGAATAATAATAAAACCAGAATGTTTTGATGAATACGGTCTCTCACAGGCAGCACACTTCTGCTTTCCACTTTCAAAAACAGGAGGTCTGTCTTTATGTAAAATAATTAGGAGTATAAACATTTGGGATTTATTGCAATTTTTCTATCAACATTCATGGGTTAAAAACACCCAAAGTAATAACTAAAATCATGGTTGAACCTCAAGCCATTCAGTCAGAAGGCATTACAATCACATAAAACTACAGTCCAGTTTTGAGCTAAAAACCTCCTCTCGGAGAAAATGGACAGCGGTATATAAATCAGCAGGACAAGACCGTTTCAGACAAAGGCCACATCTGTGCTGTTGCATGAAACACTAGCACGTCTGTGACACTAAGAAGAGCAGAAACGCCGATGGTGACAGATATCCCGTCAGTAACTGTGAGAGCAGCAGACTTACAGTACCACGACTCTGGATCTGGCAGCTTTACTGTTATTCTGTTCTATGACCCTGTCCTCATGCAAGCACACGGTATTCACAGCCGATATCCACCCGTTCTCGCTCAGAACGTAACTACGCTGGGTTTAACTGCTCTGTTCTCTGTAGGCCTTTTAGCTCATTGTTCTGACATCAGAAACCCGTCGAGCAGGTCTGAGCAGCTCTGAGACAGACTCACACTGCTGATCAGACCGTGTGAGAGTAAAACACCCCTCATAGTTCCTTCTGCTTCATGCACATGGAGAGCAACGTCATCTCAAACAGTCAAAAAGATCATAATACATTTTGTTTATGCGTACATATAATAAGCGTATGAATGTGCTTGAATAACACAATGCACTAAATGTGAAATAGCGTTTGGGCATCTTATTAACGAAACATTTTTGTTTTTAAACTTACGAGATATTTATTAATTTTATTACAATTAAGGTTGTCTATATTCATAAACATTCTTTGAAATTTTCCCTTAAAACAGCCTTATGAACAATTTAAAGAAGACTGAGTGTACAGTTAAACCAAACTAGGTAATTGTAGTACATTTCTACATACTGTAAATGTTGCATCGAGCATTAAAATGTGCTACATGATTGTAATCTACAATAAGCCAAAAAAAAAAAGGAAATATGACTCAGACAGTGAGGCTGTTACTATAATAGCACTACCAAAAATGATGAACTAAATGCAAAGTGCTAATATTCTGCCTCTGCAGTCATCTTCAGAACTAGAGAGAGATGTACAACTGTAAAGCATGATGAGAATCCAGCAGCACAATTAAAGGCATTAGCCGGATGTGTGCTGTGCTCCGTCCCTTAGATAACCCAGGAGCACATCCACAGTACACACGGCTCGTGCTAATGAATCAGCAGACGGAGGAAATAAATCAAGACACCAAAGTCAAAAACACATTTAAAGCGAGTCTGGAACATCCGGGTAACACTGTAAACAAACAGCTCGCATCTAACATCTTCAGTTGAGCAATAACTCGAGCAAACGGAGAAGATCGTGCGTTTGAGGAAAAACTAGAGAACAATGTTTCGTGTTAGCGAGAATCCATAGGATGTCACGCAGTTTCCACATCATACCATGTTTTATGTCGTTCTCTACACTCCTGCCACTATTTGCCATAAAATCAATTTACGTTACTGACAAAAAACCTAACGCTAATACAACGTTTTGAGTTTTTAGCAAATAGTTCAGGGTGTGTTTATGAAGTGTTTAGTAACAGGACACGCAGCTAACTAACTAACTACACGCCAACACAAAGATCAGCGCTAATCCTAACCGATTTAACCGTGTTTACAAACACACATAGGCTCTTTCTCGAATACAGCTCGCATTAACAAACGATAAGAACAGCTAACGTCTGTCTTTAGACCCGAATGCTTCCGATCAGATGAGCTGCGAGGAATACTGAAGCGCACACGAACTAGAAGAGCTCTACTCACCAGAGAAACTTGTTGAATTGTTGATCCGCCATGATTATCGCTACAAGCCAGACGTCACCGTGATGTCATCGCTTTCATCACTGCTAGCGGCGCCGCGCGACTAATTACGCTAAAAGCGCACCGTTTATCGTGGACCCTCAAAACGGGGGGGGTGATATGGCAAGCCTCCTTAACATTAAACAGCGAACGGTTAAGGCGTCTGCGCTCCGGTATAATTATGGAGTGTTGACCCTTACGAAAATTAACCATGGATTTACTGTAGTAAAATTGTAGTAACCATAGTTTTGATTACCAACTATTTGTATTTAACCGTATAACCTACGTCATCCATTGCTGTGAGTCCATGGAGCTTTTTCACCTTTACTGGGTTCCTCCGCAGCAGACGTTGTAGTTGGGTTTACTTAAAGAGCAGTAAATAAGAGAGAGTAAAAGAAAAATTTACATGCCTTTCAATAAAAGGAAAAAAACAGAGAACGATGTCAAATTTATCGCCCCTCCACTATACGCTGCATTAGAAACACTCTTGCATTCGGGTAAATTATTATTATTATTATTTTTTTTTAATTTGTAATTTAACGCGAAGGTAATATGATACAAAGAACAGTGTTATAAATTTACATACATTAAAAAAAAATACAAATATGAAAATTATTTTCTATTTTTATGCGCATTTCAGAATATTGCAACAACCCTGAATGAAAATGCCAAGATGTGCAAAAATATGCAGCAAAATACTTATGCACAAAACTTTTTATAGGATAAACGTTCGATACAAAAATGTGCACAGACTATGAAATTTTTTTATTTATTCTATTTTAGTACTTATTTTTTAGTACTATTTACATTTAATACATTTATATTTAGTACTATTAGTAAATTCCACCATGCACACAGGGACGGATTATGGTGTGCACGGGCCCCTGGGCGAAATATTTCGTTTCGACAACGTTTGCACTGCCTCCTGAACAAACCTTTCACAACGTTTGCGTCTCCCCTGAGCAACAGGCCCCCTTCTTTTGGGCTAGGGGCCCCCTGCACTCAAGGGCCCCTGGGCAGCGGCCCCACTGGCCCGTTCCGTAATCCGTCCCTGCATGCACATCAAAAAAGTCACGTGACATGTGATGCACAGTGGGTCGAGATAACTTGACTAGCAGCAGAGCGATCCCGTTACACAGCACCTGAAACGAACACCAAGGTAATGTGTAAAAGCTCAGTTAATGAATCAGTGTCCTCTGATGTGAAATGAACATATAAAGATGTGGCTTCATGAGTAGATGTAAATGCAAGCACGCTGAGTGAGAAATGATGCAGAAGCACATGACCATCTAAAAGGCAAGTTTCACAGCAATCTTGTCTTATAATTCACAATGTGCTGATGTTTACGCAATGGTTTAGTGTTTAAAAGTATTATATTTCTTGTCTCTTCAGAAGGCACTAAATAATCAGCTGGGGTCATGACGTCTGTCATGGGGAACACAAAACCTGTTTATTTATATATATTTTTTCTCAATACAGTAAAAGTCTGTGTGTGTTGTTCTGGACCCCACTTTCATCGGAAGGACAAAAATAGCTCTTCATCATATCTCGAAATACCTTCTTTTGCCAAAGAAACAACATCGTTCTTGTTTAGAATGAGCAAACCATAAAAAAATTTCATTTTTGGGTGAACTGTCCTTTTATCCATTAAGAATATCAGTGTGACCACAAAGAAACATCTCTACACGACAATCTCTTTTCATATATCCAATACAATAGTTTTACATAAGGAGAGGTTTTTTTTTCTGTAATTAATCAGGAACACTTAGATGGTAAGTCATCATGACTTCCTGCTGGGTATAAATATGGAGTGACACGCATCGAGCACAGATGGAGAATGCGTAAGAAAAGTAGGACCCTTCAGTCTTTTGGACCAAACTGAAACTTACAGATCCATTTGAGACAGGGCCAGGAGACTCTTGGGGTCTTCAAACCAGAGGATGTAACAACAACTTGTTTTAGACAGGTTGCAATCAAGAACCATTTATTGTTAATGATATCAAACAACAAACCCATGCCCCTCCAGTTTGTTTAAATTACAGGCTGTATGGTTAGATGAGAACAGAAATATTAAGAGGTTAAACAGCAATGGCATTTTTTCTCATATTTACCCCTAGCAGTTTTCTCAGAGTGTGGCTATAAACCTGTTTCATCCACTCCCTGGACACCGTTGAGATTTCTCTAGAAATCCTTTAACACCAGTCACTTCTCATACAAGAACTAAACAAGAGCTACTTCTTCTACATTGTACTATATCTGTATATATTTTTTGCTCATAATAGTGCTTGCATTTTAAAAAGCTGATACACTTCAAATACTGGAAATAACATAACCTGTTTTTCTTCTTCTTCTGAGATAACATCGCCACCGCTTGGACACAGCAGCACATTACCTCAAAATTTCTACCAATGCTTGTTTACTAGATTGCAAGTATTTCCAAACAAAACATTCAGATCTTAGTCCAGCACTATTTTTTAACATCGCCGGTCAATTGCCCATCATAACTGTTCAGTTCTGACCTAGACTTCTAGCTTTCTTTTGATTCAATGTCACAATAGACTAAAACAAGGGCATAAGGTTATTTCCACCCTTAGCATTTTTGAGTTATTGAAGAAACAGGTGATTATTAATAGCGTATACAGTTGATCAGGAGCTGTTTCTTCTCACAGTTTCTCACCTGAATCAAGAAGTGCTGGTGAAATTCATCCATGTCAGATTATCCAACCACAGCTCCTTCAGAAGCTCTGTTTGATGCTTTCTCTTCAGCCCCATTCTCAGTTCATCTACAGCAGGGAGAAGTCAAATCGTTTGGGCCTGTTGTCAGAAATCCACCAACTGGCCCTTCTGCTTCCGATCGGTGCTCTGAGCTGCGGCTCAGTGTCAGATGGAGGCTGTCTGTGTATAAATCCCAGAGCATCTCAAATGCACTCTGCTCTCATTGAGATGGAGGCGGGGAGAACAGAGCGCAGGACCTTGTGGCACAGATTTAAGGTATTCCCTCAAGCTTGCATCATCTGACAGCGGCAGCAGCAGCAGGCTACAGACCGAACAAAGGCGCTGGAGTTCATGAGCTCATAGCAGAAACTGGGCTAAACGTCTGCATGTCTGATCATTTCTGTCTGAGCCACAAGCAGATGTTCGTTTCATATCCTGTTCTTCATCACTTTAATAAAAGCTATTCCCATCAACTGTTTTCTGGAGAATTTTTTGTGGACTGTAAAGCTCCATTCACAAACCACCTTAACGGTAAGAGATGACCACAGCTCTGAACGTATTGATTCTGGGAGAGACATGCTGGAATAGTCTGCTCCATCAGTAAACCGACTCTGCTGTAAAAGCCTTCAGGACAGCAGTGTGTCTCCACATACACACACACACACATTCCTCCTTCATCCTCTGGTCTCTGCTGACAGTTGCATTGCGATAAAATACAAACGTGATGAGTTGTACAGACAAGTAGAGGAGTCCAGTCAGGGATGAAAATCTATATGTATTATTTATTCTCAAACACTGTTCACGAGCTGATAGATGAACCAGCATGAATCATTTATTTGGGTGCATTGTAAAAGTTTGCCATTAGTATCTGTCTGTCTGTATTTAGTATCTACCTAACACATACAAATTCAACCAATCAAAAAGCAAACAACATCTCCAAGATGAAGGAAAAAACCTACCTGTAAAACTATGAGCAGGTGTACCTCGGAGCAAAAGCTGCTTTACCAAATATTTATTTGATTTATTTAATAAAAGTTAATTGATCAGTTAAATGTTTTCATGGCATTATATTTGAAAGCATCCTCTTCTTACAGCATTTTTTTCACGAGTCTCTAAAACTCCAGGTAGGTTTTTTTTCTTCATCTTGGAGACGTTGGCACAGTTCTTCTGGATTGAGTCTGTCTCAGTTTGTTCTGTTACTTCATGTCGTTCCAGACAGACTGGATTATGATCAGATCAGAGCTCTGTGTGGAGCACTGGCTGTTGTCAGACAATAATCTCACTACATTATTACAATTAATGACAAAAATAAAGTTTGGAAATGGAAACCGATATTTCCCATTGACACGCTACCGCAAAACATAGAAATAACCCACTTAAAAACATCTTTTGTTGGTGAAAATATAGTGATCTAAGACTTTTGCACAGTGCTGTGTGTATATATATATATATATATATATATATATATATATATAAAAAAAAAAATTTCACTAACAAAAAGTTAAAAGGTTTTGGGTCAGTAAGTTTATTTCATTTTGTTTAGTTTTTGAGAGAGAATTCTTACCATGGCTAAAAACATTAATATTGTAAATATTGTTTGTTTATAGTAAAAAATTAAGTGGTACAATGAGATATTTGAACCGTTCATATAGAGTTATGCATATAGTTAAATTTGACTCAAACTTTGAATTTTGCAATGCGCCATTTCACCTCTCAGGAACGCTTTGTTTTGTAACTGTATTGTTTTATTGCTCCACAGAATTCACAGGAAACATCAGTTTTGTTAAAGGCCCTCAAGTCCTTTTGGGTCTAGTTATTTTTCTCCTGTCGTGTGTGCTTCAATATAAGCTATTTGATGTGCACCTGAACACCTGGTTGCTTGTTGTGGTGTGCGTATGATTGTTTTGATTCGTACCTCTAAGCGAATCCATCCAGACACTACAATCCTTTCAGTTTTTTATCGGAAATGAGCACACTCTTTATTCATGCCTAGCCAGAGGGCCACACGGACAGCTGGTGGTTATTTTGATGGCTGTCTCTAAATGAGATGCCTCTCTTTTCAGTTCTGCCCAACACACATTACATTCATCCTTTGCAGTATAAACTACTCAATGAGATTTAGTGTGTGTGTGTGGGTGTTTCTGGGTCTGTAATTATGTTCGAACCCTCCAAGGAATCTGTCGAAAAGCCATTTTGTGAGCATTATCATTAAATATAGCTTACATCTTTGTGGTAATCAAGAAGCACTTGTTAACCAAAAGACTGCGCTAACATTTGGATGATGGCTCCATCATGGGCGCCTCTCCATGGAGAATGCCTCTGTTGCATTTCGATCAGCAATACATCACAAATATAACGAGATAATGGAAGTAGACGTACTGGCAAGGAGAAAATATGAGGCCTGGCTGTCCTTAACGTGACTTGGATCGGTTCCTTCCACATTAACCTTGCAGTAATTGAGTACTAATAATCTTAGGTATAGGGGCGAGTAAATTGGAATGAAGCGTTCCATTTCTCAAGGCGTTTCTAACGCTTTTTCCATCCCGTCGTGTAGACGGCTTGGCTTGGAGGTTCATTTGCAGCTGGAGGGAAGGGGTAAATAGAAGAAAAGCGCTCTTGCGTCCCCCCCCCCTCCCTCCTGTCCTCGGATCCGCTCCCTCCTTCCAAACTCCATCCTGCTCCAGCTGTCTCCATCGCTGCCGTGTCTCCCGGGGGTGGAGGAAGTAACGGTGTGCCGTCCCATCAGCCAATGGGAGCAGCTGGTTCGTGGTGGGGGAAAAATGGGGTGTTGTGGAAACAGCTGCCTCAGACAGACAGCTGAGGAGCCTGATTGCTCCCCAAACAAATGTTTTGTTCCCAGAATGCAACCAGGTCCAAATCCCCATCCTGCCATGGACCAAGGGTTCATCGCCTGGTTTCACTTTTTCAGTTTCAGTTTATTCAGTCTTGTGTAGACAGAGTTTTGTCTTTGATCAAAGTCCTATGCACCTTCCAACTTACCCTGACCTGGAAATGCTAGCTTGAAAAATAAAATGGTCTTAACACTTTTAGGGCATTTAGATGCCACTATTCTTTGTCTTCGGTTTAAAGAGCTTGTTCACCAAAAAGTTTACCTCAGGTGAACCGTCCTAAGTGTATGGGACTTTCTTCTTTCAGACCAATTTAATTGGCATTATATTAAAACAAATGTCCTGGCTTTTCCAAACGTTATAATGGCAGTGAAGGGTTCAAGATTTTGAAGCAAAATAAAAGTGCATCAATCCATCATATAAAGTGCTTCACACGGCTCTGGGGGTTTAACCAAGGCCTCCTGATGTGAACTGATGTGTTGGTGTAAAGCAAAATTGACATATTTGGAACTTTAAAGAACTGTAATCGCTAGCTTCCGCTGATGACGTAGGTGTAGTGTAAGCTATGATATAATGCTATTATGATCATGTGAGAACTCCTCTTGGCTTATATCAAAATTCTCAGATATTTAACTTTATGAATTTGTGACCTGTGTTTTGTTTTGTTCTCTCCTTTGCGCTTCTGTGTTTGTCATTTCTCACCAAAGCTTATGGTAATTTCAATTTATATATCTTTAAGTACTTTTCTGTACAAAATTAACTAAATTCTTAGGAAGTTACATTTTGAGGTCAGATTTTGTCTCCTATGATCAAAGCTTTTATTTGATTACACCTACAGTATAAATATTAAAATGATGAAATATCATTACAATTTAAAGTAACTGCTTTCTGTTTGAGTATTTGTAATTCCTGTGATGTTAAGCTGAATTTTAAGCATCATTAGTCCAGTTTTGAGTGTCATATGATCTTTCAATATATGTTGAATTGCTCCTGGGGAAACATTTACATTTTTATTTTTTTGAGATTATTGCACACTTCTTCTTTTCTAAAATATTGAATTGTAGGGTATATTTGTAGCCGAATTTAAGAATATCTAGAGGGATATGTTGTGGACTGTACCATTATTGAGTTATTTCAGTTTGTCCCAGCCCTAAGTTTGTAAAATAAAATTGCTAGGCACCTTTAAACAGAAGAGGCATTTATGATTTTTCCGGTTCTATTGTGATGATTAAAGTTGTGTAAATTCACATACAAACGTTTGTTTCACTGGTAATTTTTTTTGTTGATAAGGTTGATTGGAATCCAGAATAAAAAGTATAAAAGCTCTGTCTTTAAAGTTGAAACCAGATAAAGACTGGCCAATAACAAGCATTATCGATTTATATTGCAAGGCCGAAAGCGTGCGAAAACCCCTGTAGATCTGTAACAGAGTCTTAAATTCTTAAAGCGGTTATGCTTGTAGTCTCTCCCTTGAAATTCGATTTAATATTGTCTGGAGAAGGCGTTAAGACCATAGAGCCAGAGAGCGGAGCAGAATTGGACTATTACCACTGCATTAATAATGTAGGCACAAAGATAAGCACCACTGCGAACGAAGAACGAAGGATGCTGGAGGGTCAGAATCCCGTTTCCTCCTCATCTTCTCTGGAGCGGCTCTGACCCCCGAGGTCCTCGCAGGCTGCTGGGTGCATCTCTCTTCCATCTCTTCAAGAGATTATCAAACTCTCATGGGCCAACTCATTTTCCTAGCCTCTTGGAGATTTCATTCCATTTAAGATCAATCCAGAAGGCTTCGAATTGCGAAAGCTAGCCTCACCTGACTTTTCGGTAAGGCTTCAAAATTGACACTACAGTTTTTACTTTCTTAATAAATATTTCTGGTTTTATTGTGTGCAGTTCATCAGTGTAACCCATTCCCATTGGATGAAATGGATAAAAAAAAAAATTTCCCCACCTCAGTCAGTATCATTAGGAATACATATGTTTACAGTATTTGTTATGAACCTTACCTTTAGAATGAACATTTTATTTTTTATATTTTTTAGCAAAAATCGTTTTATTAATTTTATGTGGTCTTGTTAAAAAACTATTTAGATTTTATTGATTTTTTTTTTTCTGACATGTATTTTCATTTGTTTTATCTTTACACGTTTGTATGATGCACATGTTATGCAAAGCTACTCTGTAAAGTTGTGTTTTTAATAAATCTAAATTTTTTACACTTTTGTCTCTAGATTTATTCCGTTTAAAAGACCACAAAAAAAGAAACAAACCGTAGGTGCCAAACGTAGGATTAAATGTCTTTCGTTATTATAGATTCTTGATTATGCATGAAATGCCAACATTGTTCATATTGTGGGATTATAGACTAAAGCCCTGTTTGGATGGAACTAGTTTTCCCTCAGGAGGTCAGGTGCATGTGTTTTTCAAAGAATTTGTATTTTTTAATTATTTTTTTAAATGCCTTTTAAATCTGCAGGTTTTTTCCCCCACTCAGGCATCCTCTGAGTAATCGAATCCTGCTGGATAGTACGATCTTTGATCATAGTAAATATTTACCCTTCTCCTCATTTGTTTTGACCTCTGTTGGAAACCAATTAATCTATTTTTCTCATCTATGGTTGGTGATTCAAGTGAGTCAATAAAAGTAGCATCTGATCACTATAGTAGCGGCATCAGATGTGATCTGTATAATAAGTTGCATAAGTCTTGTTTATATCAGTGGGCTTCATGATGCTCACATCAGACTCTTGTGCTTCGAATGGGACATGCAAACATCAAAAGCAAAGCCTTACCGTCATTGCAGTGGATGTTGAGCTGGTTTATCTGTTCAGTAAACTCGTTCTCCTCTATCGTCTCTGTTCGTGGCACAGAAAGTGAGAAACGCCTCTTGAAGTTCTTCATCTTATTCATGTCGCTGGACCAGAAGTCCTGTGGAGGATGCAAGAAGAGTGTGAGTTAGGCTAATGTGTAGGTCTTTTAACTTGAGACGATTTGTTTTGTCCGCCTCTCTGCATGAAGGCTGTCATGATATTATTGGGCTCTCTTGTGTTTTTGAAACTAAGATTGGATATTTACAACTTTTCAGAGATTCTCCTCTGTTCAGGCATCGCTTGCTGTTCTAAGCTCTGTCAGAGCGCCAAGTTTGTGAACCTCCGTAGGTGGCAGCAAGTCTGTTTAAATGAGTGATTCATTGAATCGTTCATTCAGACAATTTGTTTTTAAATGACTGATTCATTTAGAAACAAATGAAGTGACTGTCTTTATGAATAGATCATTAAAATCACTGACTCAAATGATTCAATCATTAAAGCCACCAGTAGGTGACAGCAAGTCTCTGTCTAAATTAGTGATTCATTGAACCATTCATTCAAATGATTTGTGAAATTGTTCTTGGCTGACTTCTGACTTGTCATATCAGAGGTCAGCCAGGTAGCCCGATCTTGACACTTGCGTAGAAATCAGCGATTTTTATATATTTTTTAAAAATTATTCCTTTAAGTGACTGTCTTTATAAATGGATCATGGAATCATTGACTCAAATGATTAATTCAAAAAATATTAATTCAGGAACAAAACACTGCAGTGTTGCCCTGAGATGCATAAACGTTCAGATCAAAAACAATATTTTGTTTATAATGTAACTCATTGAATATTCTTTTAAGTTCATAAAAGTCAAAAAATAAAGATAATTTTGATGCAAGGCTTTGTCACTTATGAAGTGTATGAAAAATATCTTATATAACACTTGAAAAGTGTACATTACATCCCTTATAAGTGATAACGTGATGGCTGTAGGTGAATGGACTAGCACTCTGTTTAAAGAGACAGAATGAATAGCTCTCTAATGATATTAAATTTCCCACCAGCTGAAGTTCAGCTGTGAAGTTCCGTCTCTCCGGAGCTTATCAAAATCTCTCATATTCTCTTCCTCTCTTCACTCTTACGTTACCAGACAGAGTGGTTGCTAAGGGTTCCAGTGCTGTTAGTTTAATTCCTGGTGTGAGATTGTATTGTGTGCTTTACTAATTATTTTGAAAGTGGGAGACTAGCCAATACTCCTATTGCCAATTAGCGTCAGCTACCACTAAAATAACTACGTCTCAGAGCGCCATTGTTTCTCAAATGACTCTGAAAGAGAAATGTATAATAATAAAATAAATACTAATGGGGTTAAAAAAAAGTTCCCTTGTCGGCTATGTTGGTGTTTTCCCAAACCTCTCAAACTTGTTCCCTGCCTCGTGTTCTCTTCCTTTCTTTGATTATGGTGGTTGTTTTTGCTAAGGATAATGATTTAGTCTTCCTGTCTTTGAAACATGACTCTCATAGGACAATAATTGCTCCATGCAGTCCCACCATAGGGCTGATGAAACGCAGAACAGTGTCTGTCCGAATAATCTCATCACCTACATCTTATTTATGGAATGTTACTAGGTCTAGCATGGAACAATATTTTATATATGTGTGTGTGTGTGTGTGTGTGTGCGTGTGCATTTGTGTATTGTGTGTACACATACATACACTTAAATTACATATGTGACCAGTCATGGGCATATTTTTAGCAATAGCCAAAAATACATTGGTTCGAAATTATAGATTTTTTTTTTTTTATGGTAAAATCATTAGGATAATAAGTAAATATATTTCATAAAGATATTTTGTACGTTTCCGACCATAAATACATCAAAACATAATTTTTGATTAGTGATATGCATTGCTAAGAACTTTTTTTGGCTATTTTCTCAGTATTTTGATTCCAGATTTCTCAAATAGTTTTATCATATATCAAATATCATTGACCAGCTAACCAGAAAATATAACCTCACCTCGTGCCAACAACTGATGTCAGACCAAGTCTTTGTGAAAGAAAAATCAATGTATTAGTGTCACAAAAATAAGTCTAAAATGGTTAGATTCAAAGGGTAGAATATTAACATGATTTTTAGAGAGCGCAATATCTTGCAGTGTCCTAGTATTAATCACACACAGTGGCAATATTTTATTGATATTCTCCCCTGCTTCTGTATTCACTCTGATTGAATCCCAAATCTCATCCAAGTGTAATTACATCCCGAACTCCAGGGACCCTCCAAAGATGTGAGGGTGTCATAAGCAGATGTTAACCGAATCATCCGGAGAGGTGACCTTATATTCTCTGTCAAACTTCCTGTGGTGGCTGGTTTTTCCATCTATAATTTATTCTTATTCTTATTCTTAAAGAGAGTTTCATCTCTCTAATTCTATTGCTGATAAAACTAAGTTTGCGTTGTCCGACTTTACTAAAGTGCTGCCAACTTACTGACTCCCAAAGATGCTTCATGTACTTCAACTAATTCACAGCTTTCTCGTCCCGCTTGACCGACCCTGTCCATCAGCCACCGCCTCGCTGCCTTTTGCATTTGCAATGTGCCTCGGTTCCACGGGGAATCGCGGTGACTCAAAATAGAGCCACCTTTCCTCCGCCGTGATGCCATCTCCTCAAGACGCGTCTGAAGAAGCTGAAGGAATTCTCAGCGTGACTCATTCGGCGCTCTGTACTCACTACGCTCCGCAGGGACGCGACTTCTTTTCGGCAGGGAATCTATTAATAAGGTGTTTTTTGGTATGGTTGGTGGCATATGGAGGCTGAGGGACTCTGTGTTCCTGGAGTGGGCCGCTGTCTGTTGATTTGAGATCAGCCGAGATGCCGCACACTCTGGAGAGGTTACGAGAGCTGCACATGCTAGTCATTGAAGAAGATCTGGCGATAGAGAATGTGCTCATCTCATGTGTTCTGATTAGTCAAACTATCTTGTTTAATAGCTAGTTGTGTAGATACAGTGATATTCTGTTACTGGCAGGAGCTGGTAAGGTTAGTTGTTGCTTTATGTAAGGCAGTGTGAGCTTGATCTTATAAAAATATGTTCAGTACTTTTTGCACTTACTGTACCTTTCGCCACAGTTTCAAAGAGAAATGTCCACAGAGTGGCACTAAAATACAGGTTCAATACGTGAATACTGGCACATGTTTATTACGTTGTTGTAGGTGTGTAGTGTGGTGGTTCAGTGTAAATCTGTGGACTGTTGCTCTATCATATTGGAAATATGCCCTACCCAATAATGTTAACAAACGTAAAACTGATATAAAAATGCGTTGGTTGATGCAACCGTGTCATTTCAGCTTAATTTTACTCAAATTTGAACTGTTTTGTCAAACCATAGTTACACAAGATTTAAACCAGAGCTCCTCGCCTCTCAAGTACATCTCTGTTCACCATGAGCTACAGATCAAACATACCGTTTATAAAATCGGAGTGTTTATTTCTTTTGAAAACTGCAGTGATATGTACTTGTTGGTACGTATTTTGTGTCTCACAAAAAAGTGCACAAATGTACATTTATGACATGAAATTATCTGGTACATAAAGTTTCTTAGCACGGTAAACAGTGGTATGTTAAACCAGGTTACCATCTCATAGGTCCTGCAGAAGCACTCAAGACCATGTGTGGTTTTCATGTTCATGTAGCCTAATCCTCTTTAACTGCATGCATTACCTTTTCATCTGGATGTCAGATTATGACTGCTGGGCTGAGCTCATATTGCTCATAATCCACTGGAGTAGCAGTCAATCAGCTTCTTTGTTCTGTGGCTGAAGCTCTTAATTATGGCTGATATGGATGTGGGCTCAATAGCATAATCAGAATTAAAATGCAATTAAAAAGACTGTACACATTTACATTTTCAACAGACTGATTTCACTAAAGCCATACCAGCACTATATAAATGTATCTCCAATTATAATCCTTTAATAGTCTCTGTGTGTGTGTATATGTATGTATATATATTAGTGGTGGGCCGTTATCGGCATTAACGTGAGACTCTTATCGCACGTTAAAAACAATATTGTCGTTAATCTATTCACAAAGTTATGTTGGGAGCTGGGTCTATTCTACGCAAGCTATGATGACTTTCACCTTGATATTTTAGCGCCGATGTATACCTAGCCGAATTGCACTGTAGCTCTATTCAGACGGGACTAGTTTTCTAAACTACTGTACATGTGAGCTTCGATTCTTATCACCTGTCGTCTGTGATTTTCATGTTGTGAAAAATAATATCACTGACATTGCATTCGGACTGTAGAATTATCACAGAGGTTGTGAGAGAAAAACACAGACATGGCAGGTTCGGATGAGATTAAAATCACCAAGTACGTCTGTGAGACAAAACATTCTCTAACGACCCCCTGTAGAACTAGTCCCGTCCGAATAGGGCTTTACTTTTAGCCATTATTTAGGTAGCACACTTATTCTGAATGCCTTTGGCAGAATTCAAATGAGCCATTTTAATCTAGATGCATTTCAAAATTAATCTAGATTTAAAAAATGTAATCTATGCCCACCCCTAATATATTTAAACCAGAGCAAAAATGGAAAAACTAAAAACTTAAGACACAAATAACAAAAAAAAAATCTTCATTTTTAGAGTTACAAATGGCATGAGAGAGTTTTTTTCTTTAATATTTTTTTCTGTCATTCACATAAATATATTATGTTATTATGGGATTGTAAATAGACTGAATTACATTTTAAAATACTTGTAATCAGAGTACAGGTACGTAGTTACTAATTACATAATTACATATTATTCACACAATAACAATAAATTATTCAGAACTGATTGATTGACTCTCCATAAGTCCTCTGTTTCATCTTTTAAATGTATCTTTCTAAACTGCTCATATTGAGAAAGTCTATAAGTTTTGTGGACAGTAACAGTTAACAGAGATCCGTCATTACTGCATTTGATTTACAAAAATAATTTCCTGTTTTACCCGCAAATTATAATTCTGTCATTAATTGCTCACCTTCATGTCGCTTCAAAACTACAAGACACAAATCAAGATATTTTTCATGAATTATTTTCCTTTTCTTTAAAATCCCCCTACAGATCCTTCAAACACTTTGCTTTGTCTTTAAATGAGCTTTGAATGAATCGTCTGAATGAATGACTCAGTTAATCATTCATTAGATGGGGATTTGCCGTCACCTACTGGCAGTTTTAACCTCATATCGTTTTATCCATGACAGGCCTAAACCAGCCAAAAGTACTCCATAAAAAATATTGTTTAATTATCATTATTGGAAAAAAAGAGAGAGACTTTTTTGTCCACACACCTAGTTTCATTATGCTGTCTGCAATTTAGATTTTCTTCACTTTAACGATGTGTTAATATTCAGCTTTAGATGCCTTATTAAAATCCTTGCAGTAGGAGTAGTTTTCTCAAAAAGTTTTTTGTTTTCTCTAATTAGCAATTCTGCATGTGTATGTGACCTAAAGGCCTCTGCTGAATGAAATCAGTAAGCTCCATGTGCATCCTTCAGTGTTATTAATGAACGTAGCAGGAAATTCATTCATTATTATAATATAAGCTTCAAAAGGGCATGCCGTGCATACAGCCATGCACCCCTCATGTTGACTTTTTTTCGTGTCTGACCCTCGAGTTAAAATTATAATGACACGCGTATCATATTAGAATCAAACTCTATGGTGTCTTTATAATCGCATTGTTTACCCTTCCTCTGCTTCCAGTTGTTCATTTACTCAATACGTAATTTTCCCTCTGTCGTGTCGATCTCTGCTTACATTCCTAGAACAAGTCAATAGGTAGCGGTGACTCTTAATTTAGCTCCGCACTGTTAGCAAAGCAGAACACTGCAGTCTGATAGTATTGACCTCTGAATGAGTCTGTGGATGAACCAGTGAGGCACAGCTGTGCAGCCAAACCTCCACCAAAAAGCCCCTGCTGTCCTTGACTACCCCTCTCCATCTCCCCCGCCAGACGCCAAGATCAAAGATCGCATTAACATTGGTGAGACGTGCAAAGGCACTGAATGTCTAACCTTTCTGTCTGTGTGTGCTTGTTTTTTTGCTACAAAAGCTGATAAAAGTAGACTTTTAAAATCTGAATGCAAACGTCACCACCATTTATTTAAAGTGTACGATAATATTGTAAGTGTTGTTCTAATGATGTGCAAGCTAACATTATAGAACAGCACTGACTTTGCAAAAAAATCATTTTCTAAGGTGTGATAGTTATATCATGCAAGCAAATTATAGTGTCTAAGCAAACTGTTTGAGAAAACAAACAAACTGCCAGCCTTTTGAAACATACAATGCCCCCAATATTTCAAGTTATGAAGAAAAAAATAAAAATAAATATATATATATATATGCTATATATGCAAGAATGTCATTTTATAGTGCTGTATTGATTAAAGCACTCAAGAAACTACAGTGTTTTTATTCTTGATTGAATCAATTTTGAAGGAATCATTCAAGTTAATAATTCAGTGATCCAGTCATAAAGACAGATACTTGCTTAGTTGAATCAGACATTTTGAATGAATCGTTTGAATGAATGATTCAATGAATCAGTCATTAAGATATGGAATAACCAGCCAAAGCACCAAACAACAACAACAAAACACTTTTATTGTTTAATTGTCGTTATCACACCCTCCTACCACAATGATGCTATAGGGTTACTCTGTAGTTGCTGAATCTTTTTTTTTTTTTTTCACTCAAATTACTCACCCTGAAGTTTACTTTTAATGTTAGTGATTTCATTTTAGTGACCTTTTTTGCCCTTAAAGCCTCTGTGATTGTGTGGTCTCTGTATTTATTCTTTTTTTTACCATCCGTCCGTCAAAGTTTAATATTGAGGCTTGAGCAATAGTAATAAATTCCCCTTTATAAAATAGCACACAAACAAGACACTTTGATTAGATCCACCTTTTTTCTCCTCTTTCACTCTTTCTTTCCAGGCCAGCTTAATGACTCGTTGCCAGGAATGCGTTCCAAATCAGGATGCGCCCCATTTGTCTTCTTTACAGACTACAGATCTGGCTTTGCACGGACCAGAGATCACACACTGGCACATTGTGCGCCCGGCCAAAAGGCAAATATCCATGCAGGTCTCATTCACTACCCTGCATACAAAGCGAAAAGTGCAACCAGAACCCCTGCATGGCGAAACACACAGAAAAACAACCCCTAATTTAGTTTTCCACCGACGCCGTAGACTGGACACTCCGCGGGGTTCGGCGGTTTTGATTGGGAACACGACTTCCCACATGAAAAGATGTGAGAAAATAATGAGAAGATTCTGATCTCTCTGGCAGAGTTTGGCCGCTCCGTTCTGGCTCGCCATCATCAAATGGCATCTGCTCTCGTTCTCGAACCAGATCAACTTGGCCGTCGGCTCTGAGCGGGAAAACCCATCATTTGGCAGCGGGACGCCCTTGATGGTGCAACAGTGATGTCTCAAGCAGCTTGTGTGTCAGAATAATTCGCCTTTTCTGCGTTAGCCCAAACTAGAGAGAAAACAAAGGCTTTTTTGACTCATAGATTCCCACTCATGGCCCGAGTCACAGTCACATGGCGTTTGATTTCGGGTTTGACCCCTTTTTGTTTCCCCAAAGGATCGTCCAGCCGTGAGGTAATCGTCATGTTATTATTCAAAGAATGGAGCTCAAAACTGGTTACGAGTCTGGTTATTGAATGCGTTACGAAACTTTTCATGCATTCCCGCCCTGCTGAGATTGTTTGCAACATTAAAAACGATGGTTTTTCACCCATCTGGCTTTGCTGCTGCAATTATAGTACTGGCATTACCGCACAGATGTCTGTCCACCAAGTCCATTTATTGAACAATGAGAAAACAACATGACATTTGCCTCTGGCGAACATGGCTAAGCCCTCCAGCGGAGTGGCGTCAGTGCGTTGTGGAGGCTGAGTGCTGACGTACAGAGAGGGAAATCATTTCACCTACACTTTAATTGATGCTTAGGCACCCGTGGGTTCGGGTTCATTCAGTACTCGGGCTGATCAAATGCCAGTTTTTTGTCCAGGGAGAGAGCGTGTAGAGACAGCTACAGGGAGACCTCAGTGCTGCTGAAAAGTATTGTGATTTGATTGGAAGGTGAAAGAGGATATCCTCATCTCGTGCACAAAGAAATGACAGCTTGTTGCTTGTAATTGTATGGAGGAAATGTCACTGGTAATCAGCAGTGGAACGCTGGAACTTTTGTCATTTTCAGCTTTTCAGGAAATACCATGGTTTTGATTAAGATAATTACATATATTTTATGATTCTTCCTGAGGTTTCCTACTCTGTCTTTGTTATTATTGATTTTTACTTGTTTATTGGGGGCTTTGTAAGGCACTTTCTCACGTTATTTTTAAAAATATACAAATTATTTTTTTGTTTTCATTTTGTTGGTTGTGTCTTATTTCTTACATTTTGTCTTTAAAATAAAGTAATGAATAAATCAACAAATGAATAAATAATAATAATAATAGTAATATTATTAAATAAAGTAACTTTTTACATTTTGACCACATTGGTTACTGGGTAAAATATTTGTTTTAGTTTATTGATTTAATTATTGATTTAATTAAAATTTATATTGATTGACATCAAAAGTTTAAAGTTGCATGCAAATTTCTAACTTTCTTCTTTTTAGATTTTAGATTTGCCTTTAGATTTACCATTATATCTCACTAAAATGTAATCAAACAATTCAGTAATAATAATAGTTTAATAAGTTTAATAATTACAAGTTTAATTTAAAAATCAATAATTATAATAATAAACAATTTTATTTTATTTTATTTTTTTATTTTTTTATTTTTTTTTTATTTTAATCTACTTCATCTAGCTCTGATATCCCCATTTTTACGGATGAATTGTGCATTATAAGAGCAAGGGGGAAAAGTAAATAGGATTTTTGATGTCATGTTGGGATCAATTCATATAGAAAGAAAAACAATTGGATTCATGCATTTGACATATTTGAAGATTTGCTCTACACTTATTGCAGCTTTTCTAGAAAACAACTCATCCAGAAACAGCCATGATATTTTGAACCCTTGAATCTCTCAATATGTATCTGTAAAAAGATGACCTAGATCTCGTCAGACGCCCAGGGGATCGACTGAGTCATTCATCTGGAAGTGCACTCCTATAATGTTGTCTCAGGAGGAATAAAGGTGCTACTCGAGTAAGAGGAAAAATCCAGGAGTCTATGTGTCCAGAGTCACTTGCATTGGCTTTTATTTTCTCAAATTGTTGAGACGATTTGCTGAGACATTGGTATTAAAAAATTATAAAACCATTTGGGCCTGAAACTGTAAGTCTGTCAACATATAATGACATATTTTATCTCCAGATTTGCCAATATTCTGAATAAAATGAGTGAAAATAATGGCAGCTTGGAGCAGACGTGTAATTTAGCCTTGCTGTTGTCTGAGTTAAATCAGTAGAGGGAGGAATGACTAACTAGGGGAAACACAGATCGCTCTCTTTCCCCTTATTACTCTGTTTGAGCGCTAGTTTTGGGGAAGTCATGAGGACACAGTGGAATAAATAGGACCGGTCGGGGGTCTAGACAGATTAATGAGGAGAAGAATCCCCTTCCACACACTGGCCAGAGTAATAAAGGGTGCTTTACTTTTGTTCTGCTGTTGTAATGAATCATGATCTCTCACAGAGCTGTGGATAGTGTCTCTGTATTAAAAAAACAATAATGTCTCAGTGGCTTCATGAGTAGAAATATGAGTGTGGAAATATCCAGAGGCGAATTTGATTGTCTACCGGTGACTCAGGGTACATAATTTTCTCAGATAAGTGTCCTTGTCACAGTTGAACACAATTCAATAGCTGATGTAAGAGTACCTAAAACTACAAAATGAATGTATACAGCAGATCAGATTGTTTAAGACTTTACAAATTAAGAGTTTAGACCTATCAAATCTGAGAAACTGAAGGGACCACTGTTGACACAGTACAAAAGCAATAAAAGTAATTGACTTATTACTTATATTTGAGAAATCTTTTCCATACTTTCTTCCATATTGTTTTATTTTATTGTATATTTTACGATAACTGAAGAAGTTATGTTTTTGTATTTAACATCATTTATATTACTACTACTACTATTCACATAACTGATATTGAACCTCCTATTTATTTTACTTTATCTTTATTAATTTTGTTTTATTAATTTTGAAAGGAAACAATCTCAGAAATTAAACTGCCTATTTTTATTTCATTTTATATTTTTATTTTATTTTGTTTTGAAAAATAAGGGTGAAATCATTCAGTTATTAATATTACATTTTATTTAATTTAAATAATACAATAAAATAAATTGAATATTTGTTTTCATATCTAACACTTTAATTTTGAAGAATTCGATTTTTTTTAAGCATTTGCTCTCATGCTGAACTTATTTAATTTTAATTTTTATTTGTTTTGTGAAAAATTCGATTGAGATTTATTTGCGTTTATACCAAGCTGTCTAGGAGAAGTGAGGAAGATATTGAAAAGATGTCAATTGTGATACATTTTTCCCATGGGTGATTCCAAAGGTAATATTCTCAACCGTGCACCATATTCGGTGCATTTGCAATTGATGCATTTGTCGCCCTGTTTCTATCTAATCTAACATATTAAATTAGCCTACCTGTCTGTCAGAAGCTTTGTGCCCATCATCTAAAGACGGTTTGCCTTTGCAATAATGCTTTAATGGCTACATCAGGAGTTAACCCAGATTTTCAATTCTGACTCAAACCTCAAGCACATAAAGACAGGCCGAGCTCAGCCCTGCGGTCAGATGACTTTACGCCTCAGTGACAGGAGCTCGTTCAGATGCATGCTTCAGTGCCGTTTTACAACTCACAATATGCCAGCCCAGTGTTGCACTTGTTTTTCAGAATGACATCGCTACAAGCATTTAGACTGGATTCCTCCTGGAAAACATCCTTCTGTCCCGCCGAAGCCTGTTCTTTTTGGACGGAAAGTTGTCAATTCTCAGGGCTACAGAATGTAAATAAAATATTTACACATTTGTGGCAAAAAGTGATATCTAAACTGGCTATGGATAGGAGAAAATTTGTTTAATTGATTTTTGATTTTATGACGTTTTAATGAATCAGTCTCAAACTTCGGTCTAACAGTAACTAAACTGGAAGTCATTTTCTGTCATATCTGATGTATGTTGACAGGTTTAATTACCAACTCATCTTTCAGAAGTCAATATATAGATTTCATTTGCAAAAATAGAAAACTTAGTTTTTAACAATTTTTAAAAATCATAATTTTTTTTCATTGTGCATTCCAGTTAATCTCAATCAAACTGCAGGTGGGTTATTTTCATTAGGTAAAAAATAACTAAAAATACCAGCTAACTAGGCCTACATGTATTTATTAATGTAGCACAATAAAACACAAAAAAAAAACTAAATAAAACAATATTTTAGAAAATGTTAGAATTTTTCTTGTTTATCATAGCTTTGAGAGATTTGGTATTGCAATCCAAAAAATCAAATAAGTCTTGTAGTACTGGTTTTTGTTTAGTATGCTATTTCATATGCTATAAAATCTGTTCAATATATGGTGTAAAATAAAAACCTTCTCATTGTCAGTATTTAATGGGGAAAAAAACACAGCAACTTTAACTAACAGTAAAAAACATACAAACAAAGGATTTCATAAACTGAAATAGCTTTAATATTCCAAATGACAAAAATTCTATATTGAACCTCCTATTTATTTTATTTTGTTTTATTTTTGGAAAGAATCAAATTATTAATAAATATATATATATATATATATATATATATATATATTTTTTTTTTTTTTTTTTTTTGTTAAAATTT